>CAXKVX010000085.1:0-28631 GCA_964058865.1 Eleocharis quinqueflora | reverse complement strand
CAAACAAGAGATGAGTTTAATCCATCAAAGCCATCTCCCAAGTTTACAAGCACACAAAGAACACCTGAAAGAGCACATAAGCATTCTCCTTCAAGCATCCAAATTTGAGAGATTGTTTGTGATAGCTAGTTATTGTCTAATTGTCGATTCGTGATAAATTTTTGTTTCAATATTTTTTTTTTATCTACGTTGTGTTGTCAAGTAGATCATCCTTATCCTGAATTGTGTTTGTTACTTTGTAATCCTAAGGTCAAATACGATTGTGGAAGCGTTTATCAATTTCAATTTAAACTTTTAGACCTTAATCACCTAGCTAAAATCTTAATCAAGCAAGTACTAAAAGCAATAGAGCAATTCAAGCAATAATATGCAAATATAGTAAAAAAAAAAAGAGTAAAGAGCAAGAGAACACGCTATGTAACGTGGTTCGACCTACAAACAAACTAGGCCTACATCCACGAGACCTTCGGATCAAAAAACCTTGCGGGACCGATTCTACTAGATCATAAGTGTTTTTACAGTTGCAGATTCTATCTTAGGTTCCAAACAACAAAATAACTTATCTTAGGCTCCAAATCATTTACAAAAGACTACACTGCTCTACAAGGCCTAATAGTCTGATTGACAACACAATCAAAGACAATGATGAACTACTTGACAAGACAATATAGTTCATCCAACTAAAACAATCAAGAAAATATCTCTGGAATTGACAATTAGAGAATTAGCTATCCTAACCCACTCTCAGGATGTGGATGCTGAAGGAGAAGGCTACTATGCTCTTTCTAATGCTTAATTGAGTGCTTGTAAACTTTAGGAGGATTTTCTTGATGCTTCTGGTTCGTATCTCCCAAGTATATAAAGGCTAGGCACATCTTGGAGTCTTGAAATCTTGAACAAGGAAGCTTGCATTACAGATATCCTCAACCCATTACAGAATCCGTTGTAACGATTTGGTACCTTTCCCTTTGTGCCCTTCACTATATCTATGGCTGACTTCTGAGCCTTCCTTGACAGGAACCCGTTGGGACGAGTTAACAACCCGTTGTGACGTGTTAGGCATGCGTTACAATAACTCAAGGCTTTGCCAAAGCCCTCTTATGCATTGTCTTATGGCTCTTCTCCTCTTCAACCCGTTGTAACGAGTTCTCTTGCGTTGTGGTAATGCAAAACTCTGTTTAAGTTCATTTTACTTGCTCTTGATGTCTATTTGATCGTCTTGACTTGTGCATGCGTAATTAAGCTTTTGCAACATCAATTTGTACCTGTATAAACCTGCAACTCACCAAAACTCAATCGTGCAATGTTAGTACTGATTTGTTTTGCAAATTGTCAAACCAAAGAAGAGTTTAATCTAACAAAATCTCCATTTTGACAATTTACAAAATCTTATGTGTGTGCATATTAAATTTCATGCACAACACCATATTTCTCCCCTTTTTTTTGCAAAGATTGGCAAAAGGCTCAATTCAAAATTGATTGCTCCCCCTAAATATTTGCATTTAATTCAAATTCAATTCAAGATAAACAAGCGCACCCTCAATATTTGTATGAAACAAATTTTACAATTTAAAACACAAATATTGAGTAATAAACTCTCTTTAAATTAAGAAATTCATAATATGACAATAAAGGCACATAAAATTGGAAGCATAATCAAGAGATGTGAGAATAAGATATGCAACAAATCAGTACTAACCTTGCACAATTGAGTTTTCGTGAGTTACAGGATAAATCAGATACAATTGATTATGGCAAAGGCGTCCAATAGCATGTACAAATCAAGAGGAGCACAATGGCACAAGAGGCAATCAAAAGAGAGTCTTACATATGCTCTCGTTATTGTAATGCAAGCCACACCCGTCATAACAGGTTGCTACCCGTCACAACGAGTTCTCAAGACGTTACAATGGGATCCTGGGAGAAGGACCCACAAGATAAAATGTTGGAGCAAGAAAAGACAGATGGTTGTGTTATAGAAATGCATGGACCAACCCGTCATAACATGTACCTCACCCGTCACAATGGGTTCTTGAAGAATTGGTCCCAAAAGTCAGTCAGAGAAGCAGACAAGGACATTTCTAGAAAATGTGCTAACCCGTTGTAACGGGTTCCATAATGAGTTGCAAGAAATATAACATAAGCTACCTTGATTCAAGGCTTTAAGATTCAAGATATGCTCTGCCAATATAAACTTGGTACTAGTATCTCAGCAGACTAAGAAAGCCATCCCCTAAGTTTACAAGCACACAAGAGCACCTGAAAGAGCACAGGAGCATTCTCCTTCAAGCATCCAAACATGAGAGAGTGTTTAGGATAGCTAGCTATTTTCTAATTGTCGATTCGTGATAACTTTTGATTCTATTTTGTTTGGTGATCTACGTTATGTTGTCAAGTATATCATCCTCGTCTTGGGTTGTGTTGTAAACTAGGACCGTTATTTTGCAAGTTTGGTGTTGCTCCTTGCAAATATTTGGAGCCTTTTGGATAGGCTCCCTTTTTGTAAAACACTTACGATTTATTGAATCGGTCTCGGAGCGGTTTTTGGATTCGGAGGTCACGTGGAGTGGGTCTAATCTATTTTGTAGGTTGAACCACGTTACATCGCGTGTCTCTTTGCTCTCTTTCTCTTACTCTTTACTATATTTGCATTGCTAACTTGAATTGCATCGAATTTAGGATTTTTAGGTGATTAAGGTCTAAAAGTAGAAATTATTACTATCAAAGAACACTTTTGTATCATATCTTATTTGCTACCCTTTAGAAATATCACATATAACATATGAGACTTCATCCATATCCTTTATATCAAACATACTAAAAAGAAATTATTCACTTCTTATAATAAACCTTTGTCATTAGTTGCAAATAGAATATCGACAACGTATAATACTAGAAAACAAACTCGACACGCACTAAACTTCTAATATATACACTTATCCATGATATTTCCTTCAAAACATATGAAGAAATTATCTCATGAAACTTTAAAACCATTGATGGAAGGCTTGTATTAAAATCATATATATGTTGGTGCAATTTCAATTTAGGTAGAGAAAAATACTGAAATCATAAATTAAACAACCAATTGCAAATAGAAACTTCGTGCAAAAAATAAGAGATTATATTAAATATAGCGGAAGAATTACTTACTTTTCATCCTTACGATTTTCCTTGTATTCTTCTCTTGATTAAGGATTTGTTG
Organism: Eleocharis quinqueflora; assembly: GCA_964058865.1. Lineage (NCBI taxonomy): Eukaryota > Viridiplantae > Streptophyta > Magnoliopsida > Poales > Cyperaceae > Eleocharis > Eleocharis quinqueflora. The sequence continues at coordinate 25,426 of CAXKVX010000085.1, read as the reverse complement.
GAGATGGTTGAACAACACAACTGTGTGCTAGCGGATCCTTCCAAGCAATTTCTAGTGCCAACTTTTCTTCAAGGTCATGAATGAACTGAGAAGTAATTTTCTGTAATGGAGAAGAAAATAGAGGCTTATGCACAACACATGTGCCCTACAATAGTTACCGGCAATGCATGGAGACCAAGCGCCTTCTATACTAGTGAAGACGTATCTTGAAAAGATATTATAATTAATAGCAAATATTCTTTGGAATATTTGCTAATATATTATCTCCAATTATTTTCCAAATTATCATATTTACTACTGTAAATACGTGCTCAAATTTTGATATTGTTTGGAACACAAGTTAGAAAGATATTGCAAAATAAGGCAAGGTTTTCTACCTCTGCGCAGGTCTCTTGCGGCCGCAACGAATCCCATTACGATCGTAATTGATTTGGATGCAAACTTGGCAGATTTTCTGCCAAGTCTCTTGCGGCCGCAAAAAGGGATTATTGCGGCCGCAATTGTACTGCTGAATTTTAGCATATTTATTTCATGTATTTCCTGATTCTTTGCGGTCGCAAAGAGGCTCCTTGCAACCGTAAGACAATTGTGAATTTCATTATTTTGCTTGGGCTTTGATCTAATTTAATTGGTTTTAGCCCAAATAATATTTCTAACTTTACATTAACTGACGTCTCAATTCCAACAATCTCCCACATAGACAAGTGTGGTCTTTTTAATTACATATATATGTGAATCTGCATATTACTTTAACCTTACTTGATTACATATATTATCTAGGACAACAATTATTTAATAAATAATCATTGCCTTATCCCCTTACGTGGGCACGTCAGGTGATCATGTGTCATTATCAGGAGATAAATTAATAATTATTTAATAAATAACTGTTATCTTAGATTTTTTTTTAAATTCGTCCAGAGCTGCCTCTGTAAAATTTTAAATGCATACAAACATAAAAAAAATTAAATGCATACGAACTTCAATATTTATTACAAGTTCATTTTACAAATGCATACAAATATTAATATTTATAATATATACAAACTAAAACTAAAAGATTTCTTCCTCTTCTTCTTCTCTTGGGGGGGGGGGGATATTTTTACTTCTTCTTCTTCAAAGTTTCAAAGATTTTATTACTGAGAGAAGAAAGGTAGAGAAAAAATGAAATGCAGAAATAGGGGAGAGGCAGAAAGAGAGACTTTGGATATTTGAATAGAGGAGGAGAAAGGTAGAGAAATTGGAGCATTAGATTGTATTTGAATGAATGGTATGACTGAGACAGTTAGCAATCTGTGAAAATAAAATGGTGAAATGCAATTGGTTCGTTTGAACAACAATAGATCGTGGGTACTTGTTTCTCAATTCATATTGGTCAAAATCTATGGCAATGATTATTTAATAATGATAATAATAAAACATGTCATATGTGTTGGAATTTTTTTTGAGAAAAATTGACAAAAATATAGCATAAAAACTTAAAACTCGAATTTAGAGGCTTCAGAAGGCTTTTGTTGGGTTCAAAAAGCATCGTTATAAGCTTTTGTCATTGTAAAGCTAATGACAACTTAAAACCTGCCATTTTCGAAAAGTGCTTATGACAACTAATCAGAATTACGAGTCAAAAATTACATATGTCGAACGTTATTTCATGCTTGTTTTTTGTGTGTGTAAAATAACATTTAAAATGATTAAAAAATTTCAATAGAAATGCTATTGGTCTGTTTGAACAACTGGATCGTGGGTGCTTGAAACAAAAAAATCTTTGAAGATAATGCAACATTTGTTAAAAATTACTATTGGTGTAGATGGATCTACGCAAATGGTTATTTTAAAAGTTGTTGCCTTAGATTTTTTTTTTTAATTTTGTAAAGCAAAAGCAACGATTATTTAAATAATCATTGCCGTAGCACCACCTACGCCAACGATTATTTAAATGACCATTGTCTTTATCTTTTTGTCAATGATGTTTAACAATTTGTTGAATAACCGTTGTTTTATATGGAGTGCTAAATATCCTTTATGTGGTAGTAGGAGTGTACTTTGTACGGGGCTCTATGTTTATATTTGTATTTCAATTTCAATCTATATTTTACTTCCTTTTATTTACTTGTGTTTTTTATTTACTTAAGTTTTTATATGTACTTCTTTTATTAGAAATCAATAGGACTGGTCAAAAAGTTAGTGACTCACTCAACGATTAGCTCATCATCAACTCGAACAAATTCATCTCGAGCTAAATCTGGATTGAGCCAGCTAATTTGTACAAAATCTGAGCAAAGGGTGGCTCTCTTGTTAACTTAGGAACTGGCTCATACTTTTTTTAAACATAAAATAAATATGTCTTGTCCCCTCAATACTCCCACAACATGTGACAAATGGACTCCCTACAGTCAGGATTATGTGATTACATGTGGTAGGGGTATTGGAGGCATGATGTTGGAGACATTATAGCAGCACCCTTTTTCATATTGAAATTTCTGAAATCTCTAATATTTATTACTAAATTTCTCAAACGAGATGCGATTTTTGTGTTTACAAAAGTTTGGACCAGACGTCATTAAAGTCATTGTAGTTAGCTACCACATACTAGTAGGTCATTTGCTCAACTGACTCAAGTAATTAAAGATATCTGTAATTTATTGTTTATTTAAGATTTGTAGGACGATAGGTTAATGTACAATTGTGTTATATTTTTCTGGTAAGTATTAATTAAATGATTTTTACAAGTTGATTTGATTATGCGAGATAAATCACCAAACAATTATCAAATCACAAAAATGAGATAAATTATCAAATCACGAGGTGACTCAGTAATTCACGAGTTGAATACGTACTGAGCTAACAACTCATATGTGATTTGATTACTCAAATCAGATTGGCTCGTATTTCTACTAGCTCGAGTGCGAGTCGGTGCTTATTCACTTGTACTTGACTAATTGAACATGCTTAGAAACTAGTAGTTGTCTACTATTTTTTTAAAAAGAAAAAACCACACGTACTGTGCTAATTAGTCAAAAGTAATTCGCCTGATCCAAATGCCTATATTTAAATCGGGCCCTAAACGGGCCCTGTTTTGGGGATTATTGGTGTTTGATTTAGGTTTTTTCTTGGGGTTGCGCACAAAGTGAGCGCCTCTCTGGCCTCATTCACGCCTATCTTAGCGCCTCTGGAACTGTATTCTCTGCGCAGTTTTTTTTGTGTTGACTCAATTAATTTGGATTGTCAAATTAGATAGAAATCAATATTCGACTGTCAATTAAATCAGTGACCGTTGATCTTTAATCAGATAATAATTCGACCGTCAACTAAATCAGTGGTCGTTGATCTTTAATCAGATCAACGCCCATGCATAGTCGCACAGAGTGAACCAAAAAAACTGCACGTTTCGTTTCGATCGCCTCTTGTTGACTTGTTGTCTCATATACAACATCAAAGTTGCTCTGGCTATGTGATCACTATGGATGTAAGGCGTGCATGACAATCATAGCATGTTTATCCGTTGCTGGTGCATAGGTGATGGTGGGAGCAGAAAGTAAGATTATGTTTTATTGGGGAAGATGAGTTGGTGAAACCCTGGAAGTATGATGTAAAATTGATTTGCTCTACAGATTCCTTCAAGGTTAGGTTTTAGTTCTTTACTATTCTGGCTGTTCCTTTTTCTAAATTGATTGAGCTTGCAGAGTTGCAGTGTATCATACCTAGTGTTCAGAAGGTGTTTGATAAAATGCTTGTGACAGTTTCATTTGGTTTATTGGGACTGAACAGAAGCATAACTCAGAAAATTATCCTTTATTCGAAAATCATGAAATTTTCAAATACCAGATTGTATTCAATTCCATTAAGGACGGGTACTTGAATGTGGTATGCTTGTGTGTTAATCATGTTGGGCCGTGTAAGGTCCAGCCCATTTATTGGGTTTCGGCAAACAAAAAGGAAAAGGAAGGGGATCTTTATCCCCATCGTGACAGAGAGAGCTCCATCTCGTTTTTGAGTTGTTGAGACGCAGAGTGTGCAACGGTGAGAGAAATAAAGAGAGAGAGAAGTAGAAGGAGAGAGAGATTGAAGGTGGTGAAGAAGAAGAAAACGTAGAGCAAGTCAGACTCTGCAATTCTACTACCTCTGATTGAGTTCTCCTTGGTTGTAAGAAGTGATCTTCTTGTTTTCTCAAATCTAGGGTTTTCTTGGGTTTGAATGAAATTGGGGTTTTAAGCGGGCAGTGACCTGCTGTGTGTGTACCTCTTGTATTTTCTCTCTATTTTCCGGTGTTGCCCTGTGGTTTTTCCCTCCAGGTTGAGAGGGTTTCCACGTAAATATTGTGTCTTGTGTGATTGTGCTTGTTATTTCTGATTTACACCTATTTGGTTTGCACTTGAACTATTTGGTACCAATCGGTACGGAACCATCTCACTTCTTAATTTGATTTCACCGAAAAACATTACTCTGGACTGCCCTCATTTGGAGGAAGATCCCCAACAAATCATAGTTGGTGTAACCAAGAAAATGCATGAACATACAATTCTTTCTGAACTGGTCATTTTTCTCCAAAATAATTGTATTCCTTTGTGAACCCTATAACGCAAGCACCTTATTGTTTTTTTTTAATCTTCTTTAAGACGAAGAAATCACAAGTACCTCCTTAGCCCTTACCAATTTAACCCTATTCTCTCAAAGTACAAGATTGGTTCTTAAGTACACAAGTAAAAATAGAGCAAACATCTATCTAAATCTTTGTATTATGGGGATTACTTAGTATATGAGTTTAATTGGATAGGCAATTTTTCTTTTCCTATTAAAACCTGTAATAGTTTGTTTGTTACCATTCGCTTAAGTGATACTTTTAGCCATTGTAAAAATATTCTTCAAAGACATTAAAAAATCAAATAGGGGGAATATAAGTGTTGTACGATTCTTGTTTTATGACGGGAGTCAATTAGTATTAATAATTAACAAAAAGTTTTAGGTCTAATGAAAATTTACACTTTTTTAATTTATAGGGGGCTTAGTCCCCTTTGAGATGCAAATATAATTCAAACAATAACAAGTCTGCAACACTACAATATGTAGATAGCTAATTAATAATTAAACATATAATGAACGACAAATATACAACATATGGGAAATTAACATATAATATCCAATTCCTCATGAAATAGGAAAAATAAAGGACTACAATAATCTGTTTTGAGTTGTTTTTCTGTGGATCAAAATTTTCATCAGAAGTGTTATTAGAATTAATTACAACCATTGATTGTAATAAAAATAGTGCAATCTAAGTTAATTTTGATCCATATCAGAATTTGCCATCTTCTGTTTTATGGAAAGTCGAGAACTTAAAAAAATAACATAATCAAACTCATATAACCAACAGTCAACAATGCATCCTGCAGGAACTTTTTTTATTACAAAAGTAAAGAAATTATAAAACAACAATCCCCCAAAATTGCAACAACATAATAAAACAATCACCAGGGGCCTCTATGCAAATACAGAACAATGTTTTATTAATATCAACCTTAATGTTACACAAACCAGGTAAACATGCATCCATCACAAACACCTTCCTTCTGTTTTCACCTTCATTACTAGTGTACATTCATACATGGCTTGTCTATATTAGTTGCTTATCACTTATCAGTTCATGATCCTTGCACACTTAGTGATGAAACTGCACCCGCGCCTGTATGGGTTTGCTTGGCGGCCCCTCTGGCAGTTGTAGTATGACTGGCCCCTCCTGTTGCACGGGACACGGTTCTTGCTGAGCGCTTGATAGCTGATGTACCTTTTTCTGAATGCAAGTCCACGGCGCACTGCGGCATCAAGATCCATGCCCACCTCATGATATGTGTCCACATCACAGCCCCCGACTTTGCCATTGCAGCTTAGCATAGAGGAACCCTCTAGGATATTATCAGAGTCTAGTTCAGCGAAACTGAGGGCCCACGAGCTTTCCATTGGGGATGAGGTTGTGGTCAAAACAGAAGTGGATAGCAAGAGGAGGGAGAAAAGGATGGTGGTGGCAATGTGGAGGGCCATGAGTGGGCGAAGGGGCGATACGGTCCCTAAAGGTTTGAAATTGAGGAGAATGAGACAATGAGAGAGACAGAGGGAAAGAGATCGACGTGGGTTAATATGGAAAGAATAGGAAGGGGAAGAGGACGAGTTATATGGGGTGGTTGGTCGAGGTGGAGGGGTATCCGTTAATTCTTGCTGGAATTGTTATCATTACCTATATTTAGAGGGAGGGTGGAAGGAGTAATGTCAGAGAATTCAAAATTTGGTTTTACTATTTCAGTGGAGAGAAATTGATGGCAGCTGTTGTATCTGTTGGTGGTGAAAACTATTTGTATGGAGCTGAAGAAATGTGTCTACACGGCCTTTTTCTTTGTTTAAAGATAGCAAAATGTGCCAGTATAATAACAATGTGAGCTCAATTTTTTTACATGTGCTGGCATCCTGTGAAGTTTCATCCCAATTCAAGCAAGTGGTGCTTTGCGTTCTTGAGATGCACCTACCAAATTAATTATAATGTTTCATTCTTCTTGAACCACAAAATAACAAATAATTTACAAAACACATAAATAAATGGAAACATATTGCTATAAGAACAAATTTACAACTGTTAACGTGCTCATCCAAAGCTGGAGGCCAAGCTGAACTTGGGGCGGTATTAACAGACTTGGTCGTCATTTCCTTGCTTTTAGGGAAGTTTTCATGCTTTACTTCTAGATTTGTTTATTTTATTTAAGGATATATAAGAACAAATTTGTCACGCAATAAGAAAGAAATATTACATGGTAGGTTAATCAAATGCAAATATGTTCCTTTTGTCTTCGGGATGGACTGCATAGAGAATTTTTTTAAGCTTCAGATCAAAGATAAGCCATTTTTTATTTAATTATAAAGTCTTTAAAATGTATGGGCTTCATTTTTAATGAGAGAAGTTCAATTCTTAAACAACAAAAAAGAAGATCACTAAATAATGTTTGGAAAACCAAACTCGAGTTGCACATATTAGGTATTCATAAGTCATAATACATTACTTATTGCCTAATGGGACATTGCCTTGACTAATTTTTCATGCAACATACTATAATGCAAGTTCAACCACTACTAAAGGAATTCAGCTTTAATTAATACTCCTTTTTTTATCTCTCTTGTGGAAAACAAGCGGCATTAAAAAGTTCCACTGACAATTTCGAAATTCAGATGAAAAGTTTAATAACGGGTCTTAAGTAGAGGTGGAAAGTCGGGTCGGTCGGGCGGGTTCGGATCGAATCGGGTCGGGTTAGTTTGACTGTCTACAGTAGTCAGGTTAAGGTCGGGTCGGGTGAGGTCGGGTTGGATTTCGGATCATCATGTGTCGACAATTTTCGGATCATGGATCTGATCGGGTGAGGTCATGTCGGGTTCCGGAAGGGTCACGTCGATCTTTTTCGGGTGACGGGTTGTGGTCGCATAGGTACAAACAAAATTCAGTTGGACCCTTGTATATCCATGTATAATTCAAATAATTTCAAGTTACTTATCTTATACATATTTTCAAGTGAACCTGGTATTTTCCGTATACATGATGCATCAATTTGCTAAAAAAAACTCGTATCATTTCTAATTCCTCTCATGCCTCGTTAATCATCTGCTATATCAAACGAAAGGACAAAAAAGACCACCACACATCATAATTCAGCATTAACCACCATGAAATTATCACTCATCTACGTATTTTCCGTATACATAGATGGAATGCCATATTTTCCTTCATAATCTCTTCAACCACCATTCATTTTCTTCACTTCAAATGTCCAGAATTTATGCCATTTTAATCAAGCAAGTCCTCATCTTCGGTACTATGATTTTCATCTCTGGGACATTTACATGCTCATCCAATTCCAGCTGAACCTGCTTATTAAAATTCATTGTATTTTTCCTTTGATACCCCTGATTGGTACCACCTGTCCATTGTTCATATAAATACTTTATTATACTATATAACATATTTTCCATCTTTTTAACCTTGTTTTGAAAGATAATATCATTTCTTTCTAACCATATAACCCAAAAATATGCAGCAAGTGTGGCTCCCCATTTTTTCATACTGTCCTCTTTCATATTTATAGTTGATTGCCATAAATCTTGTAATGTGTTTAAATTTAATTTTATTGCATCTAATTCACTATATTTAATTAGAATCAATATTCTTTTGCTAAAAGGACAATTTAAGAACAAATGCTCTACAGTTTCAATCTCACTGTTACAAAAAGGACATTCCGGTTGCACAGTCATTTTCCTTTTTATTAAATTGTCTTTTGTTAGAATTCTGTTATTTAATAACAACCACATGAACAGTTTGAATTTTAATGGGATTTTTAGGTTCCATACTGAGTTTTTGAGATTTATTATTACTCCACCAGAATTTAAAAATGTATACATAGATTTTACTGAATAAATACCATTATGTTCTAATTGCCAAACTGATGAGTCCCTCTTATCTGAAAATTGGATATTCAGGAGTATATTTTTTTAACTCTTCTTTTTGTGCTCTCATTTCCACACTGCAGTCCCTTGTTAAGTTTAAATTTATTTCTCTATTACTATTTATCCTAGCAAGTGTTATATTTTCTGTTTTAGTTTTTTGATATACCAATGGAAATTGTATTTTTAGATTACAATTATTTAGCAACACATCATTCCAAAAATCTATATTGTTACCATCACCAATTATTCTTTTATTATTTATTTGAATAAGACTACTTATCTTACTGACTTCTGACAAAAAATGTGAACCCTATGTATAGAACTTATTATATTTACTAATTATTATCTCTTTTCATAAATTCTCATGAGGTTGATATAAAAATAACCAAGTCCATTTGCATATTAAAGCATAATTCATTTGTGCCAAATTTAAAATACCCCACCTTCCAAATTCTTTCATTCTACAAATTTTATTCCATTTTACTAAGTTTATTTTTTTCTTCCTATGTGATTGATCTGCTCCTGACCAAATAAAGTTCCTTCTTATTCTATCAATCTTCTTTCTATCCATTTTGGCATCTTATAAAGTGAAATATAATAAAGAGGGATTGATGACAGTACTGAATTGATTAAAATTAGTCTACTTCCCAATGATAGCATTTTCTCTTTCCATATTGGTAGTTTGTTTGCAATTTTATCAATAATTTTGGCAAAAACTTGGATACTCCAAAAGATAGGTACACTGGATGCTCTGGCCCATCTGAATCGTTCAATTCATCGAGATTGGTGAAAAGTGATTCACTTTAACTTTTGATGCATTTTTCGAGGAATCACTTTTCACCAATCTCGATAGATTGAACGACCTAGATGAGCCAGAGTACTCGGTGTACCTATCTTTTGGAGTACTCAAGTTTTTGCCATAATTTTTTGCCAATCTTCTTTGCTAGATTTTTCCAGTGAAGGGATTGGCCTAGGTATTTTATTGGTAATTTACCAATCTTACAACCTAATACTTTTGCATACTAAGAACTTAAATGTTTTTCTAAATTCGGTAGAATTATTTCAGTTTTATTATAATTAATTTTTAGTCCTGTTAGACCTAGGCTCTAGTCCTTCAAAGTGTTTTTGATCTATTCCTTTTTGAATGATTTTTTATAGCCTATCAGCTACTAATATATATAAATGAGTTGACAATGGGTCACCTTGTCTTAATTCTTTTTTACACTCAAAGTAGGATCCTATTTTGTCATTTAACATAACTGAGCTTTGTCTCTTGATCAGTATTTGTTTGATCCAGTTTATCCAATGGTCACTAAAACCTCTATCTTTTAAAGTCTTAAATAGATATTCCCAACTTATATTATCAAAAGACTTTTGAAAATCTATTTTAATTAGAATACCTTTTTCTTTTATTTTATTGACTGTGTGCAAAATTTCATGAGCAGTAATAACATCTTCTAAGATATTTCTCTCCTTTAAGAATGCACTCGGTTAGGACATATAATTCTTTGGAGAACTTTACTTAATTTGTGCAAAAACAGTGATTAATAATTGATTTAGTCTTCTATGAACAAAAAAATTAAATTCAAATTGATTGTATTCGTTGATCATCATAAATAATTGTACATTCAAGTTGATTTTGCATCGATAGTACTAAAATTAAGTTAATTTTGATCTATAGCAAAATTTGCCTTAATAAATACCTTGAAACGAATATTCTGTATTTCTGTTACAGACGCACGCTTATTTACGAGAATAATAGTGCGGAGTGTGGTTTAGATATTTTATCACAAGGGCTTTAATTTTACCTAATCTGAAAAAATAGTAATAAGACTTTTCTTATTCTGGGGCTTTTCATGGCATATTTGGGCTTAGATATTGGTGTTCTGTGCCCATTTAGATCTGTAACCCAAAATTCATTGATAAAATCGTTGTTCACACCCAAATTCTGATGTTATCCCTGATAAAATTAAGAAAATAATACTCACAAGTGATTTTTTTAAGAAAGAGAGAGAGACCAAGCCTGTCATTTTTTTAGAAAAAGTGGATCTTTGTCTCAATTCTAATTCTAGTTTTGAACTAAAATCTTGCAAAACTGAATTTCGAACATGCGATTTCTTTTTAAAAGAACATTACTTTTAACCACTAGATCATGAACTGTTCTTATGAAATATGTTTCTCCGGGCCCACTGGTTGAAAGGCTGGGATGGATGGGTACCCATCCCTTTGCTCCGCCTACATCACTACATGGAACTCTTGAAGACCATTACATGTTAGCCAGAACATAGATTGCAACTAATTGTATAATCAAACCATGCACATTTCTCATCTTTTAAATATCTCAAAAATCTTTCAGGCTCTGAAAGAAAAACTAAAGAGAAAACAAGGATGAAATGAAACAAATTTATATGATCAAAGCTTTCAGAGATTGGATGGTGGTATAAGCGACCCTCATTTCAGTTTCGATTCAGAGAAATGGGTTAGTAACCTAGCCAAGGTACTATCTCGTAGGTTTGGAGAGGTACGTAGAATGGTGTTTATTTTATTAGCGTTTACTTTTGTTTCATATTTAGCTAAGTATTGGTTGATTTTCTAGTTATATATACCTTCAAAATTTTCTTCCAAAAATAATTGAATATTAACCAATGAATCAACATCATGAGAAAATATATTCAGGTAAATGTAATTTTCTCAGATATAAGTTTATGGTATCTAAGATGTTAGATGTAACACACTGGCGAATGATATGAAACTCCTCTTTCTTTTTTCTTTTTCTTCGGTTGCAAAAAGTGCCACAGGCTGGAAGCCTGGAAACCCCTGCAATTGAATTATATCATTTATTTTGGGGTTAATTATGCCATTAATAAATATAACTCTAACATCAAAACAAACACAGGGCCGTTTTTGTTTTTGTATACAACATTTAATTAGCACTGTTTTGTATCATGACCACTTCAAAACAGAGAAATGAATATTTCTATTATACACAAGTCTCTATTTTTTTGTTTTTTTTTTATTCATTGTCCGTAGGTTTACAACACATTTTCAAAAAATCAAAAAATAAACTTGAAAAAAATCCTAAAAATAGCATCTAGCGAGGTTTGAACCACAGACCTCTTTCATAGAGATCTTATGACTCACCACTACACTAGATAGAATTTGACAAAAGCAAAACCCTGTTAATTTTTTTGTAACTAGAAGGCCGAGTATAGACAAAAGCAAAGTGGCAGATCGGCCATTAATTTTAGTTGACTAAAATTTTTGTACAGATCAGTGACCAGAGACAGCCTAGATCTCTCTGTCAGTAATTTCATTCTTTCTTATCTGGTATCTGTACTCTCTGTAGGAGAACATTGTTTTATATATCCTGGATCTCTATTCTGAAATAAATGCTTGTTTAAAGATACAACTAGTTTTCATTCGTTGTAACTGAGCCTCATTTATTGGCATAGTAACTTCAAGAGAAGATCAAGGGTTATTAGTTGGCCAAACCACATGCTATGTATCGATCATCGCTGTGTCAGAGAAAAGTTCACATATGTCACTATCTCAACAATGGCTCGTTAATTAAATATCAGTTTAAAGATTAATTTCATAGGATAAAAAGGTGTAATTTTCGGTAAATTAAAAATGTATACTATTTACACAATAGATTTTATAAATGATCCAGACTTGATTGGTATTAGGTTCACACAAGGAATTTATCTCGAAAAATCACTATTCTTCTTTCCATTTGCAACCCAACAATCATAATTATCTGCTGGTGAAATGAAATTAAGACTTCAAGTATTGGTATTTAATTCTTTAATGAAAGAAAGATCTTGTTTCATTCACTGTTATTTGTGTCAGCTAGGTCACTAATTCCTTGGCCTCTTCAAGTATCGGGATTTTATTTCAAAATCTGTCAAATGGGATTCAGAAACTAATTTTCAAATGCTAATTTTAAATTGCTTTACGAAACGGCCATAAGCATTCAAATTCCCAGTTTGACCAGCAAAGTAAAATTAAAGTGATGTTAAATCATTTTAAAGCATTGGTGTTTGATCGATAACAGTGAAATACAAATTAAAGTAAGTTAATCCTGCTTCAAAAAAAAAATAGTGATGAAATAAATAGGTTAGTAAAAGGTGTCGGAAGTTAGAAAATATTATGTTAACTTCCTCTACTTCGAAAAGTGATGAAATAAATTGCAACTACTCCAGTTGCTATATGGTGGGGTAATTAAGTTCATATATAATTTCTTATCTCGTCTTTTTATGATAAAAAAAATGTAATATTTTCTAAAAAGAATTATTTCAAAAGCTTATTTTGGTCAAATTATTATAAATAAAAATAAAAAAATATTTATCGTTCAAAATCATTCCAATATGTTTTTTCAAAAAATATATATAACCCATAAAAATTTGATGAGCATAAATAATTCAAACAAGCATTTTTAAACTTTCAAATTGATGGAGGCAGAAAGATGAAATTAAGGACTCCACAAGCTTTCTTATCTAGATTAATAAATAAAAGATATATCAACTTTTTTGACCAATCTCACATGCATTTAGGCAGAGGCATCCCATCCCACCAAAATATATCAATCCTCCTTAATGTGCTATTGTACAAGATGGAGCAATGGAATAGTTGCTTCCACATGACCACACTCTTGCTTTATAAATTATAACAGCCAAATTGCAAATTTGCAACCCTCCCCAGTCCCCACCAAAAAGGAGGAAAAAAAATAAAAAATATGCTGTAATAAGAAATTCTTACGCTTCATTTAGTTGAATTTCAAACTCTAGAACAAAATCTAATTTTGTTTTTACTGCTCACTAAAAAAATCAAGTTTGAATTGCCTCCACCACGACTCTATTTTTTAAATTTTAAATTTCAAATTCTAATTGCTCAATTATCAAATTATATGATCTATTTTTCCTCTATTCACTAATGTGGAAATTGTTATTACGCTGAAATTTTAAGGTTTTATTCATGTCAAACAAAAGTGGAGATATCATGGATCACATCAAATGGTTTTTATTTAGTAACCTTGATATTTAAAGTTTGGAAAAAAAACTTGGTACTCAGAGAGATGATTAAACTGAATATTTTCAATCAATTCAAACCGTCAATCTTGATGTATCTAAATGGTTCAGAGTGATTAGAAATATCCAATGTACTAGTCTCAGAGATCCAAGATTTTCCCTTAAAGTTTTCTTATTAAAAATTTCAAAAGTGTTGGTACCAGTGTTGGTACCGACAGTTGCTAATGGCCCAGTTTTGAATTTCAGTGTACTATATCTGTATTAAAAGATTCAAATATCGTTTATTGAGCTATTTACGGCCATCTTCATCCAATACATCAAGATATAAAATTAAGAACTAGGCTGTCATTATTATATGTGTTGTGGTAGATAGCAAAATTGACATTTATTAGCCAAGCCCGTAAATGTGCCATCTATGAAGTGGGGTTAACATGCATCAAATCCCAACATAAAAAAATCCTTGATCTATGAAAAGATGGAGTGCTCCTGTCAGCCCTTAAAACTGCCAAATTGAATTAATTCCACCTAAGCTGATCAAATCAAAAGAAGTAATGGCATATAGACGTAATAGAGCAGGATCTAGCCAGTAAATCCAGCATGGCATCACCTCCTACAAGCTGTACAAATTCAACCAATAAATGTTCACCAAACAGGGTCCAGTAACTCTAGTTCAACTGCAATCCTTCTTTGTATTTCCATGGTGTAATCTTTAACTTCCATTGAGCAACTAGAATTGGAAACGTGAACCCAACAAGTAATCTAAGTACCTGACAGAATATTAGACACAATGAAGCTCATGTTACCACAAAATTAACATCAAGTAGCATTGTGATTCCTGAAGAGCAAATTATAAATGTCATGAATTGCATATACTGTTGATAATTCGAGGGTTCAATTTAAGCTTCTCAATAAATGGTTTCAATTAAATAAACTAAAAATCACATCTAGCCTGGTGACTGGGGCATGTAGACACCTCCGTGTGAGAGGTTTTAGGTTTAAAACCTAATGCTCAACTTAGAGATAATTCCAGAATTTATGGCCCTCATCTCAGCTAATAAGATAACATTAACTAAAATTAAGGTCTGATAGATATTCTATTTAAAAGATTCTAGAGAAATACTAGTTCAACTTACCACCTAACTGTTTACAGCCTTTTGCTTTTGCATGTCAAGTAAATGTCCATCAATACAGTTTTATTGTACCAACTTTGTAGTATATATATAGCATACCTTCCTTGTGTGCAGAGCATCACCAGCTTCAGTCTCTTTTCTAATAAACGGTTCAGCTCAGAGTAGAGTAGAGAGAGAATGGGGGGTATCATGAACATTTTTTTACTGAGTTTGCTTCTTGTAGGATTGTTTTCTCCAGTGCTTTGTAGAAGTCTTGAAGAGTTCAATGAGAGCGAGAATATCTTCTTCTTTCACTCCCCACCTGCCAGTAAGTATTCACATCCTCCTCTCCACACACACCCCCCCCCCCCCCCCCCACACACACAACCCCCACACACACACACACACACCAAACCCATATAAGAGGCAAAATATTAAGGAACAGTGCACATATTTCTTAAGAAGTCTACTGATTTGATCCAATATGTAATGCATATTTACAATAAATATATATATTTTTTAAATTGTCTATCACTTTGCAACTTTTCTCGAGCTGTTAGCAACCAGCATTGTGCAGTTTTCTATGCCGAAGTTAGCTCCAGTAGTATGTTGTTAGGTTAAATCTGACACTTCATTACATACTTATGATACTTTATAAGTGACTTCGTTCCACTATCAAGGTAAATGGCCTAAAATTGAACATGTTACTTTTCTCTTGTCACACAGACAATTCTATATTTTTAGTTGATGCATTTTTAATCCATTAGTATCCTGGTACCTCAACTTCAACTTTTTTAACTGTAACTAGCTAAATACTGCTTTCTATGGTCAGAAATTAATTTTTACCCTATACATGTCATGTAATTTAATATTAGTAGGTAAAAAAGGCTTTTTACCATTTTACATGTTATGTACTTTAATGCTAATTGGTGAAAAGATTTTATTTGTTAGTGTCTTTACTGAAAGCACGTTTATTTATCGGACCATAAGTTCCTCAAAGGACATCTAGCTCAGTATGTACGACTAAGACACTGACCATTGTAAGAGAATGTTTAGTTGGTCAAATTTAATTCATTCCGCACAAGAAGCTAATAAGGAATTAAAATAAAAGAGACACAAAGTATCATTTCTTTGTACTTACCGGGATGAAGGCCTGACCTATACAATACCAGGAAGGCGTTATAAAAAATGTACTTGAATTATTAAAGCCTTAAAATTCAGTCTAAGCTGAAGCAAAGCTACCAGGATCCTCAAAAGGACAAAAGGGAAACAGTAATTGTATGGGACTATGGATAACCTCAAGATATTGTGGAACTGGTACCTATTCCCAAACATGGCCAGCAAGAAGTCAATATCTAGCATTTAGTATGGTACTCCTTGTATAAATACTAAGCAGAAAAACAAATTTAACAGGTCCAGGCACAACACTTACATATGGCACTGGAAGTGGCCACGGCACATCAAAACCAACACCAACATATGGCGCAGGAGGTGGACATGGCACATCGACACCAACATATGGCAGCGGAGGCCATGGCAGCACAACACCAACATATGGCAGTGGAGGACATGGCAGCACAACACCAACATATGGCAGTGGAGGACATGGCAGCACAACACCAACGTATGGAAGTGGAGGTAACCATGCCACCCCAACACCATCCCATGGAAGCGGTAGCTACAACCCACCAAGCACCGGCGGTGGCAGCCATTCTACTCCGAGCGTTCCTTCCATCGACCCTCATCACTTCTTCAGCGGCACCTGCGAGTAAGTAGACCTGCTAATAAACTTGGGTCTGGTACAGCATCTTCCGTACCGAGTGGTACCATAATGCTTGAACCCAACATTCACAGATATAATATTCATAGCTAACTGCATTTGTTCAAACAGAGAAAGAGTAATAAAGAAGCATTTACATTCCACAATGTAAATCAAATGTAAACCACACTTATCTTTTCTTATACTGCTCAAAGTTTTAACAGCAAATCATTTTTTTCTTGAGCAGCTACTGGCGGACCCACCCACAGCAAATCTATGCCATAATAGGGTCCTGGAACACAATCAGGCAGACATTTGGACCAACTTGTGGAATCATATTCGGCACTGGTACCACCCTACATGATGCCTTAGCAAATGTCCGAACAGACAGTTTTGGCTCCTTGATACGCGAGGGCACTGCTGCCTTGCTCAACTCAATAGCAAATTCTCACTTCCCGTTCACTACCCAACAGGTTAAGGACGCTGTGGTTTCTGCCATCACTTCTGATGGTGCAGCTGCAGCACAGGCAGATTTGTTCAAGCAGGCAAATGAGGGAAGGTATCATCCATAAGTTGTAGGAAGGATTCTAGCTTGATCTAGCTGGCTACATTTTTGTTTCATTCCAATGGTGGTGGTGTTGTTTTTGTGTGATTTGTGGGTAATGTGATGTTATACTTGTTATCAAAATTGTTGTGCTAATGTGCATCGCATTTTTAGTTAATTTTAATTAGATTCAAGGGATTTGTGATATTATGACTGCCATTGTTGTAGTATTTTAATCAGATGAATTAAAAAGTTGGGCTAAGTGCTATTACTTCTATATATTATTACTATTATAACTATTATAGCAAATAGCCTAACTAGGATGACTTCAATGAGGTTATGGGTTCAAGCCTCCATGATAACAAAGGTGGGAATTCCGTTAAGAGGCATTAAATAATAGATGCTGAGAGTTTCAGGAACTCCTATATGTCCAAAAAAATAACTACCATTATAACTTCGTCATATGCTACTCATTTTCTATTGTACTGTTATAGTTATACCAGCATGTAAGGGTTGAAACACCTTCACAGATTGTATTTAGCACATAGTATCAAATAAGCAACTGACAACTGTAAAAGTACCTTACAGTGTGGTACTCAATAGTCAATATTGATATACCAGAAAATATGAGCTTCAATTTAATGTGTACTCAATAGTCAATATTCTGTACCATGACTGACAGTGCTTCATTAAGTTTCATCATAAACCACTGCACCAGTTCGCAATCATGATAAATGGTCCATCAGGACCATCCAGTTAATTGGATAGTTGGATCAAAAGAAACTAACATAAGACTGACATAATGAGAGAACAGAAATTGTGCCTCATAATAATATCATGCTGCAGTGACCTTGTATTCATTCTTAAAAATGAAAAACACAAGCTTCAGAACCAGGGAAAAAAATGTAAATGAAAAGCTGTTTTGCAAATGTATGGTCATATATAACAAAAATAAGCTACTGAAAAGATGCAAAGAATAGATCAATTAATTTCTCTTCATATGGGATTCAAACCATTCAAAAATGTCATCATTCTTCAAACTCGTGAATTCATGATATCCAAAAGCAAGATTCAACTCCTCATTTACATGACTGAACAATTCAAATTTGTCATGGATCAATTTCCTCTCTAGTAACATCTCCTTCCATTTTATAGCCCTTCCATCTTTCTTCAAATACCCCTTCTCATCCAGAAACCCCTTTTCACGAAAAACCTCAATTAACTTATCTGCAAAGGCCTTATCCAAACCTGGGATCCTTTTTGCTAGAAAACCTGCATCCACAGGGAACTGCTCGCACCTTATTTCTTTGACTTCTACTCCAGCTTCAGTTAATTGTTCCATATTTGACAAAACTGCGTGAGCCCTATTTCTATCTTTTACCATATGCACAAAAAGGGTAGGAGGGTAATCTTTTGGTATACTGATATTTTCATAAACACCTTCAGCTATCATGATGCAAATACTACTAAAATCCAGTTTAGTCGCAAGGGCTGATACAAAGTATCCTCCAGAGGAAGCACCCATTGTGAATTTGGGCAACTTCTCTAATTTAAATTTTTGAACCCAATTTTGTATAATCCATTGTACATTCTCCAATTCCCTCTTAAAAGACCAACATTTTCCCAAACTAGAGATTGTGATTACAGCCATGTTTAATTCAAGTGCTTGAAGAACAAAAAGCCTATCTTCCGGCAAACCGGTACAATGAGGGCAATTTGGGGATTTGTCCCAAAAGTCGTATGCATGAAGGCTACAACCATGAGCAACAAAAAGGACAGCTATTGGTGAACTGGGGATTTGGTAAATGACTTCGGTACCATTGGTGTGGTACAAAGAAGGGTTGAATTGACTGGAAACAGAAGGCAACTTTTGTGATAAATCTTGCGAGTTCTCTGAGATTTTGCTTTCGGATTGTGGATTGAGAATTGGGATTCGACTAAAAAGAAGAACTGTTGCAAATAGAATCAAAACAAAGGAGAAGAATACGATCGCTAGGTCTTTCAACGAGCGGTGGAAGGATTTGTGGGTTGCTCTTTCAGACCCGATTCGCATTATTTCAAAGAAATTGGAGGAATTAAGGAAAATTAATGATCCGGGAAGAGAGACTCACCTTTTGTAGGCAGATTTGATGTAAGCAATGAATGTTTTAGGAGGAGAGATCAAGAGATTCCTACTGTTGAGTGCTAACTGCTAAATCTCAGTGATGGACTTCCTGTAACTTCTAGTTAAACTAACGCACTTCGTATCTGAGGACAACAAACTTAGATGAAATATATATACACTAAAAATACTTTATAAAGCACAAAAGTGCATATATTTAGACTCACATTTCACAATACAAATTTTAAATGACCGATTCAGATGGTTGAAAATATTGTTCATACTAATATCTACTTGAAAATCAAATTTTTTGTTTTTTACATTTTTTTACTATTTTATTGAATTAGTAGAAAATTCGAAAAATTAGAAGTCTAAAAATCGTTAGATTGCTGATTTTTCTACCTATACGATAAAATAGTAAAATATGAAAAATTTGGTTTCCAAGTAGATTTTAGTATGGACAATATTTTCAACGGTTTGGATCAACCATTTGCACTTTGTATTATGAGATGTGAGTCTAAAGTATATGCACTTTTGTGTTTTATAAAGCACTTTAGCCTGACTCTATATATATATATATATGAGGGGGGATCCGTGGCCTCCTTTTTGTAGCCTACTCTCCGTAGCCTCCTGCATCATTTTCCATCAAAATCAATGAATATGGCAGATCCGGACCGTTCAAAACATTACTCATACTAATATAGACTTGGAGACTAAATTTTACATTTTTTTTAATTTCTTTACTATTTTATTGGACGGGTTGAAAATTGGATGTCTATAAGTCGTTAGATAAATCCAATTTTCAACCCGTCCGATAAAATAGTAAAAAAAATTTAAAATTTGGTCTCTAAGTCTATATTAGTATGAAGAATTTCAATGATCCGGATCGACCAGTTTCATTGATTTTGATGGAGAGGCTACATGAGGCTAGAAAAAAGGAGGCTAATGGATCCCTCCTATATATATATATATATATATATATATATATATTGAGTTGTGCTAAAATACTTTATAAAGCACCAACATGCATATACTTTAGGCTCATATCTCGAGATATAAAGTTCAAATAACCGATCAAGACCGTTGAAAATGTTCTCCATACTAACAAAAATTTGGAGACCAAATTTTACATTTTTTTGAATTTTTTTACTATTTTATCGGGTAAGTAGAAAATTCATTAATCTAACAATTTACAGACCTTCAATTTAACCAATTTTGCATCCATCCGATAAAATAGTAAAATTTTTTAAAAAAATGTAAAATTTGGTCTCCAAATTTTTGTTAGTACGGAGAACATTTTCAACGGTCTTGATCGGTTCTTTTCACTTTATATCTCGAGATACGAGCCTAAAGTATATGCATGATTGTGCTTTATAAAGTATTTTAGCACAACTATATATATATATATATATATATATATAGTTGTGCTAAAATACTTTATAAAGCACCAACATTCAAATACTTTAGGCTCGTATCTCGAGATACAAAGTGAAAACGGCCGATCAAGACCGTCGAAAATGTTGTCCATATTAACATCTATTTAGAGACCCAATTTTATATTTTTTGAAATTTTTTTACTATTTTATCGGATAGGTGGAAAATTCGTTAATCTAACGATTTACAGACCTCCAAATTAACCAACTTTACACCCTTCCTAAAAAATAGTAAAAAAATTTCAAAAAATGTAAAATTTGGTCTCCAGATTGATGTCAGTATAGAGAACATTTTTAACGGTCTTGATCGACTGTTTTCACTTTGTATCTCGAGATACGAGACTAAAGTATATGAATCTTGGTGCTTTATAAAGTATTTTAGCACAACTCTATATATATATATATATATATATATATATATATATATATATAGAAATGCTATTATGCTTTGCAAAGCACGTGCTTTGAAATTGTGGACCATTGGATCTTCAATCATCATGTGCGCACGAATCACAAAGCGTGATCTAATGGTCTACAATTTCAAAGCACGTGCTTTGCAAAGCATAATAGCATTTCTCTATATATATATATTTCATTGATTGTATCCCGATCTGACACAATCAAAATCCGTAAGCCGTAATGTCTCACAACATTACCAAAGTAAAAATCTGCTACCTTTGAAGCATCCATGGTTGTCTTACAAGCAATGAAAACCGCCATTTTACTAAACCGATCAACAACAACCATAATACTATCTTGACCCTTCTTGGTGCGGGGTAACCCCACAACAAAATCTATCGATACATCACTCTACAGTGCTGCTGGTATGAGCAAGGGAGTGTACAAACCCTTATTGTTGTCAGTTCCTTTTGCTTGTTGACACAAGCGACAATGCTTCACGAATAGCTTCACATCCTTGTCTATGCCTGGCCAATAAAACTTCTCTTTTACCAAGCAAGCTGTATTTTCCTGCCCGAAATGCCCCTGCTGGTGGAGCTCTTGAATGATGAGGGTTCTCAATGATGTGTTTGAAATGCACAAGCACGAGCCTCGGAACAAATACCCATCATGCATTGAGTAGTCATTTCGCATTCTACCCTCAACAGCCTCAATGATTGTTTTGAATTGTTCGTCCTCACGAATAGTTTGTCGAACATGCTCAAATCCCAGTGTATGCATTGTCATAGTGCCACTAAGGCATGGCGCCTACTCAAAGCATCAGTGACTTTGTTCACCTCACCTGATTTGTGCTTGATTGAGAATGAAAATTCCTGTTGTGCAGAAACCAGCTTACCTTTCAGCTCTTCGAATGCTTGTTGTGCTTTGTTATCCCATGCTAACTGGGATCTCTTAAGCAAGTCAGTAATGGGGGCTGTTATACGGCTATTGCTTGGACAAGTCAGTCCCAACTAACCCAAGGAATGATCGCGCTTCAGTAATGGTACTAGAATTTGGCCACTCCACAATTGCTTGGACTTTGTTTTTGTTAGGGCTTATGCCAGTTCCAGTAAAAACATACCCCAAAAACAACAACTCCTCCACTTGCCACTCACACTTCTTAGGATTAGCAAATAGTTGCTGGTCCCTTAATGCTGATAAGACCAGACTTAAGTGTTGTCTGTGTTCTTCTTTAGTCTTGCTGTAAATTAGAATGTCATCAAAGTATGCCACTACAAAGTCATTAAGAAAAGGCCGCAAGACTTGGTTCATCATTCTCATAAAAGTGCTGGGCGGCGTTTGATAAATCGAATGGCATCACCATCCATTCAAATAGGCCTTCTTTTGTTTTAAAAGCAGTTTTCCACTCGTTTCTCGGTTTAATTCGCACCTGATGATACCCACTCTTAAGGTCAATTTAGAAAAGATTTTAGCACCACTTAATTGATCCAGCATGTCATCCAAGCGGGGTATTGGGAAACAGTATTTAACAGTGATTCTATTAATGGCCCGTCTACACGCATACGCCAACTCCCATCTTTCTTAGGCACTAATAGCGCTGACACAGCACATGAACTTATACTTTCACGCACAAAACCTTTGTCTAATAGTTCTTGTACCTGTCTTTTCAGCTCTTCATGTTGTTGCCGTGACATTCTATAATGCGCTCGATTGGGAAGAGCGGCACCAGGAATCAAATCAATTTGATGTTGTATGTCGCAAAGGGGTGGTAGGACATTTGGTAAAGCAGCGAGCACATCTTTGAACTCGGTTAACAGCTCTTGAATTTCATTTGGCGTGCAGCTTTTAGCCTCTGCAACAGCAAACATGCATGATATAATGGCAAAACAGAATTCAGAATTTGCCACTTCTTCTTCAAAAGCCCCTTTCGGTAAACAAATTACTGTTCTTTTCTCACTTGACTCTTTCTGTCTCAAGGGCTGCATCACTATCCTTTTGTTATCTGCATGTATGGTATACATGTGAGCTCTTCCATCATATATGACCCGATTGTCATATTGCCAAGGCCACCCCAATATGATATGGGCAGCATCCATCGGTATGACATATACCTGTATTTGGGTCTTGTAATGCGGTCCAAAGGATAAATTCACACAACACAATTTTTCTATTCGAATATCGGTGCCTTGTTTCACCCATCCCAAGCGATAAGGGTGAGGGTGTTGTTCTATAGGTAAAGCCAGTTTACGTATCGCCTCTTCAGAGATCATGTTTTGCCAACTACCGGTATCAATAATCACCTTGCACCGCTTGTTATCTATGGTACAGTTTGTGGTAAAGATATCATGCCTCTTCCAATCCTCATCAGTTTTCGAGCCTTCTACTAATTAGGCACTTACCCTGAACATCATCTGGTGCTACATAATAGATATCTTCTTCACGGTTTGATTTCTCCCACGTATCTGCTGAAGGGTCGACTTCTTCCCCTCCTTCGTTACTGTATAGTTGGGGACGCATCTTAAGGCATTCATTGGCATAATGACCCAGGTCTTCGCAGCGATGGCAGCGCACATTAGGTCGCCGATTTACAGGTTTCGATCTAGAATTTGTTATTGTACCTGCAGTCTATGGAGAAGTTTTGAAGAAGGTGTTCATGTTAGAGTAAGGTTTTGAAGAAGGTGGATTTGGGTTGCCAACTAGGCCAGTGCTTCCCTGATTAGTTGCATAAGGCGATTGCGGTTAAGGCTTCTTTCAATAGCTCGGGCTTTAGATTGGGCCTCTGCAACATTCGGAATAGTATGGACATGAAGTGCATCCTGAATCTACGGTCGAAGGCCATGCAAGCAGCGGGACACAAGTTGTTCTTCTGCAACCAGGCGATAGAACTCCAAGGTATAGTCATCAATGCTTCTTGACCCCTGTATCAAACCTTGTAATTGTTGATAAAGAGTTTGTCGGAAATTCAGTGGTAAGAACTCTTTAGTCTCTCGCTTGAGTTCGCCCCGATCTGCTAATAACGGTAGCCCATCCAGGTAACGCCTGTAGCGAAATGACTGCCACCATGCGGCTGCCCTGTCTTTGAAACGAATGGCGATTAGAGAGATTTGTTTGTCTGGTGGTACTTCTTTTAGGGACAGAATCTCATCAACAATGGTAATCCAATCAAGGAACTCATCAGCACTTAGACCACCTGTAAATTCTGGAATCTCCACTCAGAAACCACCATCCCATCGGCAATTCCCGAGATCACGATGTTGCCTTTATGCCTGATTTTGGCCCAATGGTTGTTCTCCGGGTTGGGACAACTCATTAGAACGCTGAATCGCCTCCAAAACAGCAGTCATAGTTGGTTCAGTTGGTCGATCCTAGTTGTTCATTGTGTCCCCTTTATGTATCTATCATGTAAATCCAGCAACTACCATGCTACCAGTAAGACAATACTAATTAAGTAGTTACTGTTTGGCTTTGCACGTAATCATTTCATGCATTATCCACTAGCTTGTTTATACACCAATTGATGCACATGGTACCAATTGAAGAATGGGTGTCTGTTTTACTAGCTTGTTTTTACTATTTTAAATTAGCTTGTAACTTTATTATCTTCCATTTGGGTCTACATCCTTCAGATTTATGAAAAGCAAAGAACAAAATTTGATCAGTTATTTGACTTCATTAATGTATTGTTGCTTCTTTTTAAACTTGTATATATCTTCTTTAAGTGGATCAAAATGCATTGATGCAATAGAAAATCTCATGATGGAAACTTGACTTTGAGTTCCAGTGATAAGACAGTTGAAACTGCAGTTGAGGCTGACAATTTAGTCAACTTCTCTAAGCCAATTCAAGTTGGTACGTTCTTTGTTCCCTTTAATTAATATAGGTCTTTGTCTCTGTTGAATCAAATAAGGTTTAGTCAAGGCACAAAACATCAAGTTACGCTTCATACCAGATAGCAAGTTAAATTGGTTCATATCTCACTAAATTGATGGCTAATCCAGAAAACCGACCTTATCAAATATTATTTGAAGACCACATGTTCGCTGACATTGGTAATGCTATAATCATGCAAAATGAAGGGAGAGTTGTGCAGAAAACTGAACTTATCAAATTAACAAATGAACCTCTTATATATTTTGTTTCCCTGTGTTAATTCTATTTGTATCTAAAGAGTTGCTCCAATCTTGTCGCAGAGGAATATATCACATTCTGGATTGGGCTGACGTCACCAATGCACACATCATCCGCGAACCAGGAATTGTTGATGGTCTCAAATTGAAGGTTCAATTAAATCTTTTCTATAGTAATGATTCTCTTTAATTCAACATTATCAGTCCAGCAATCAGATCTTACCGGTATTTTTCTATTCTTTTCATTGTGAAAAATTAGGGTTTGGCAAAGAGAAGAAAACTACTACTGTTGGCTGAGATGAGCTCGAAAGGCAACCTCGCACATGGAGATCACACAACAACTGCAATCAAAATAGCCGAGCAACACTCTGATTTTGTGATCGGGTTTATATCTGTTAATCCGGCACATTTAAATCCCCAGTCTGACTGCATGTACCAACTCACCTCCCTTA
>CAXKVX010000084.1:0-138944 GCA_964058865.1 Eleocharis quinqueflora | reverse complement strand
ATTGGATAAGCAACATCTTCGTCGAGTTCATGGCAGATTCAGATCTGTCCTCCATTAGTCGATTTATCGGACGAGTTCGGATAAATGGTGATTCACGGAGGAGGAAGACGAACATCGGGTTCAATCAAATTTTCAGATCCGAATATCCACTTTTTTTCAATTGGATCCACTCCAAATCGATATTGGGCTTTGCATGGAACCAGTACTTCTCTTTGGGCCGAAAATGTGATATCAAACTTTATCAAGTTGGGCTTACAGTTGATTTTTGCACCTTGCAAATCCGATAACAAGTACAATTCTCCTTGTTCTGTTTTCGTTGCTGATCAGGTATCATGCCACCATAGCCAGAGCTAGTACCACATGTACCAGTGCCAGACAAGCCTCGGCATCTTCTCCTCCAGATCGGTGAGTTCTTACCAAGTTCTTGTGTCGTCGCTGGTGATTTCTTGGTGTTGCTGTCAGCGAGTAGGTTAGGCCGAAGGAGCTGCTGGTGTTGCCAAAAAAAACAAGCTCCATTTCTTTCTTTTGTTTCAAGAAGTTTCCAACGAGCTTCTATGAATACCCAAGCCGAAATGCATTAAGGATCTAGGTAAAATCATCCATGAACCCCATTCGTGGTGATGAGTTGAGGCACTAAAGAAGAAAGCCCCTCTATGGACCCAAATGTGAGGAGACGATGTACCAAAGGACCAATGGTGAAGCTCTCTATGGACCATCATACGAGGTGACGAGCCAAGGTACTAGAGAAGAAAACCCCTCTATGAACCCGATGAGAGGTGATGAGATGCGAAGACAACATCTTCTTCTTTGAATAATTCTCAAGCCACAAGAGCTCATCTTTACTTCTCATTTTCTTCATGGATCATTGACAAAAACTTTGAGGGGTGTGTGTAAGGATTATAAGGTTTGGAGATATTATTGTGTGCAATGTTAGAAGATTGATAACAATTGTATAGAGGGTAGGTAGGAGATAATAGAGTTGATTAGTGTGGAAGATGATTAGAATATCATTTCAATATAGCCTATAAATACTCATGTAATTGTACTCAACACAACATCAATACAATACGTTTCCCTCTCTTTACAAATTCTATTAGGGCAAGAAAAAATCTTGATCGAATATCGAAAATCTTAGCCAATAAAACAAAAAGCTATTCCAGAAATAAAACCTTTTCTATTATATTCTAGTATATTCCTCCTTTATTCTCAAATCTACTTCTATTCTCTTCTTATTTGCGGAATAAACCAATCGAGACCTTTATTCTCCTTCCTTAACTGACAAGAATCAATACACATATCAAGACTCGTGAGATCGATCCCCATTCCAGCCTGATGCACCGACAATAAGCACCACCAGCCACCGTCAGCGAGCACCTGAATCACCACCGGAGACCTCGCCAGACTTTCTGCCACTCTCCACTCCGATATGGAAACTCACATCCATCGCTGCGATTATGTCAGAATCAGTGTCTGATTGACAGATTCAGATCAATCAGACCTTAAAATCGATCGAATTAGCTCGACCATTGCTAGCCTCACCATACCGTGAGCCACTGCCACCATCGCTGATCAGACAAAGCCACCGTCATCGAGCATCAGATATTTCCTCCATCTCAGACCAGATCTGTCGCGCTTCCCAAATCTGCACCACGTCATGGAGCCATAACTAACGAACACTAATAGAGGATTAGTGCCACACAGATGGCCACAACATGTTTAGCCATAAAATTAGTTTAGGATAATGTAACAGAATTAGTTAGCTGATGGGATTATATATAGGTTAGTGATGCACATGTAAAAGATCAAGAAAGGCAATCAATAAAATACTTTTTCCTCATCATATTCTTTATTTTTCTCTCCCTGTTTTATGGTATCAGAGCCAGGTTTTGAAGACAAATCACAACCCAACCATGTTTGCCATCTCTCAAAATTCTTATATGACCTTAAACAATCTTCTCGTGCATGATTTCAAAAGTTAAGTGAAGAACTTCTCTCCTTTGAGTTTCAATCTTCAACATATGATCCTTCTCTATTCACAAAATCACTCCAAGGACACATTATTTTTATCCTTGTTTACGTGGATGATATCATACTCACTTCTTCTCATTCCGAAGTTTGCTATCAAGGATTAGGTTCTCTTCACTACTTTCTTGGAATTGAAGTCCATCGAACAACTAATGGCATGCATCTTCCCAAACCAAATACATCAAAGACCTTCTTAAAAAGGCCAACATGCATGATTCTAACCCTTGCTCAACTCCAATCTCTACCTCTCACTCCCTCTCCAAGTTTGATGGCACCAATTTTGAAGATCCCAAATTGTATAGGAGTATTGTGGGAGCTCTTCAATACGCTACAATCACACGACCTGATATAACCTTTGCCATGAACAAAATCTCTCAATTCATGAATCTTCCAAAAACAACTCATTGGATAGCTGTAAAACACATATTACGATATCTCAATGGGTCTCCTAGTCTTGGTCTTCTTTTCACACCTTCTACCTCCCTCGCTATACATGTCTATAGTGATGCTGATTGGGCAGGATGTCCCGATGACCGCAAGTCTACCATCAGATTCTGCATCTTTTTAGGTTCTAATCTCATCTCTTGGAGTGCAAAGAAACAACAAATTGTCTCTCGTTCTAGCACTAAATCTGAGTACAAAAGTCTTGCCGTAACATGTGCTGAAATTTTGTGGCTACAAAACCTTTTGGCCGAACTACACATACCTCTTAACAAACCCCCCATATTATGGTGTGATAACATTAGTGCAACCTTCCTCGCTTCAAACCCAATGTTTCATGCTCGCACTAAACATGTTGAAATTGACTATCACTTTATTCGAGAAAGTGTTAGTTCAAATCAATTTTTGGTATGTTTTGTTTGCTCCAAAGATCAGCTAGTTGATGCTTTCACCAAACCGCTGTTTACTCCACGCTTTGAACATCTCAGGACCAAACTGAAGGTTCTTCCCGCACCTTCAGTTTGAGGGGGCGTAATAGAGGATTAGTGCCACACAAATGGCCACAACATGTTTAGCCATAGAATTAGTTTAGGATGATGTAACATAATTAGTTAGTTGATGGGATTATATATAGGTTAGTGATGTACATGTAAAAGATCAAGAAAGGCAATCAATAAAATACTTTTTCCTCATCATCTTCTTTATTTTTCTCTCCCTGTTTTAAACACGAGCCTTCGTCATCAGAGCCGGTGATCTCACTCTCTGCACAGATTGACCCGTTTTGTCATGTTTTCCATCAAATTATTAGCAGTTATGATCATTTATGCTTTCATGTCAGATCGTTTTTCACTAATTTGCTCCAGCCTGCGCCAGATTGCATTGAAAGTCACCAAAATTTCCCTAACATGAGCTCTAGGTTCAATCATGGCATTGGATGAAGCAAACAACGAAATAAGATACCGGTGTTTGCTTCTTCAATCTAATCAGACAAAGCTTTTCGATGATGAGGTTGTACCATTTTTCTCTTTCCATGGTTAATGTGATAACTGGTTTCAGAGAAGAAAAGGCCTCTAAACGTTAACAAGAAACTTTCTTTTGATTCCCTATATCAACAACAGAGAAGAAGAACAAATTCCCAAACAAATGACCCTCTTCGCTTCCTTTGTGCGCACTCACTTTAACCTCCCAGAAATGCACCAACTAAGCGATAAGAGAAGGGCAACATACTAGAGAATGGACACCTTCACTTTCTAAGAACTATATTTTCATTCCTACAATTTTACCTTTCATCCACCACCACGACTGACAAATGGAACTGTAAAATGGACATGGACATCATTAGAGAATTTCACCGCTAACTCAGCATACAAAGTCCTAATTAACCCCGGAGTCCACACATGCTCATATGACCTCATTTGGACACCAAAGACACCTCTCAAGGTCAAGATATTCATTGGGACACAATCACACAACTCAAGAACATGCTCCCAACAATAGCCAATTTACACGGTCAAGCTAGGATAGAAGATGACAAATGTGTCATGTGCAACGAGGAAGCACCGGAAACAACAACCCACTTGTTTCTTTTATGCCCCTTCGCTAATCATATGCAGAACGTAAGGACACTGCGTGCGACACAACTTCGGAAGGACTCAATTATGGATTTTTGGACGGACGAATGGTCACATCTTCAGAAGGAAGCAATGCCAGTTTGGGATATGCAACTACATTCCACACTTTGGTGCTTATGAAAAGAATGTAACCGGAGGATTTTTGAGGGAGTAACACGGACTCAAGACTTAATTAACATGGAAATCACGAGAAACATAACGGCATGGAGCAGCAGTTAGAATTTTTTTTACTGTAAACAATAAATTTGCAATAAAATTTCAGTAGACATAAGTCTACATTAAAATATATATATATGTGGAAACGAAATTTTTTTTGTAGTAAGGATAGGAAAAAAAAAATCATAAAATAATATGAATTTTTTGCTTATGAGTTTGTAGAGGATTTTTCCATAGAAATGTGTAGATAATGTCATTTGTTTCAAAAGCTACTAAAAAGAATTTCAAGTTTGCTTAGTTGTTCTTGGCTCTTATCTTACGCGTTTCATGGTCTCCTTTATTCAATAAATTACTCATCTTTCAAAGTTGACTTAGGTATTGAAACAAAATTTCACCTTTTGTGTCTAAATTTAATATATATTTTTTAATTTGACAATGTGGCCGAGAAATTTCCTGATGTGTTTACAGGCGGACCACATGCGAGCCTATATATCTTTCTTTTGTTTGTATTCTTATTATATTGTTGCCAAAAAATATAAACAACGACTTTTTTTTTTCTAATAGATGTATAACATAACTTAGATTAAAATTGAGCGTGAGCGTGTCGTTTTTCATTAACAATGGTTTTCTACTAATAATAAATTGGATAATGTTATATCACATTTGATACCAACTATTGATATCGATTTTATTATGCACATTATTTGAGTTATTATGCATATTATACCATAATAATTATTTTAGTACAAAAAATTAACATGTATAATTATTTCATTACAAAAAATAACATGCATAATAACTCAAATAATATGCACGATAATTCAACTAAAGGTGCATAATAAAATAGACAAAGTGTATAACTATTTCA
This sequence comes from Eleocharis quinqueflora, assembly GCA_964058865.1. NCBI lineage: Eukaryota > Viridiplantae > Streptophyta > Magnoliopsida > Poales > Cyperaceae > Eleocharis > Eleocharis quinqueflora. The sequence goes on along the minus strand of CAXKVX010000084.1, from coordinate 133,823 downwards.
TTACAAAAAATAACATGCATAATAACTAAAATAATGTACACGATAACTCAACTAAAAATGCATAATAAAATCGATATAAATAATCGATATCAAATATGATATCTCCGTCTCAGCTCCCAAACAAAAAAAAACTTCTAGTAATCTACTATTTAAAAGTCAACTCCCAATTCTTCCTTGCGCCGCCGCGTAACGACTAAGGATCAGCTCCCTCTTTATAAAATATAAATCCAGCATCTCAACATATATAGGTACACGTAAAACCAACAACCACCTATCCTATTTCCTCCCTAATTTCTGTTACATATACAAACCCAACTACATAGATTTCTCATTAACATACTAATTCCATAGTTGATTTCCTCTTTCCAGCCCCATTTTGCCAACATTCACTTCTAAAAGCACACCTTAATTTTACCTTTACATATACATGCATATAGAGTTCTATCCCTACAAATTAATGGCAGTTAAAAATTTGAAGCCTGAGATATCCGCCTCCTCCAAGAGCAGCACTAGTCATTCTAGGTCATCCAAAGTCTTCAATAAATCGGTATCGTCTAATTCGAAGAACAATAACTCCGGTAAGGAGGAACCGAGTTTGTCACCGCCATCGACTTCTATGGAAATAATCAGACAAAGATCTTCTGAGCTGCTGCGCATCTTTTGCTATTTCGACGAGAATGGAGATGGAAAGATATCTGCATCTGAACTTCGCAATTGTATGCGAATCACAGGCGAGGAGCTCTCATCAGAGGAGGCCGAGGAGGCGGTGCGTCTTAGCGATTTAGATGGTGATGGAGAGCTCGGATTGGAGGATTTTGCCAAATTGGTCGAGGCCGAGGATGAACATGAGAAGGACAAGAGTTTGATGGATGCCTTTCGGATGTACGAGATGGACGGCAAAGGTTGTATCACGCCGAAGAGCCTCCGACGGATGCTTAAGCGGCTGGGGGAGGATCGAACGGTCGATGATTGCACGATTATGATCAGACAATTCGATCTCAATGGGGATGGAGTGCTCAGTTTTGAGGAGTTCAAGATCATGATGCAGTGATGAATTGTCATGATATATATAGTTTGTTTCTGCTTGTTTTAAGCGTTTGCATTCTTTTTCCATGGGATGTACATAAATTCATTTATTATTTTCTTAATAAATTCAATTTTTTTTTTCTTCCATTGGTTGATTTTGATCGAGTAATTAAAAACAGAGACATATATATCAGTTGTTATATATAGATTGAATTGCTCTTTAGTTTCGTGTAGGAAAGACTTGTCAAATTATTGACAATTGAATTACTTATTTAACAACCGTTATGAGTAATCAGAAAAAAAAAAACAATTGATTGACAACACTAACAAATGTGATAAGTAATAACTATACTCCTTATATTGGTAAATTGATGGAAAATAACTAGATATATGATAGATAGGAATATCCAAAGGAAGTAATATTTTAGCTTCAAAATGTATAATCTGTGAGATTTGAAAAGGCGAGCATGCTCAATTAGAACGTTATTATATTGACAAATAGTTTTTTCCGTACTTGTTGTACATATAGTTAATTTTTATGTCGAATTAATTTGTATAGACAATATAATTTAAATATTATTTGTTGGGAAAAAACTTGAGTACACTAAATCAAAGATAGATGCACTAGTTATTTCGAGTTACTTCGGATTGTTCGATCTTAATCTATATTACGAATCTTGATGTATCCAACGATTCAAAGTGCTTTGGAATATCGAATATATCAATCTTTGATATATCTAGAGGTGCACAAAATATTCGTGACTTGTGACTTGTGACTCGCTCGTGTTCGACTCGCTAACAACTCGAGTGTTAACGAGTTGAGCCGAGCCGAGCCAGCTCGTGAGTAAACGAGCCGATCTCGAGCTGTAACAAGCTCGGCTCGTGTAAGTATCGAAACATTAACGAGTTAATCTGAATCGTCGAATTGTTTATCATCATCTCTAAATAAATTTTTACCATAAAAAATTTGCACGATTTTAATATGGAATTCATGTTAAGAGTTCTTAATTCGAAAACAACAACAATAATTATAATAACAATAAACTTCATAATATCACATCGATCAAACTTCCTTTACAAGTGATGAAAGGGATTGGAACTTTAGCTTATGACTTCGTATGTACGGTCAACCAACCGACGCGTCACGGATTGACGCATACCTAAGATTTGCGAGTCAAGAGCGTGTCGGATTCAATGCAATGGCTTTCAAGTTTGAACGCTCCGGTGGTGGAATTTGGATGCTCAATCCGTTTTTGCACGTTTATACGGCGTTACTGTGCAGACAACGATGAGAATTCATAACTGTAGAATTATTGTAGCAATTGGAGTATTCAAGAGAATGTGAATTTCCGACGATGAGCTTAGTTTTATTGAATAGTTGGTATTCTTAAATTAGAGTTCAATTAATTGTTTTTTTTTACAAACGTAATTTGTAGACAGAGTATCGGCTTTCATTATTTTATGAAAGCAACTTGTAAAATCTTGGAAACCTATATATAAAAAATTTAAGTAAACACATCTCAAAATTGATCGATGTTGAAATAAAATATGTAACTAATACTTTTTAGCAATTTGGCTAATTATATGACTAATATGTGCTTATATTCTCCCAACATATCACAGTCTGACATTTTATGTTCTTCATTGTCTGATATCTCATGCACCTCATTGTCTTTATTATTCTCTTGAGCATTATTTGTAGCAATTATTGTGTTGTTTGCAGCTTTCAAAATGGGTCCCATTTGAAGTGGATTCTCTATCCACAAGTATGGATGCATAATCATACTATAGATTTGTGTTGGCACTTTTAATTTCCATTAGTTGAGGATTTGAAAAACAATACAAAGTTGGGTATGGACTCAATCAAGAAATAACTACAATCAACAGACTTTAATCCTAAATGATGTTGCACAACCATGAACCTTGTTCGTCACAGGCACCAGCAATAAGACACTCACTTCCATTAACTGAAATTCTTCATTCAAAACCAAAACTAATTCAGTCAATGTCCCAAAGCAAATTCCATTTCAATCTTCAAACACCTTTTCTCAGCCAAATGCACCTCCAATTAATCATTCAAAGAGGCATACTAGTATACAAATTGGGGGTCAGCCAAAAAACTAGTTACTGCTAGTAAGGAAAAGAAGAGGATACAAGAAAATGAATGAACCCTGATAGAGGCAGAAAATAAACTTCTGAGGAGGGAATTGAAGGCTCAACAGTTGTAGGCAGAAATGGAGGAAACAAAGGCTCTGGGTAATACACATGTCTTCATTCCTACAGAAAATATGGTAACAATTTACCTTTATCAATCCTATCTAAGGAGATGATTGGTACTGTCTTTTCAGATTTAGGCATAATTTTCTCTAATTCAAATACTAAGTATGAGTATATTAAGGGTTTCAGGCAAAGTGAATATATCAAACAATTGGAGATAGTTGCAGAGTTAATTAATTTCTGCAAGAGAAAATGTAGCAACTCTCAATAGGATTACAAGTAGATAGTTAATCATACAAGAAATGTTAATGTTGCGTCATGCGTCATGCGTCACGCGGCTTGCAGCGTCTTGTGTTTTGTGTCATGGGTTGTGCGGCTTGCGTCATGCGTCATGTGGCTTGCGTCATGTGTAATGCGTCTTGCGTCTTGCGTCTTGCGTCTTGCGTCTTGCATCATGAGTCATGGGTCATGCGGCTTGGAGCATGAAGAAAAATAGGGTCATGGTATAAAAAAATTTAAATCTTGGTCATGAATGCTTATTTTTTAGGGTCAGACAAGAAAATATTTCGGAAATGTATGTTGAAAGACTTGGAGCGGGATAAAAAATATTCAAGGATTGCGGCGTCGGTTATATATGCGTGTGTGGTGAAGCGCATAATTTGAAAATGAGTTCACTATGCGAACTGAGAGGAGTTTAATTCAACGACTGAGATACCATCAGATCAAAAAACCATTAAATCAGAATCTTTACAGAATCTAGACATTAAGCCCTCGAGGAATTTGCTCTATTCTTGTGGGCCGCTGTCGCTAGCATGTCTATTTGTTTTTACTTGAAGAGAACGAGCAACCACATCAACTGAGTTATAAATCACAAGTTAAATGTGTTTTGTCTTAATAATTTTAGAGTAAACACGAGTTGGTTGTGAAAAGTTAGAGAAGATATAAAAATTATAAAAAGTTATTGAGCAAATAGATACGAGTGAAGAGTTGATGAGCAAATATGATAAGTAACCCTAGTTCTAATAAGAAGTTATTGAGCAAATAGAGTACGTGTCTCTTCTCCGTTAATTAATTACTAATTCATGATTTCATCCACGATATTCCTAAGCTACTTGGTCTACTCTTAATTTTCGATTTCATAGTTGTTTGCAGCGACCACAACGACGACAACAACAACAACAAAAAATTTAGTTCCAAATCATATGAATAGGCAAGAAATGAAACTCAATTAGAATAATTAGAATAATGAAAAATCAATATAAATAATAATAATGTAATAAATAGTAAGATGATAATAATAATAATAATAATAATAATAAATTATTTTATAAATCATAAGTTTAAACTAGCGTTTTATGTCTCTAATTCTGAACTAAAGTCGTATATGAATCGCCAACTTTCATGCAAAGTAAACATCAGAACTTGACTGCAAAGTAAACATCAGAACTTGACTGAAAGATACATTCCCTGGTCAATTTTTGTTCCAAGTGGTCCCTCACTATTGTCATATAATTCTTTTATAAAATTCCCAAATAGCACGATTTGTCTTCTGAATTTGTTTTCTGTTTAACAATAATTAAATTCGTGCTAAAGAGGATATGTCTACTGATAAAATATAGTTTGTTCATCAAGAATTAGATTCTTTCGTTTCCAACAAATATTAACGTTGTAGGATCAAAGGTCCGGTTTTTAATTATTGTGTACCTGTGGTAATGGAGCAGGTATCATCTATCAGCAAAAAATAGAAAGGATACATAAAGGACATTAAATTTGGGACCCGAATCCGCTGTAGCGCGGTACCGCGCTACAACAAATGAACGGTCTGAATCGACCATCAGCCCACGATCGACCGCCAGCGATGTAAATCAGGAGAGATTTATACTTTGGCACGAATCTTGTGTAATCAGTGAAAATCGGATGGTCCAGATGCTGCGCTACACCGTCCCGCGCAGCACCAGATTCGGTTCCTTAAATTTGTGGCTTATATTTAAATCGTACGGAATTCATTGATTTTCCGGGTGAATCGGATTTTATATTTTAAATCAGAGAGTTTATGAAGGCAGAGTATCCAATATTGGATAAATTATCATATCATAATATTATTTGCAAATATTACAAAAATACAATAGTATAAACATGTTACTTTTGAAACATAATACCTACAATGTGATTTTTTTCATATGAAATTTTGCTAAATGAAAAAGAATCATATACCTTTCTACAAGTTTTTGCCTTTCATCAAACAACTTTAAGTTTACTATTTTTTATAGTTGAGGGGGTTTTATGGAACATCAATGACACACTTAAATTTTATAATATTTCAGACACAAAAATATATATCATGTAAAAATATGCCTATAAATTTTTGTTTTATTAAATTTTGTATTTTTTTCGAAAATGCTTTCAAAACTATTAAGTTAATATGTCCCAAGTTTTCGAAAAAAAAATATTTTATTAAATTTTTGTAAAGAGGAGAGAATATTTGCTAATTTTTATTTTGTAATAATCTTACATATATAAAGATTGAACATAGTTGTTATAGTGGATATAAATAGTATTTTCGCTGTAGCTACAGTGATTTTAATAGACGATTATATATTAAGTAATTAAATATGAATAAATAAAGTATTATACTAAAGTGTGAACCAAGAAAGAATTAGTGTTTAATTATCAAGTTGATTATTTAGAAGTGTCATGACACGTGTTGGTGTCGATCTAGTCTAAACCAATCAATAGAAATTAAAGACGATGATAAAAAAAATAGGAGTAGAGATGACAAAATTCTAACGCTAACTTCCAAGGAAAAAAGTATGAATCCACTTCTTTCTATAGCATTATCCAATATCAACGACTATGTATTAATGTATGTACCGCAAAATAATAAAATAAAAACTTGGGTAGTGTTATCTGATCATTCAAAAGTAGAGATGACAGAACTCGACTCGATTTGAGAAACTTGTCTGATTCGATTCGATTTGAATTCGATCTGGTCGATTTGATATTTGGATAAGCCAAACTATTAGAATCTGATCCGATCCAAGATGATTCGTGATCGGAGACGAAGCGACACGTGAGCGACCTGAGTCCGACCCGACTCGACCCGACCCGACCCGACCTAACCCGAGACGACTCGTAACCCGACATTGCGCGACACATAAGGACCCTAGCCCAACCTAACCCGACCCGAAACGACACCTGAGCCCGACCCAACCCGAGATGACCCATAACCCGAACCGATCGGACCCGACTTGACGTGATACAACTTGTAAATTGATCTAATCTGCCCACATCCTAATATAATTTTACTAACAAATTAACATCAGAGAAAATCAAGATTTACTAACACAATTCAATAACGCGACCAGATCTTGTTCGATTAAACTTAAAATTCAAAATTATACTTGAAAGTTGTCGGTGCAACCCGATCCGATCCAAGACCCAAAAGTTATCGATGCAGCTCGACCTGAAACCCAACCCGGTCTCGCCCGACCCGACCCGTCACCCGAAAAAGACTAATGCGGCCTGACCTAACCTCGCCCGACCTGATCCATGACTCGAAAATTGTCGACACATGACGATCCGAAATCCGACCTGATCTCACCCCACCCCACCCGACCCCAGCCCAAACCCGCCGGAGTTGCCACCTCAACTCAAAAGTATTATATTAAGGGAAAATTGTGTTTTTGCCACAAAAAAACAGTCAATTTGTGTTTTTACCATCCAAAAACAGCCTTTTGCTAAAATGCCACACTAAAACACCACTAATTCTTGTTTTTACCACTAATTGCAATTTTGTTAGTTCTGGAAAATTAAAACCTCAGCTGTTTTTGAAAATACCGATTCTACCCTTACTCCAAATTAACATATCACTACTCCAATTCTACCCTTTTCAGTTTATTCTTCTTCACAGCTTCACTGACAACTCGAAGTAGGAGAGCTGTACCGATTGAGCATTGAAGAGTAATAATTTTCCCTCTGACTACACACACAACACACACAACTTATACTAGATTTGAATTAATTACATTTTTTTATTAAACGGGATCCTTTTCACAAGATAGAGGATCAACTTTCATAAGCCAAGAAGCCTTAATTAACTTGTTTAACCCAGAACTAATAAATAACTGATCGTTTAAATTAAGCAAGGCCTAATTTACAACAATACAAGCGCATACATATATAAAACCAGAATTTGATGTTCATATATGTTCTTCTCCTTCTCTCGTGCTGCCAAGATTTTCTTGTACCATATGAGTGCCATACCAATTTTGTCAGATTTTATCAAAAGTACACATGGATCATCAACGATCATGAACCGAACATCAATGTATATCTCACAAAATTCTTATCTTCTTGGTGATACATGAAATTCTTTTCTAGCATACTGACAAGGAGCTACAAATTTGCAGTTTAACCCATATCTTTGTCCTTAATGTTTTTCCTCCAACATATAGCATACTAAATTGGATAAGGACAAAAAAAGACCCATCACTAATGGATGTAATCTTAAAACCATCAACGTAAATTTATCAACCTGAAAGTAATTTACTTCAATTTCAATATAGCTCAATTGCTGTCAGTGAAAAGCTAGCCACTAATGTAACATGGTACCAGCAGAAACAAACGAGAGGGCTAAGCTCATTCTCCTTCAAAAAAAGAATATGTTGGTGCTTGGTCTAATATACAACCGTACAGATTACAAGCAATATACAATGAGGAATATACAACCGTACAGATTACAAGCAATATACAACCGTACAGATTCTCATTACAGCAGTGCTTGGTCTAAAGAGATTATAATTTTGCGTTCAAATAACAACAAAAAAACAGACTTACCCATGAGGAATCCATGACATATCCATTTGGAGTGATCCAGTACAAAAAAGGAGAACTTGCTGTCGAGTGAGTTTGCTGGTACCAGAATATGTCGATCTCCAATGGCGGGAGATCAAGAGTCTTCATACAGCATTAGGGTTCGACGGAAATAATATGGCTTGCTGTCGACTAACAAAAATTGTTTTTGGGTATACAACTCGTTCACTGAAGCGTCTTTTGTGTTAATTCCTCAAGGGTATTTCAGTCATTACAATAAAATTGTTTTTTTTATTTTCCAGAACTAACAAAACTGTAATTAGTGGTAAAAACAAGAATTAGTGGTGTTTTAGTGTGGCATTTTAGCAAAAAGCTGTTTTTGGATGGCAAAAATACAAATTGGTTGTTTTTTAGTGGCAAAAACACGATTTTCCCTTATATTAACATCAGTGGCTAATATATATATATATATATATATTTTTTTATGAAAGCAGAGATTAGAAGTTAGAAGTGTACATGTCAGAACACTGATAGTGGGAATATTGTGGGATGCAGTTATGCAACTTGCAAAGTTGTGGAAAGCTACAAAATACCTGACACAGCATCACGTACTGTTTATTTGTTTTGTCTTTTTTTTTTTACATGCAACCTGCATCGCTCTTTAATTATAGTACAAGTGAAGGATTCAGAATTATACTAAAAATATAATAAAGCTAGTCAAAGGATGAAAGGATTCAACTTTCCGGTACTGTACAGTGTACATACAGGGCTTAGTTGCTTTTTTGGCTAAATCTCACTTCTGTAGTATATATATACAGTGTAGAGAAACAAAATAACATAAAAAGGGAAAATAACAAATTAAATTAAATGTATAGTAGCTTTACTCTCTATCTTTTGGATTTTTTTAAATTAATATATGTATTTTCCTGGCTAGTCAAATAACACAATATTAGAAAGCTGTTAGCTTCACTTATTCACAATAATTCAATAAATGTAATCAAATAAATATCAAGCAGCCTCTATTTTTCACTTAAACGTAATCTGTTTGTATGCTTACCAAAATAAAAATTCTGGATTGAAGGGAGCAACAACCAAAAAAGACATGGAAATGAAAGATAGTGGCAAGGCCTCAATCAAAATTTCTTTGTTCATATATACCTAAGTATATGTTTATTTCCCCCATCTTCAAATATCACCAAAATTAAAGCCAACGAAAATCCAAATGTTTCGTTCAAAAAGTAAAGCCAAAACCACCTTCGGATGATTTGAAATTGAATAGCAAAAAATACTAATCACCATAAGAGCACTCAAAATTTAATAACAAACCAAAATAAAAACAAAGTATCCGGAGCAAAATTTCACTGTCTCTTTCTTAATGGATTTTTTATTAGCTTTTGTGGTAAAGATGGGGGATCATAAATATTTTGTAAGTTGCCCCTTGTAATCTCAAAACAGAGAACTAATCTATGTAAATAAATAGCAGCATAAGACATCCAGCTTCCCTAAAACTAAATATTTCAACTCTCATATTTCAATATTTGTTTCCTTCTAATTCCAACAAATGGCATAACCTGATATATCCAGATCAAACCAAAAAATCAAAAATACTATTTGACATCAAGCGTCTTGTCAGAGGATTTGAAACCAAAGGAGAAACCATGGCAAACAACAAGGTAACAAACAAATTTGTCTTTGAGCCTCCTCAGAATCAAACACTTCCCTTCTCCCCAATGAAAAACCATGATTAGTTTCTTCTTCATCAACGCCGCCTTCGCCTTCTTAGTCGACACCACCGCCACCGCATTCTCTCTTGTTTCGGTTTGCGTCTCCACTCCAGTCTCGTCGTCCCACTGGAGAGGATAGCTCCTTAGAAACGCTCTCCTTGTGTTGTAATCTTCATGGCGAAAGCTCCTTGCTCTCAGCCCATCGTCTTCCTCCATGTATAGTTCCTTCTCTTTCTCTTTCTCTTTCTCTTTCTCTTTCTATCTGTTATCAATTTTTCAACCAGTGTAGCTATTTTAATTGTGTGCAACTGTATGTGTGTCTGTGTTTATATACATGGGACGGCAGAGAGGTTTTGACACGTCACGTTAGGTTTAAAAAAAATAGTAAACGAAAAACAAAGAAAACTACTTTACTGGCGCACTGATAGCGAAAATTGGTATTCAATAAAAAAAATGAAATGAAACAAGGAAAGATTTGAGTGGTTATTTCTTTATTTCTTTATTTTAGGCAGGTTAGTTACTTTGGTATTTGGCGTTTCCTGGTTGAAATCCTCTTTTTTGAAGTATAGAGAGGAGAGGAAAAATGCAAGAATGTGATCAAGGAGACAAGGAAAGTTTGGCAGGGAAGGAATAGCGGGTTTAATGCTCAGAAGCAAAACAATTTCTTTTTACTTCCTATTTCCTTTCTTATTTATTTTTTCTTAAAGAAGGATTTTGTTTGGTAGACACATGTTACCCTACAGGGAATTTGTTACTTGGAAATTTCAAAATTGTAAGGTTGCATTTGCAAGAAGTAAAAAGAAGAAAGAAAAGACAATTATCAATTAAGGCCTGTTGTCAGAAGTGAATTAGCTAAGGAGTTCATTTCTACACTCTCTTTATCTCCTTCAAATAGTAAAGAGAATTGGAGACATATTGTCAAAAAGTTGATCTGTGCAATCTTTTCATGATCAAACTTTACTATCAGATTATGACTTCCAGTCACTGCCTCATCACAGTGTAATTGTGCTATGCATTTATTTTTGAACTGTACGATTTGAATTGCATATATTATACATTTATTTTTTTAAAAGAACATTCTTGAAAATTCATAGAATTATCTAATGGGTTCCAGTAGATATTTTGAATCCAACGGTACCGATCAAGTGTAATAGTGTTATTGATGGAAAGCCATGTGATAAATCAGATGAAATAGTTATTGGCTAAAATCATTTTCTCTAGAAAATTAAAGGAGAGATTCAAGATCTATCATTTTTTTTTCAGAAAAGATAAATTTATACATATTTTTAACTACACATAATTATTTTGCAAAAAAAATTTAACAAATTATATAAATACATAAAATTATTTTGCAAAAAAATTACACAAGAACAGCTAATTTGATAAGACAATCTGAACAAACTTGTCCTTTCAATACGCGAATACACTACAGAGTACTTTTCTCGATCATTTTTTTTTGCACTCAATTATTTTCAACCAAAAATACTCAGACTGTTAACAAATCGAAATTTTTATGGGCAATGCATGCGAAAATTAGTTTGATGCACAATATGAAGTATCATTACATATCCTTTTTGTACAAATACTGGGAGAAGTAGCCAAGTTGTTTTTCGTGTTTTGTTATAAAGGGGTTGATAGATAGATATTTATTGATATCAATTTATTATTCAAGTTAAATAAATTATTAATATAATAATTTCACTATGCAATTTGTTTTATTTCTCATTACTCAAATTAAATGATTCTGGTGATATTTAAGTTAAATTGCACAAAATAAACTATATAAAAAATAAAATCACTTAAATTGAATATAGCTCATTTAATCTGAATAATAAAGTTGATACCAATGAACACATTAGTTATTGTTCCTCAATATTATCTTTTATTTTTAACTAACCTAGATAATGAACTTTCATGATTTCAATAATTGTCGTTGAATCAATATCTTTCATGATTTCAACTTTGAAGCATATAAGACAAGCCAAGTTGATAACTATCAGTGTTAGTCCTGGTGAGTAACACCCACCCACCCCAGCGAATGCAACTTTTGTTTAACAACAACACAGCTGAAAGTTGTTATATGTACTAAAAGTTTCTTGATTTTGAAACTTCAAACTAGAGAATAACATGTCAGACAATATTTTATCCCGTGGCAAGCTAAGTAAATAAGTAAATAAATAGGGTATACAAGCAAGATCAACCCGAACCTAGAACTAGAAGGCGAGGACAATTTGAAACTGATGCACTTCTTTTGAGCAAAAGGAATCATTAGATTTATTGATACGAACTTTTCTTATTCAAATTTCTTCCATTGCTTTTACATTGGGAAGGGAAATCAAGGAGAGGAACAAGGTTTACAACATAATTAAGTAATGCGAAAGTTACCCTATCGTACAAGCAACAAGCTGTTATTATTCTTCCTTGAACTTGTGTTACAAGGATAAGGATGAAGGATCACCGATCATGTAATAATCCGTGAAAGGTAAACTGTTCATTCATTTATCGTTATATATGATGTATTAAATTAGTATTAGATATCAAATAGTAATGAAAAGAATACATATTACATATTTGTATTCTTTTATTTTTTTTATTCAAAAAAAAAGAAAAGAATACATAATATATTAATATGTAATACGTATTATATGAGCTAATTTGTAATACTGTTGATCTGCAACATCACACTCAATTCATTATCGACAGTATCTGCGAGAAAAAGAAAACATTATATCGCTCATAAATTAGACATTACTATTTAATGAAACAGTTGCAACTCTCTTGTGTCCTAAGTTACTTAATTTTAAGGAAACAGGTGGCAACTCTGTGTGCCACCTGTTGCCAAGAAAAAGGACGCAAAAAGAGATGTAGTACCTGGCCGTACATTGCTCCTACTTCCTCTCAAAGATCCAAACCCCGAATAAAATTTATCGGAAAATTCTTATATGGCATGAAGTACTGATGAGGAACTACTTCCCTCACGTTATACACTTGAGATAAATAATGGTAGAAAGAAACAGCGAGTAGGAAAATTGCCACTCTAGAAGAAACAACATGTTGAGGAATGAGCTCTCTATAGTTGCACAAAAACCATGAACACTTGAGTTTAAAATTCATAAGAAAATCTAAATAAGGTAGACAAATTTCCTAAAAGAAAATTTCAAAACATTCAAGTAACAAGTCAGGCTGAACGACACAAAGGAGTTAAACGAGAAACAAAAAGGTTAGAATTCTGGTTAAGATATGTGTTTCATCAATCAGCCATACAGAGGCCTTGTGAGAACACGCCAATACCTTGTACAAGAAGGATTCATATGTATAGCACGCAGAAGCCACTGTTCTGGACTTTGTGCAAATTCCACGCCCTGCTTCTGGCCAGGAATGCCACTAGCTGTGCTTTGACTTGCAAGCAGATGCATCTGAAAGTACAGCTCTGCTGGTCGCAATTCTGCCAAAATATACATAGAAGAGGAAGAGAAGTCAGGATTTTCAAGAAATTATGGACACGTGCAGAAGTGTTTTCTGTTCAGTATCCACCAGCTGATACTGTACCTGATGAGTATTGATACTAATATTTGACGAATATTTTGTGCTACTCAATTAAGAAAACTGGACTGAATTACCATTTTAATTTTACCTAAATGTAGAAATACCATTGACTTAATATTATATTTACTTTTTATTTGGTCCCAATACATCTTTTGAAACGGGATTCTGGTAGGCTTACTTGACTCGACTTATGAGCAAGTAATAAGCATTTAAATCAATTTCTAGTATCAGATGTCAGGCATCGGAGATAAAAGAAGCAAAGAAGCATCAGTTCTTTTTGCTCAGGTCAAGTACAAATTAAAATATATATTGCCTGGAGGCCAAGAAGACCACTCGAGACGAAGGTTTCTCTCCCACTTGGTTTTCGATCCTAAGCTCGCCTCAGCTTGTGCCAGCAAAAGAGAAACAACTGGTAAAGGCATGACCGAGATCTGCTGAGCCTTTCTCAGACTGGATGCAGCCCGTGATATAAATTGGGGATCCTTTTGTCGCCTGGCTAGTTCCATGCATATTGCTCCTGCCATGTTCAGCAGATTTCATGAGAGATGAAACAGATTAAGTAGTTTCTTAGCCTTATGGGTTCATTTAAAGCTGGTAAAATACTAGACAGCTTTGCAGTGCCTTTTAACTGGTTTTTTTCAGGAGTTTGATATGTAAAGAGTTCTATTGCTAGATTTCCCTTCTGGCTTCACATTAATCCAAATCTGATTAAAAACAAATAATACTGGGAATTGTTTTGCTACTTTCAGGTAGGGGCTAGTATTTGTTGTACCTGAGACTTATTATATTGGGTACCAAGCCTGACCCAAGAAAATATGTCACCTAAAGAAATGATAGAAAAAAATTTACAACTTACCATGGCAGAGTAAGAGACAACCTTCACCACAAACCTCAACACAAGCATGCCCCAGAGCCAGCTCAGCACTAACAAAATCCTCTTCCCACACAAAACACTGAGCACAGGCCAAGTAAAACAGTGCCACCCAAACACTTGACTGGGTCCCTTTTCTTTCAATGCATTCTCTAATTTGAGCCTCTATCACATCAGATGTATTCTCCAATTTGAACCTGGATTCAACATACTTCAGCATAACCCAGCCGAATTCGCTTGCAGTTCCCATTTTCAAGCAGTTGTTAAACTCGATCTTCAATTCGGTTGCTCTACCTTGGAACCCGTACAGACGACACAATTGCAGATGCACAAAAAATGGGTCAGTGGAAACTTGTGGAAGGTGTAAAGCATCAATGGCATGTGCAACAGCAGAGCTGTAGTCCCCTAGTTGCAAGCTTACCTCTGAACCACACAGTAGAAGGATGCATTTCTGGTATTGACAGAGCTTGGTTCGTGAAGAATGGTAGTAGCATTCATGGGATAAGGTGGCTGCTATTAGCCGTTTCAGTGTTGTGCATAGTTGAATGGGGTAATTTTCTTCACGTGCTTTCTGAAGAAGGCTGAGGATGAGAAGATAGTGTGTGTCTCGGTTCCATGGTTCTCGATGCAAACATCTTTTTAAGAATACATAAAACAGAAACAGTCATGTCAACAAAGTATATGCTAAAAGAACAAACAAACCAAAATTGCAGGGAAACACCTAAATTTTCAGGCAGTAGTGGACTCATTTTTGAAATATGCAAAATCTGTGCTGGCACTTGATCTTCCCCATCACAAGAACTTATTTTAAACGACAAAATGAACCATGTTGTTCATGTTTTCACTTTCAGCAGAGGAAAAAAACATTTTGCCACTTTGAAGATTTGGAGTTGTATTAATTAGGTTGGAATGTCTCCAAAGAGTTGGCATCATATAGGAATGCATGGAAGTCAGCGATTCACGTACCAGAACCGTGACATACTAAAATTTAGAAGTAGTGGTATAGTTGTACGGCTTTAGTCTAGAATTAACGACATAGAGCGCTAGGCTAAACTTATGATTTGTAGAATAGTGTATTATTATTATTATTATTAGCATTATTATTATCATTACTATATTTCTATTTCTGCTACTATTTTACTATTTATTATATTATTATTAAAAACAAAGGAAATGAAAGCTACCTGTTCAAATGGTAGGCATCTCCATGCCGATCGAAATGAGGCTTGCATGAAGGGAAAGACAGCTTGTGAATTGCCCAGGAACTGGCATAACAAGCCACAATAGAAGCACCTATGATTTGATGTGGTGACTTCAGTGCTTCCTTGGTTGATTCGCCATGTAATAATGCAGTACATTTAACAGCTTTATTAGGAGCCATCCAGTCTCCGGTGGAAAGTAAAAGGGAACTTATTTGATTTCTGCAATAACAGAGCATAAAGAGGAAACAAAAATTAAATGATAGCAAGGTTACAGGAAAAAAAGACGAAATGCCAGTGATACAAAATCAACGAGGGTTCCTGTTTCATTTTTTCAAGTGGAACAAAAACTTATCACAAATCCAAGATTATTTTTGAGGTTTCACCAACCTCACGTGTTTTCATAATAGAAACTACTAAAAGATAATTATCCTGATTTTCCTACTTGTTTAATGAGCTAGACCTAGTATCTATATAAATCCACAAGATGACATTACCTTAATAAACTGCTATTAGGATACATGTGAAGAGATCTCTGAAGGTGCCTCACTCCATTATCAATTCTCATATGATAACTTGTCTCAGTACCCATCTGCAATGCAATTAAGATTAAAAAAAAATGCATGTAACCTTTGCGATGAATAATTACAGTGGTAAATGCATCGTCACTATTCAATTACCATATACTTGTGCTATGCACATAAATATATCAATTTTGTCCATTTAGTCCTCCAGTAAGATTATTTCAAAAATAATACTGAGAATCAAAGTAAACCTTTTTCAACAGGCTTAATAAAAAGTGTTCATGTACAATGCCTTCATGTATTATTTTGATTTTTTTTCTGAACCTTCTTAAAGGATTTATATATCAGTTGTATGTCCAATCTGTGGTTTCGTGTCTTCTTTGTTCAGGTCCAAACTAGATGGATTTAAATTCACAAGAAAACACAAAAGAACCTAATTAACAGGAAAAAGTATGTACATTACCATTTTTCCAAGAGCATCAATCGAATGGATTTCAGAGGAGAAACAGTAAGATTGAACCGTTTGTGTTAAATTGAGTTCCAGTTTCTTGGTTGGTTGCAGAGCATTTAATGCAGAGAATATAAATCTCATCCTAGTACTATCAAGCAGCCAAGAGGGAATTCTTTGAATAAGAGTTACTGATGAATCCATCCCCGAAATTCTGTAAACCAACTTGCATACAAGTGAAGCTGCAGCAGCTGCATTTGCTTTCTCCATGATAGAAACCTTCCCAGCTAGTGCTCTTGCTATCACCAGAGCCTCGTTCCGCCGTCCTTCTTTCCATAATGCAACAGCATATATTTGCAACTCATCGGTGCCAAGAAGACCTTTTTGTTTTCAAACAACAATTAGAAGTCAGTTAAATTGCAACGACTTCCATAAAAAGCTATTTGGTGCATTTAAGTTCAATATTGTTCTAAATTGTTGAATTATAAAAAATAAATAACATAGAATACCTTCCCTCTTCAAATCTTCGCATTCCTGTGCAGCATCAGCACAAAGACCAGCCTGTAATTAAATGGGCTTCTAAGTAAACGTTTTCATTCACTCAATAAATAAATGTTTTCATCTTATACAGTACATCCATTTGATATCTTCAAAGCTATTGCTTAAACAAACAAAAAAATACAAATACAGATATGTTCCTCATCATTAAATGTGATGTGTATCAACTTAGGGCCAAGTTGAAAGTCTTTAGTCAACCAATTTAAAATTTTGAACAGCTTGAATTGTAAAAGGCTTTCTGATGGCTGATCAACAAATTCGAAACTGATTTGAATTCAATGTACGGCCTTACCTAAAATTCAATATTTTTTAGATTGAACAATTTTTAAGATATCAGTCAGATGTACCATAAAAACTGGATGTACCTTAAAATTACCCACAAACTTGAGCAGAATTTTTTTTCAAAAGAAATAAAGGTCTTGAGATATAAATTATTAAACAAGAATTAGAATATTTTTGATACAACCGACTATACCAAAATTATACTACTAGCCAAAATACATGTCAAAGCTGTAACCTTTGTTGTTATGACATTTACCTTGCACAGGGACCGGGTAAGGTTGACGGACACATCTGCCAGGTGAGACTTGACGACATCTGAATCAGAATGGGATACCATGGTTAAAACAAATCGGGCACGTCTGTAGGCTGAAATAGCGGAGGTATAATCTGAACATGCTTCACAAACCAGTCCCTCCATGTTATGGGACTCTGCATAATTAGGTGCCCTCTGCACAGCCTGTCTTACTGCTCCCAATACCTGCTACAGTGAAGAGTATTCCTTTTGTTATTGAATCTTACTTTTCATTAGTAGGGTTGTACACAAATATAATGATCAAGATATCATCCTGTTAAGTGCTACGCTACCTGTTAACAACACATGAATCCGTACAAGAACTTCCATTCATCATTCATAACCCTACAAGGCCCATTTTACAGCCCCAACATTTTATTCAACTATTTTAAATGAATTATTTGGTTAACATATTTCTTTTAATCCACTCATAACAGAGGTTATAAGAAATGAAAGACCTCGAACAATTGGTGCTACTGCTCTCAAATAAACTATTGCTTCCACAATACAACCATCAAAAGTCAACATAGACCACATCTCCTGATAATTTAACAGTCAGGGGCTTAGCAGAAAAGATAAAGTGAACCTGAGGTGATAGCAGTTGCCCAGAACATGCAGCAAGTGCTCCTAGACCAACTTGGAACTCAGCAATCTAAATCAAATGCGGGAAGTACTGTATAAGAATTACAACAACAACAACAACAACAACAAAGCTTTTATTCCCAAATAAATTGGGGTAGGCTAGAAATGAAATCCAATCTGAAATGAAAAATCAATATAAATCATAAAAATATAATGAATAGTAAAATAGTAGTAAAAATAGTAGGAATGATAATACTAATACTAATACTAATAATAATAATAAATTATTCTACAAATTATAAGTTTGGACTAGTGCCCTACGTCATTAATTCTGAACTAAAGTCGTACAACTATACCACTACTTCTAAATTTTAGTCTGTCATGGTTCTGGTATATGGATCGCTAACTTACATGCTCTCCTATCTTAGGCCAAATCTTTGAAGATATTTCATGCTTTTAAGTCCATTTTTACATCTCCATCCCATGTCAATTTAGGTCGATCCCTACCTCTTCCCTTACTGTACAAGAATTGCAAAAAGAAAATAACCAACTCAAGCTAACACAGGTGTTCTGTTCAGTTAGGTAGAAAGCAACAAGATTACTCACAGGCAATATCTGCACAGCTCTTAAGCAGCTTTCAAAAGAATCCTGTACTGAGCTAGCCCTTTTTTTAAATAAAATAAAAAGAAGCAAACAATCAGGGAATTCAAAAACACCACATGCGCAGTGGAGTGGATATCAAATTTAGAAAGAGCAAACAATATTACCCATCCTGGTTATCAACTGACATCCCAGCCCATGGCACTGCCAGAGAAGGGTCTATGCTTCGTGCACGATCCAAAGCTTGCTTTGCCAAAAGTTTCTCATTTAACTCCCAATACATCTGAAAGAAAAAACTCATCAATATAAATAAAATTAATCAAACAAAAAAACTACTAGATGCAATTACAAAATCCAAAGAAATTGTGCAAAACTTTTTGTTATATGAATGAGTTAGGCTGGCAAACATCAATTTTCTAACCAGATCTATGGCTCAGGTGCAAGCTACAAATTACAAGGTCCTTATTTAACTTCTTTTTTTTGTTTACCTTTCCAAGATATGCCCATGCCTCAGCCAGAGAAACATCTAGTTGTAACGCTCGAATAATAGAATGCTGTTTTAAAGCATAGTTGGAAGAAACGCAACCCAATATCACCCAATTATCCTTGTTGGATGGCTCCAATATTAACCCACCCAGTGACATCTTCTCTTGAAGTTGCCTAGTTTACATTACAAAGTACATGTAAACATCAATTATACATCTGAAACCAATATTAGCAAGTTCCAACCAAAGGCCAATGGGATACATACACTCTGCCATTTATTTTGTGTACTATGACAAATAGCCAGGATACGCGACGTACATTTTAAGAAGGATAGCATATTACCGGTCTGATGTATCTCAGTACTTCAAATAAGCGGCATACAAACTTTTTTACCAGGATTGCAGTGACTTATAATGGTGTCAACCTATACCACATGCAGGGGCGAAGCCACATTCACCCGGGGGGTACAGCTGAACCCCCCTGGAAATTTTTTTTTTTAAAAACGACCATATATTCAGAGTTTTTTCTAAAAATG
This sequence comes from Eleocharis quinqueflora, assembly GCA_964058865.1. Taxonomy (NCBI): domain Eukaryota; kingdom Viridiplantae; phylum Streptophyta; class Magnoliopsida; order Poales; family Cyperaceae; genus Eleocharis; species Eleocharis quinqueflora. Next base: position 114,121 of record CAXKVX010000084.1, on the reverse strand, counting down.
ACCATATATTTGAAATATTTTTGTACAAATGATCACATAAGATAATTTTTTTTAAGAATAAGCATCATTTCAAACCCCTCTGAAAAAAATCGTAAATCTTAAACCCCCCTGACCACATGCTGCAACTATAGTACTATACATGTGCCATATATGGTGACCCATAGAGTCCTACTAGAACACTTATGCTATATTAAGTATCAGCTACATCACAAGTAAAAGTATAATCTTAACTTACCACACAGCTGGATCAGGTTTACAGGTGTCTTCCAGAGAACAAATGAGGTCAAGACATATAGAAATATCACTGTAGATGTTCGGCTGCCAGGAAGAGAGGTGTAAAGCCCTTTGGTATGACCTCTTTGCACTATGGGCTGCAGAAACACGAGCATTTCTCCATTTGACTATTGAATTTCTGAATACCTCCTCATTTAATTCTTCTACAATATGCTCTTCATCCCATGGTAAGCACTTTGCATAGGCAATCTGAAATAGGCAAGAAATTAAACAAATGGGCTGCAGAAACTTTGAGGCTTCCTTCAGATTTAATTGAACAGTTAGGTGTAAAGGCAAACTCCGATTCATATCAAATGAGTTTTAGTTGCAAACTGGAGGGTTATATGAGGCATATGCAGAAACAACTTTTCTTAGCTGTGCATGATCTTAGTACCTCATTGCTCCACATCGATGTTCAAGCACTAGCAGAAGGGTAATTACATACATGATATACATATATAGTAATTGATGCATCATCCTCTCCAGAAGTGTATATGTAAATGAGCTATATATTAAGGAAAAAGTATCCCTAAACCAACAACTAGTCTATGGCTAACCTGTAAGACACAATATGAACTCAATATAACAGCAGCAGCAAGATTTTCTGAGCAGCTTCAAGATGACTACCTGAATATCCCCATGCAACTTCCAAGTACAATAAAGATTGGCAGCTAAACAAGTGCAACTTTTCGCTACTTCCGATGCTTCCTAAGATTCCAAACTTCAAAAGTAAGATAAAAGAATAGCAATTAGTCCATTACAGGACATATAATGTAAGACTTACCTCCAATAGAGTAGCCGCCCACTTAAAGGCGCCTAAACTGGTACACTCCCTTGCCCAACCAAGAAGACCAGAAGCCAACCCAAATTGTGCCGATAAATCTTCGGTCATTAATTGTAAAGCCAGTCGAAACTGCTCAACAGCCTGCACCAATTGCATATAAGCCAAATTACAGTCCATAACTACACACAAGTCAAATAAAAATGTAACTCATGCTACCAAGAATCAGCTTTAAGTAATTCTTATAACAAACTACATTTAAGTATTTTTGAGAATTACTTTTCTAAAAGAGCCCAGCAATAACTGCACATTCCCACTCTGTATTAAAGCAAAGATCCTCGATTCATCCAGCTCAATGGCTCGTCCGTAAGACTGTTAATAAAAAAAGTGGCCAAATTAGCATTTAACCAACCTCAATGTTCCTTAGCAAAGTAAGCAATCATATTATTGTGAACAATGTAATACAAATACCTACAGGTTTATTTTTCTTGAAACTACCATATTTAGTCCATGGCATATTGCTTGTACCACAGCTGCATCTTTCCCAATTCATATTTTTTTTAGCCCTTAACATGTGTTATCTTACGCATGTCTTAAAAAGTTATTATTCTTTTGTTCACAAATGCCACTACAAGTATTTTGATACAAAGGGTCCAAACCCACAAAACTATATACCTTTACAGATGCAGTGAACATGCCCAATTGCTGGTAAGCAAGACCCAGTGCCTGAAATGGGAATGTAGTAACAAAAGGCAAATTCAACACATATTCATCCAAAAGAAAAGGAAAAAAATAGAATAAAACAATGTGTGTGAGCAAACGGAAGAGAGGAACACACTTCCCACAAGTCAGCACATGATGGGTAACCACGGATTGCATTTTGAAGGCTTGGTACAGCCTCTGACCACTTCCTTTGATGCACCTAAAATAACAATGTAGTGATTGGTGCTTCAGTGATAATAATCAAGTACTGGCCACATTTTTCATACGTAACAGGCTTAATTATCACAAAATTCCTTTGCGACATATGAGATGGCACATAAATTGTTTATTCTGCTGATGATATTTCAGACATGTCAATTCCATCATGCTTAATTCTTATCAGACAACTTCTTTACTTTTGTTGTTATTGTTTGCATTAAAATGATATTGATAATTAATAATATTTGACATATTTTAGTTAAATCAGTTTACTCCCACATTTCTTTTGTTCTACTACTAATACATAGACATCAAATGTGACCGTTGTAGCACCTGTAAGAAGCCTAATCTTCTAAAAGCCCAAAAAGCCCTAGGGGACTTCTCAGAAGCCTCTCTGCACGAAGATATCTCTAAGCTCTCTTTGCCATCTTTATCCAACAAATTACACAACTCTTCCTAACACCAGAAAAGTAGAAATTCAAGTTAGGTTTTATACTTTTATTCCAAAATTACCATCTAACTAACCATTCAAATAAGGCGAGGTATTTACACTGTATCAAATTCAGCAATCCGTACGATACCGGTCCACATGTCATTACAAAAAGAATTTGATTCTGGCATCAGTTTGACACAATTCAGTTACAGAGGCCAAGTCATGTACAACACTACATATAGTACCAAGTAGATCACAATCAAAGAATTGAACAATGGAACACTCACACCAGCTTCGGCATCATCAGGATTGAGTGTAACAGCTCTCTGGTAACACTTTGCAGCCCTCAGTCTGTCGCCCGACACCTGTATGTAAAAATTCCCCAGATAACGAAAGGCATGTGCATAATTAGGGTTGAGCTTGGCTGATGCCAAGAAACTCTCAGCTGCTTTCTCCTTAAATCGCTTGGCCTCATCCCCTTTCAACTCCTCTCCTCTCTTCCATAGGAAGAGACCCTGCACAGGAGACTCGGTTAGTGAGGTGAAAAAGTAGAGAGAGAGAGAGAGAGAGAGAGAGAGAGAGGTAGTTTAAAAAGGTAGAGGTGATAGGAAGTAACGAGGTCGTAGTGGGTGGAGGGGTTGGTTGGATCGGCGTCAAGGGTTTGCTGGAGCTGTTGGAGCGAAGTGGCTTCTTCTACCTGCGAATGTGAGACATGGAGTGAGAAGAAATCGAAATCAAGGAGAAGAGGTAGTAGCGCGCGAGCGAGAGACAGAGAGAGAGCGAGAGAGAGAGAGGGGGGAGAGAGAGCGAGAGAGAGAGAGAGGGGAGAGAGACAGAGACCGATCCGGACATGGCACAAACATCAGCGACGGCGATAGAGGGGAGAGAAAGAGGAGGGAAGAGCTGAGGATGCGAAGGGGTTCACATCAAATGGTGCTACAGTAATAGAAATGAAATGGCAGCTCTCAAAATCTCACCGCTACCACAGTAATCGCTACGTCGTGTAAAAATTATTCATTTCTAATTGTAAAATTACTGATAATTTCAGAGAATACAGATTCGGTCTTTTCAGAGGTTTCAACTTTCACTGTTTGAGATTGCCAGTGGAGACGCGAATTCACATCCTTTGCTGTTCTCAGCAGAGCTGAGATTTCATATAGACCGTTGGATTATTAGCAGTCAGCCGTTGAAATTTAATCAGGCGGTTCAAATAAAAAACTCAGCCGAGGATACTTGTTCGACCGCTAGCACTGCACGAATTATCTGAAGGTGCGTTTGCATCCTCCGAAATTGCTCACATTCAATAAGATGTTGACTTGCGCAAAACTAATGAAATGTAGACATAGCAAAATTATTACATGTGAATGATTAAAAAAATATTTTTATTTCAATTATTATATTATTATATTATTATTATATTATTATTATATTATTATTATTGCTATTGTTGTTGTTGGTATTAGTATTACATTACATTATTATTGTTATCATTATTGTTATCATCAGTATTGATCATTACTGTTATTAATCATTATTGTTATTATTATTATCAGTTAAACAAAATAAAAATAATTCTTTATTTTATTTATTATCTCATCATTATTTCAAATTTATAATTGAAACAACATTGTTTACTAACCCAAATAGTAAATACAATTAGCACAATTTTCATGTCATCTGAAGTAACAAAAAATAAATATTATTTCTAATCACTAATTCGGCTAGTTTTGCACTAACTATTAAGCGATCCAAACACACTCTCATTATTTTGCCTCATAATTAAAAAAAAGGAAAGTAAATAATAATGGAGTAGTGAACAAAAACTAGTAAATAGATGAATTAACCCTCCAGATACGCTTTCCTTTCTTAGATTATGTTTTTGCTTCACTTTTCGAACTTTCATTTTAATATATATTAAGTAATTATTAATTTTAATATGTTTTTTTAAGTAATTATAATATAATATCAAATTATTATAACTTAGATATTATATGATTATTGTCAATTGATATTATCATGTAAAGATGGACGTGATTATTCATGTAATAATTCAGTTTTGAATTAAAAGATAAATAAATTTTTTCTATTGCATCCATATTTAAGACATATAATTCCATCAAACACATGTCATACAGTCATATTCAGATTTGAAACATCATTCAATATTTGTTTCACAGTTTCTTAGTGTAATTACGAAATTAGAATGTACGAAAAAGAAAACAGAATGCATGACTAGTCGTTTTTTTAGAAAAAAGAGCAACTCCTGACCATATTTACTGCTTTTAGAAAATGCCACAAGTTCATACAAAATATTCATGAGGAAATCAAAAAGGTTATTTTCTCTCTCGAAAAGATAAAAGCAGCCGATATGAATGAATTTCCATCGAAATTTTTTCAACAATACTGAGAGATAGTAAGTACAACAATGTCATTTCTAGTTCAGGCATTCCACCAAAATGAATTAGATTCTTGGAGATTGTCCAAGCTTGTATCACGATTATTCCCAAATCAGAGGATGCGATACAAATAGAGTACTTTCGTCCTATTAGTGTAATCGCCTCCCTCATTAAAGTAATCTTCAATTAATGACAGATCGCCAACAGCTCGTCCTACCAAAACTGGTGACAAAAAATCAATCAGCCTTCATCAAAGAACGTAATCTAACAGAGACGTTTCTAGTGACACGCAGATCTATCATTTTGAGGAAAATACTAGAAATTTTGTCGATAATATTAAAGGTCGATTTGAAAAAAGCATTTGACGCGATAGCATGAAAATTCCTTCTTGAACTACTTCAAGGGTTCCCTATGACATGGATAACATGTGTTCAAACATCCTAATTTCTGCATCATCCTTCCTAAAAGTAAATGGGATATACGAACCCTCATTCCATCATCAATGAGGGCTAAGACAAGAAAATATGTTATCACCGCTCTTATTCATCCTCGCGGTTGACACACTCCAATCTCTTTTGAAAAAGGACTTAAGTCAGTTCTCCTCATCACCCACACTGCATCTTACGACATATCAATTTGAGGGTGACACACTGATTCTCTTAGATGCGCATCCGGATAATATTAAATCACTAAGAACATTACTGAAAAACTACGCCAATCTATCAGGACTATCCATAAACTCGGCAAAAAGCGCCTTTGTACCAATTAACGTGCTGCCGCATCTACACGAGACACTGGAACTCCTCTTGGAATGTTCCTCATAACAATTGACAATCAAATACTTAGGACTCCCACTGACAATCTCCGAACCAACAAAACAAATGCTTTTGCCAATCATCACCATGGTTAAATCGATTATAAACACACTACCACTATACTTCATACAAGCTATCAAACTACCCTTATGGTCCCGTAATCTTCATCAGCTACCAAACTGAATCTGTGATTCCATGCCAGACCTATTTATGACAATCCAATACATTTGATAACTAGTCATTTGTAACTGATAGAATTTGAAATTCGTAATATAAATGAGAACTCCAAAATATTTTATAAAATTCATGAAGCATGCAGCATAGCTCCTCTCTATATACATATTTAAATTTAACTTTCTAATTTTGACAAATTTTATCCCCACAGCCCCATAGATTCTTGACATGCTAGCGTATCCGATTACATGCACAGCAAGAGGCGTCGAGCATGGAATAGAAATTAGAAAATGGGCCGCGAATTTTGAAAATGTAGACACATACCAGAGGCAAAAAGCAACAGCATCAGTTATCCCAAATTTGTTCTTCCCATACCAGTAGCGGGCTCAGCTCCATACCTGAATCCAGCCAGGTGGAAAGGATGTTGTACCAGTGGCAATTGTCAGTGTGCAAGGGGGGTTTGGATTATGTCGAAAAAGGAGAAGTTCGAATTAACAAAAAATCTAAGGCATAAGCATCAAATTTTGATGGTTAAATATGGAAGTTCTAAATTTTTTATGGATACGTGAACAATTCATTCATAATAGAGTCAACTATGTACAACAAAATCAGACTGTAGTCGTACTACTACCGAGCAACTCCACTACCCTGATCACCTAGTCAACCTCTATTACTTTCGAGTGCTGAAGTGAAGTTGCATTTGAAAGATGGGAGGAGATTGAGTCAAGTATCAACCTATGGGGTATTGGAGGTGTAGTCGAATATTGATGGTGGTTCGTAACAATTACATTATCACCAACGAGAATTGTATAGATGTAAACAATAGATAGAATGGACAACATTATCGTGACATGCATTCACTAGTAAGTCTCAGGGTTGTAAGCCAAGAATATTACATTATTTACTATCATGGTTGACACTCCTTTCACTACTTGAATTACTTGTGATTATTTAAAAAAGTAGAAAAGAAACAAAGAAAAGGGAGTGAAAAATTCAAAATGCATAATTAATTAATTTTATACTTATATTTAGTATTTTAAAATTACAAAAGAACACTTGCTCAAATAACAATAATTATTTAAATTGTCACCTCTCTCGATCCTCGTCAAGTGTATAGAAAGAAATCTTTCTAATTTCAATGATACAGGGAGACAGTCTCGGTCTCAAGGGTATAGGAGAAAGTATTCATTCATTTAGCGCTGAAGACATGGTCGAAAATGATAGTTAGTCATAATTCGGAGTGACCATATAATTATTCACATTCAAAATTTGTATGAAATACAGCATGCAATTTGTTTGTTTCAGGGCAGTCATGTAAAGTACAATTTAGTAAATAAAAAAATAATCATAAACTTGTATTAACCTCGCACTTTTGTCAGACGATTTCTCTCACGAGTAGGTACTGACAACAAGGGCTTTTGCGTAATGCAATAAGAAACAAATAGAACGATTAAAGTACAGAGGAATAAAATTACGAGTATTACTATTCTTCGATCACTCTTGGTCGGTTGCATTTCAGTGGAATAGTGTGTCTGTTGTAGTGATTAGACACAAGGGTAAGGTCCTATTTATATGGGTTTAAATGTCAGGGGTGATGACACAAATGTGTTTACCTGGCTGCATAATATCATCCCACTCGACACCTAGCTAGTCAAGGGTTTTATAATCAATGTGTTACTCCTTTTCAAACCAAGCGACGAGTGTTTAATGGATTCTAGAAAAAAAATCTCGCTAGTTTGCGATCCGCTAAGATTGTCGTGAGACCCACAATCAACATGGTCAAAAATTCTACTCACGTTACGGTCCGCAAAACTACTAATTTCAATATTCAATATGAAAGTTCACATGTTTAACAAAATTTGACTCTGTAGATTGCGACCCATAAAGTATCTTATGCAGTTTGCAAAGGGTATTCTTCACACAATTGCATTTGCCAATTTTTTTTTGTGGTTCGTGAAACCTCTCATTACGACCCATAAGGAAGATTGATGAAGTTACTAGGTATGCGGACGCGCTCCGTGCGAATCGAGCCTGGTGGAAATATGAAACTTAATTTGCATTTTTTTGGGCTGTTAATTTTTGAAGAGTTGTGAAATTGGACTGATTTTTTATAGTTGGTCTGGTAACGTGTAAGTTCAACTAAGAGAGAAGTTGGGTTGAAGAAAGAGAAACAAAATAGAGAAGGAATTGAAAACATAGGTAAAAATATGCGTCAAATAAGATGAATAACGCGTAAGCAGGAGCAAAGCAAATTCATTGTAGAAGCTATAGTGGGCCTGAACAGTACTCATATGGCATTTTAGGTGAGGCATGTCGAGGATGGACAACATATATAACATAACTGACCAAATTTAGTAATTTCGGCCTGCATTGAAATTAAGAGCAGTTGCATAATACACGAGTTCAAAATATGGAAGTTTATTTAGATAATTTGTTTGTAGCATAACAACACACAAAAAACTCCTGCTTTGCATAAAAAAACAATCCAAAAAAAGACAGAGCAGTGGATGACAGTACGCCATGCATATATATAGCTCTTTGTAAGGAGATGGACTCCAGTCGAAAGGCTTGTCAGACTGCCCCTTCTCACCTTTCGACACCTCCATTCCTGTCTTGTACACTTTTTTGGGTGGCGTCGGTGGCAGGTCAGCAAGGTCTAAATCATGGAACATGTAATCCACATCTTCTTCTTCCTCTTCTTCAGAGATTTCGGCTTCCAGGAGTTCCCAATCGACATTGTCTCCTGTCAGAGCAAAATATTTTTTTAATTATTATATTAATTAGTAAATAGCGGCAATGAGATTTGTAATGTATCAAAATGTTTTGTTCATCTTAAATTTAATTGTCAATATTGAATGTAATTCGAATAGTTGTTGTTGTTGCCACAACATGCATGCATTCACAAACTATACATCAATGTTGTTTTAACACGTTATATAGTGAATCATTATATGACATGAATCAATCTCGTGAGAAACAACATTTTTTCATTAAATCTTATATTTTATGAAGGGCACAAATAGATTGATATAGGTAATAATATTGAATAATCAATGTATTTTATATAACAAATAATCAAAATTTTATAGGTTGTAGTTACAATTTTGCTAATCCAGTCATGCATTTTTTTCATAAAATATGAAACAATTTGAAGAGTGATGATGGATAAAAATTCTATCCTAATTGATGTATATTACACTACATATGATACCTTTTTATAGGTTCAAAGGCCTTGTTGCCATTGGCTACTTTTCTAGAGTACATTTGCTAGATTTGCCTATGGTGAAATCTAGCTATGTACTATAATTTGCCTCACAGTCTATTATTTGAAGCTAGCTTGACATGTTGACTGAAATGGTCAGTGATGATTCTATGAGACCTATTTTTTAACAAAATGCTTCTTATGTAGAGGTTTTTAGAATTTTTTGGTATTCCATTTGAAGCTATGTAAGGCCAAAACAAATATAAACCCACTTCAATTGATGTTGAAGGTGTCAACAAATCAATTTGCTATTTTTGGAGTTTATTTGGATTTGTTGTAAGGTGACCAACTGTACAAAATTTAAAACTATAATTGGATTAAAATTATTGTAAACATATGCAGCAACTTGAATTTTTTTCTTCTTATTTGTGCTACTATGATTTGAAATTAAGAATTTTGACAAATATATGTATGTTCAAATAAACATAACAACCTTCTTGTTTATTTACTAAAACTCAACATTTTTTTTAAGTTTGGCATGTAAAGGAGATTTTATGAAAAATTGAAATGACTGATAGTTTAAACATATTTACCCTTGTCATCAGTAGCATTGTCAGTCATCTTCGTCTTCTTGCTCTGCGGCTCGTCATCTTCTTTGACAACATCTTTGCCCTTGTCCTTTCTTTTCAGGTTGGCAGAGCTGCTTTCTGGAACTTCAGAGTTTGTCGGTTGTTCGACCTGGATGTTTGAAAGTTGTAAAGGATTTAGGTGATGTGTTGATGGCCTGAAGAAGTACTCCATCAAAAAATTTATTACCTGCTCTGATGGTGGCTGAGGGGTCGTTGATATTCTTGTGATCTTTGTTGTTGTTGTTGCTGGCATCCATTTTTTCTAGAAAATAATATAACACAGTAGAAGAAAACAGTTTAATAAATTTGTTTGTAACAAATATGATTGAATTTATTTGTAGTTTATCTGTTGTAAACAGTAATGGAAATTTTGACATTGCCATTTTTTGAAAAATCTATTTTTTCTGGCATTGAGCATTGTTTAGAAAAATTTGTTTTCTAATTACATAGTTTCCTTTTTTCCTATCTTTTCAATTTTGAAATAAGAATGGCAGGAAGATTTTTCAGAGGTAAGAATATACGATTTTTGAAGATTGCAAGAAGGCGACCTGTAGAGGCTAATGGTCTGTAGAGAAGAAACAGTAGACGTCTAAAGATGGAGAAAGAAGAGGAAGAAGATAGTTATTACTGTTAGAGATATAGGGAAAGGTTGAAGACGAAGGGACTTGTCGGATTTGAAAAATTCATTGAATTTGGTTCAGATATGAGGAGTTGCAACTGATGGGATGTGAGGCGTCTGTTGAGATATTGGCGCTATTTAAGTTTGGCATAATGTTTTAGATTGGAAACAAAATCCGACGGTTCTAATTGCAGCAAATGAATTTGTCATTTGTAAGTTGGCAACTGTGCCTGATATGATCGTAGCCGTCTGTTGGAAGCAAAACTTTAGTTATGGAGTTTGTAAAAAAATGTTGGTATTAATGTTACTGATGATGATTGGTAGGAGTTGATATCCATCTGATAATAAATATTAGATATATAGGAGAAAGGTTGAAGACGAATGGACTCAGCGGATTTGAAAAGTTTATTGAATTTGGTTCAGATACGGGGAGTTGCAACTGATGGGAAGTGAGGCGTTTGTTGAGTAATAATCGAATAATTGCAGAGTAACTGGAATGGATATCCTCTGGAATACTTGTAATGACGGAGCAATAATCGAATGGTTGACATAACTTTGAGATTGGTACGCACGAATCTCAAAGTTGTGTGAAGCATTTGATTATTACTCCACCATTAGAGATACTCCAACAGACGTGTATTCGTCTGTTCAAATACTTTTTGTAATCGCATTGGATATTGGTGCCATGAGAGGATATTGAAGTGCCATGTAAGAAGGATGTATGGAACTGATTCGTTCCAATTCTCCATTTTGATGTTGTACTATGATGTCACGTTCTACTTCATGTGGGTTGAAATCCCCAACTAACAATCCGACAACTTCAGCAGCGGTTGGCGAAGAGTATTGCCTAGATCTGCTACCTCGTTGACCGCAAATGTGTAAGCGGATATTAACATCACCGGATAGAAGTATACGCTCGGCGGCGCTGCAGTATGCTTGAATAATAGGGTTGCATTCATCTAGCATTTGTTTTAAAGCAGTGACAAAATGCGGTCTGGGGTTGTCTCTGGTAGAATTTGCCGAAAAATGTATCATTCTATTGGCAACTTCATTTGTTGTGTCGTGCACGTATAGTTGTGCAAATTTTGGCGTGAAACCATCGGCAGGAATAAGTGAACCCATTCGATGACATGCCTATCCGAAAATTTTGAAAACATATGAACCACGACCGTCATTAATGATTCCAACCCCCATGGAAGTCAGCGCGAACATCAAATTGTACATGCGAATGTGGTGTCTGTAGTGTGCAGAGTCAAGACCGCCATTTGGGTCAAGCAACCATGCAAGCAATGCAGGAGGGTCTCTTAAAGGTGGCAATGAAATCCTACCCTGACGGCAACAAAGATTATATCTTGGAAAATCAATTCGAGAGGATGATTTGCAGCGTTCTTGATACCAAAATAAAGCACCGCAAAACGAACATTCCTTGTTGGCACTGCCAAAATCAAGGCATGTATGTTGATTTGCTGTGAAAGTTTGGAATTAAAAGAGATTTAAAGGTAGTTAACATATAGTAATATTGTAGGGTAAATAGTAAACTGTATGAAAGTGACATAGAATTAGCAATCAATGATTGTAGCAAAACCTTGAGAAGTACTGCAAGTTGGGTGATTGTGATCGTTGCTATGTGAAGTTGTTGTAGGTGATGAAAACAAATTATACATGCCATAAGGTGAGGCAGTTGAAATTATAAGGTGAATAATACATCTATCATAAATGATATATGTCAAAACAATGTTTGAAGAACTAAATTAGAACAAGGATTGGCATTGAAATATAGGCTTACAATCTTCAAGTGCAGCTTGGCAAATAGAAAATGAGTTGTCAAAAAGCTCATGGGACGAAGTGACATTTTCATGTGTTCGTTGTGAGCAATTATTAGTTGTACGAAAATGTACTGTGAGGACTTCTTGCGAAAATTGCGGAACAAATAAGGAATGAACAAAAATGCATACAAAAGTGAAGTATAAAAGTGATATACCAACAGCAGTGGCAGAGGAAGAATTATCTGAAAAACTTGTCATTCGTTGAGAAGGCATGGCAGGAAACGGTGGTTGATCAACATTGGCCTCAATTGAATATTGCATCATTTTACTGCAGCGGTTGCTTCCTTATATAAAGCAATGGCTTGTTAAATCTTTTTTTGCTAGATATGGAAATAAATATGACAGCGGCAGTTGTGATGCAGACAAAGGTAAGAGTACATGAAAAATATTGAAGTGATACTGTGAAAATATTGAAACACTATTCTAAAAATAGAGATGGAAATATCAGCAATGTTGTAAGTAAAGATGGAAATACCAGAGGAGCAAGTACGATCCCCGAGCTCAGTTGGCAATGGAATTCTCTTTCTTGCCGGCATTATTTGAAAGCAGTATATTACTGACCTCCAAAATCAGAACTGAAATAACATATAATAATGTAGAAGTGAAATGAAGAAAAATAATACTGCGTAGAGAAAAAAAAATTCGAACTTGCAACTGTGATACCAATTGTATACCATTAGTAAGTAGGCATACAAAGACAGTAGAGATTATTTTGCACAAAGTTTTGTTATTTATGCCCTCTTTTAATTCGTAGTATATTTGTTGTTTGGAGCAAAAACATATGTTATTCATGACTGTATGTTGTGTATGGTAATTGCATGTTATTAGGAGAAATTTTCTAATTACTCACCTGTCAGTGGTTGAAGGCTGTAGTAGGAGAGCCGAAATCTTTCACAATGGTGATGAAATGATAGGCGCGCAAGTGGAGAATGTTGATCTCTTGGCTTGTGGTGTATTCAATCGGTTGCCATTAGTCAGAGAGCAAAAGTTAGAGAAGCAGGCGCATGCATTAGAAGAAATCAACGACATAAGTGCAAAGAAAATGAAGAAAGTTAGATTAGAGGAACAAATAACAGGTGTCATCTCGAAATAAAAAGCAAAGAAATGGAAATATTTTTTTTAATTGAATGAAATAAGGGAGCATGATTGCTGCATTAGTAATAGTATTTTTATGCAGACAAAATTATTTGCACACGAAGTGCATAGATTTTATTATTTTGTGGAGTTTATTACTTGATGTCATTATTTCGTGCTAATTTATGCTGGTATATAACAAATCAGAATACAGAGGAAGAAAATTGAGAGTAACATTGAAATAAACGCGCTGAATAATTAGCACATATGAATATCTTCGTACAAAACAATCGGAGCATACATTAATTGGAAAACATTAAGATAATAAAATTGCAAAATAAGAGAAAGCTGCATAGAGAAAGAAATGAAAATTTCCAATAGAAATCAATGGATGGAATGCAAATGCAACGATAAAGTATACAGAAACACATCAACACAAAAAGAGAATGCGAAAAATGATAAGACTTGATGAAGTGATATGTATAGATAGAAATATGTAATTTGCGTTTACAGCAGCGAGGTAGAGAAGCAGCGTAACATCGAGAATTCATAAGGAAAGATCGCATAATAAATATATAAAAATACATATAGTGCTACACAACTATGCTAACATAATGTGGCTGAGCCAAAAATGATGTCTGTTCTTTTACCTTCTGACAGAAAGCAACACAAAAGAAAATGAAATATATACAAAGCAGCGCTGTTCAAAATGAAAACTACTACATTTCTATGTACTATTGCACCAAACTAAAAGCCTAGCCTGCATATATGGCTCTGTACAGGAAGTTCTGCATTAATTCCTGTATTATCGTCTTCGGAGTTTCTGCATAGAAAAGAAAGAACAACAGATCATTAAAAAAATGTACAAAATAAAAGGAATGACAATTAGTAAAATTGGAAAGCATGAAGCAACAAAATTGTAGTAAAAATTTTAGGAATGTTTTTAATTCCGATTGAAACGCTAGGAAGAACTTTGCATATCACATTGTAAGAGAGAAACATTCTAATAGAAAGGTAATAAAAATGGCAGCACAAACTTTGCAGGTTATATTTGAGCAAGCCAGTATGTCGGGTTATTGTAGTCTTGTAGAACTGAAATAAAGCAACTATTGATGAAAATTATACACTATATAAAAGAAATAATAATTTCTAATAACATATGGTAAGGAAGAAAACCGCAACATCATTCTACATAAAAATTTAGGAAAGTATATATGGCAGCAGGAAATAATATTGAAATGGATGTAACCAAGATATATGTCCTTGAAATTGAAGCTTTTTTTAAGCAGCTGCGGTATACAGGAAAAAATATGACGAAATTGTCAGAATATATTTCACTATGGAAGACAGCCTGTAGTAATGAATCAAGCAGACACAAAAGGAGAACAATGAAACAAATTTCACCCTTTTTGGGTGTTGTTTGCATTGTGCGTGAAAATCAAGATGCCTTTTAACTCGCTCGGCACGAATTTCATCTAATTGAGGCACTTCAGAGACAGACATGTATTTCACATAAGAATGCAAAAGTATGAAACATTAGAAGAAGGTATGGATTATTCATGAACCGCAAACTTAGTAGAAAATAATCTCGGCAGGAACGATAATAAATTACGAAGAAACAGAATGAAAATTTAATTGGCAATTACTAATGCAAACGGAAAAATGAGGGCGAAAAAATCAACAAGAACTGCATGAGAAATGGCAGCACCTTTTAAGCCGAGCTTTTTCATCAGTGGCAGGAAGCAACTCAGCGGTAGGCGTGTCAAGAAGGCAATTGTTAATTTGAGCTGCGTCATCTATGGACTGAGAAGAGGTGTTAGCAGAATTGATGGCGACAGAAGAACTTTTTGCTGCAGCGATAGACAGGCACGAATCAGAAGTTGACACTAAATCGACAAGTTTAACCGTGTAGTTCCGATAATTGTGAGCATCTCCAAATTGCCTTGTAGAAGCTGTAAAAAGGAACTTTTTTCCAACAATAACAAGGAGAGCTGTCGGGGGATCTTTTGGTTTAACATGAGACTGATTGAGAAGCATAAATGCAGATAATCCAACAACAAATTCAGCTTTGCGGCCTATGAGAACAAACATAGCAGTTCCTGTTTCATCAGCAACTTGAACAGAAAGTCGATACCTTCAAAGCCAAGAATGATGCAACAAATTGAATTATACAATGAAATTACAAAAGACTACAACAAATCATACCGACAAATTGTAGACAGGAAAAAATAATATTTAATATACCATGGAACAGGGTCTACTTTGCTACGGGTTGTACAGCTTGCATTATTGCAGCGAGGTCCGATATCAGGATTCCAAACTTTGCGATTACATTTAGGACAACTCAAATAAAACCATCCCCAGAGATTATTGATTTTAATTATCTCCGCAACACACTGAAAGTTAACGTCCTGTATTAAAAGAAATGACAGGAATTGACAACATCAACAACAAGCAACATAGCAAGCATCTGAATGAAATAAGTTGTGTATAAATTTAACTCGCAGAACTTGAACAACAAAATATTAGAAGCAGTAATAATATACATGAAATGGAATTACGTTGAATTACGTTGTCGCCTGCTCGTACATACCAAGTACATCATAGAAAGATATAATAACAATGCAGAATTGACAAAAAAAATGAAAAGGGAGAATGCAAACCGTAGCAGTTGTTTGGGATGCCATGTCAACTTGAAGCAATGTTAATTGTCTTGGTTGCGAATCGAATGCTGAGGGAAGAGCGAGTTTGCTGCATGCCTTCTGGCAGTTCATTAACATCAGTACATATCGATGGTATGTCTAATGGCAGGCTAAGCATAAGAAACAGGAAAGTACGAATCATGGGGGAAAAATATCAGACCAAATGACATAGCACAACAAAGAAAAGAATACAAAAAAACATATGTATAACACAACGCAAGGAAATTTTTTGAACAACTGTAAAGAAACCAATGCAGCAGAGATATGAAGCATCGCACCTTGAACAAAATTGAACAACATCAGGCACATCAATGCCTACGTAAAATCGTGTAGCACTGAAAGTCTTCAAGTCATGCACGTCTTTGCAAGATTGGAAGACATGAAAAATGAATGAAATTTATTAGCATGAGGCAAAATAAGCTTCCAATAAAGAGTACAAAGATGAAGAGGCATAAAAAGCAGAAGTAATTAACTACGATATGCGTGAATCTGTAATGAACTGCAAGCAACAATAACAGCCGAGTGCTCTGATTGCCGGGCTAGCTCTACTAGGTCAAATTGATCTATGAAGTCTTCACACAAAGAAACTTCCAGAACAAAACCCCTGCAAATAAGTCAAATGAAACATATTGTAAATGTATGCATATAATTGATTGTAATACAAATGGCATACGCAACATGAATTGAACATAGGATGATAATGTACATAAAGGAAAAAAAGACAAACCTTTCATTTGCAATATACATAGGCTGTAGCCTAATTGGCATGCCTCTCGATGTAATATTTTGGACGACTCCAAAGCTCGTTATGCATGCAAGGACATATGCTTGTAACATGAATAAATTAAAGATTATGAGAAAAACATAAACCATATTTGCAGACGGTCGTACCATTAAATCATATTTACAACACATAACAGTAAGACACAAACACGTCTTTTATTTCGACGCAGTTGGATTTGCCGAAAAAATATGGAACGTCGTGAAATAAAACCAATTAAAATGGAAGTCTGACCAAGGAGGAATTGTACCTATTATTTCAGTTGTTGCCACAATACTAGTCCCTACATCTTTAAGTTGTTTGAAAGCAAAATTGTAAGCCGGTATATGAAGAGAAGGACTTGTTAAGAGCATAACAGCTGTAGCATTGATAAAAGTAAGTGAACAAGCATGCCGCAAAGTGCGAAACTTTGTTCTAGCTAGTTCAACCATGAACCTTATGAAAGAGCAGACATTGCCTTCAACTAAATGAACAGAAAGTTGTTGGTAATTCCGCAAGGAGACAAAATCATGTATTGCTCCATCCTGCGTACGGAAAGCAATATAAATTAGTAGTGAACGAAAGAAAACAGAACGACAATGGAGATTTTCAATTACACAGCAAGCTAATAATGGAGACACAACACAAAAGATAAAAATGTAACAATACATGAATATAACAAACAGACGTATAAAACATGACCTTATCATCAAGGAGAACAAAGTTCATCTCAAAAACAGGCCACCTGCAGCATCACCAGCCCGCCAAATTTTGAAAACTCTAGCATGTATTTTAGGATGGCCCAAAGTAGGAGTAAGCACTGCAATCGGCACAACATCATCCATGTTGAAATTCTATACATAGGAAAGAAAACATAAAACACAATATGTAGCTGTCGTGGAAAGTATGAAGCAATAAATAAATGAAAGGCAAAAACACGTAATTTGAAAACAATGAAAGCAAGCATATCAATTCCATAGGAAACAAAGAATTACAGCATAAGTACTAATATGCGGGAAAGCATGATTGCATAAAATGCAAGACAAATGTTGATTTAATTTACCATTTCGCATCAGAAGAAAATACTAAAAGATTTTCAAATACGACAACAAAGAAAATATGCCTCATTATAACTTATACAGGTTGGAACATGAAAGATAGAAAGCAACATGTCATGAAGATAGATGGGCAGTCGGAAAAAATTCCTAAATCAACAACAATGATCATCAACATTCTTAGCATGCCCTCATGAATTGTAGTATTAAATTAGCAGTAGTATTTGAAACGAACAACAAAACATATCGACAATTGGAAGAAACTTTGGAATGAATTACAATGATTGTCGACATTCCTGACAGCCCCTTATAAAATGTAGAACTAAATTAACAGTACTATTGCGTTGTTCCTATCATAACATACATATCAAACACTACGAAGAACGGTAAAGATGCCTAATTGCATAATGCAGCAGCTACGTTGTCAAGAAAAAAACATAGCAAATAAATCAAATTGATAAACTCCCCCTGCCAAAAATTGCTATGTTGTCAAGAACTAAGCATAGCAAACAAATCAAATTGGTAAACTCCCCCTGCCAAACACTACTCAAATAAGCAGTGCGAGTTCCCCTGCTGGACCTCCTGTAGTTATTTTGAATGATTTCATCGTCAAGTTTATGCTAATGCTTTGAAAAATGCACTATTGATTTTATTTGAAGTGCACCTCAGCTAGATTTTTCTAAATTGAATGAAAAATTCTAGTCAACTATAATCAACTCTTGCTGGAAATCATACAGCGTTCTTCGTATTTACTACACGCCTGATTGTCGCCCTGAAGTTGGAAACCGAAATTCGACAAACAGTACTTTTTGTTCTCAAAAAATCAGGCAGCAACCTAAATGAAAGAGGAAGGAAATAGAAAGAATATTATAACCGAAAGGAAGTAGAAACTATACATGCAAGGTTGTGGTATTGAAGGAGGACTGCATGAACAATGCACGCCTTGAAGAAAGCTGAAGAAGCCAAACAGCAACAGCTGCCAATTTGTAGAGCAACAAAAAAGAAACCATTAGTCACATGCAACATGCAGTAGGTGCTAAAACAGCTAGCAGCAGCAACAACCGCACTGCACAATCCAACATAAAGAGAGAAAATTGACAGAAGAAATGAAAGAGAAGAGAGCTGAGATAGAGGAGAACAACACAAACAGAAAGGAAGCACCGAGCAAAGCAGGAGAGAGAAGCACACCAGTAGGATCGATCGACAGGAGTAGAAGGAGAAGCCAGAGCACCGCAAGAACGAAATAACGGAGACCAACAAAGAACGAAAGCTGAAAGAAATAATAGGCGCGCGACGAGAGAAGCTGGTGGAAGTGAATGCAATGGAAGACACACAGCAGTCGATGGAAGTGAACGCAATGGAAGACACGCGACAGGGCAAAAAAAAAGAACATACGCAACAGAAGAAAAGAAAGTGCACACGCGCCAATCGGTGGAAGTGAACACGCACCGAGCGGCAGGGAAAAAAAGACAGAAAAGAAGAACCTGCACTATTCACGAATGAACAATGTTTATGTTGCAAAATGATATATTGAGATTTCTCAGTCAATAAAACATCTCTTGCGGTCGCATTTCTTCTTTTGCATTACCCAGGTCGATCAATGTAGGTAAGCCTATACACATGTCGGTCAATGAATTGCGTCTAAACAAATTCCCTAACCACAATACACGCACGACAACAAGAGAAGACGTTAGAAAAGTCGAGTACGACAGGTTTCGTGCTTGTGCAAAATTGAAATCAAATGGCACACAACCACACCCTACGGCTCTGATATAGTTAAATCAGAAACTAATTTCCACCAAATATGTATATTATACTTATGTAAATTCCTCATTGTTTATCTCCTTTCAATAATTAAGTTCAGCAACTTTAGGTTTGATCTTTTCCTTTCGTCAATATAAAGAAAATTCAACAAGTCAAAGAGTTTTACCTTAAGTTAATTGAATGATATGAAGTATTTTTTTGAACTGTTTTATTCTTTCAACTGACACACCATTGCTTTCCAATTCCTCTCATGCCTCTTTGATTTTGCTAGTGCTTCTGAGAATCAGAAGTATCCGTTTTGATGTAATTAGTCCTATAATTATTGAAAATTATCAATCAGCAAGATCAGTATGCAGCAGCATAGGCTTTTGGCCTCCACTTGAACGGAATTAACATGATTTAGACGATGATCTACCAATTATACAAAATGAGTACAATTAACAAAAATCAGAGAATAGAAATAGATGAACATAGGAAAAAAGAGAAGAGAAGGTTGGAACCGTTCTAACTCACCAAGATTGATGTTGGTTCTTGATCTTTCACACTCTCCTTCGATACCTTTACTTTTCTCTTTGAGAGTTTGAGGTTTATCAGCTTATGACATAAATAAAAGGAAGAAAGCTAGCTGTGTAGCTGTGAGTTGAAGGGTTTCAAAATTTATAGTGATATTTATATTTGGGGGTGACCGGAAAACCCCAGTAAAAAGACAACATTAACATGTTACGTGTCAGTCAGTCATGCATGGAGAGTATTGAATGTTTTGTAGAGTAGAAATCTGTTTCCTCCTCCTCAAACAAAAAAAAAAAAATCTGTTTCCTTAAATAATATGGGCCTCGGAACTCGAAAGTCAGAAGTATCTATCTGACGCCAGGACAGCTGGCGAGTTGGAGCTGCACCTCCGGGCTATAAATAGGACCGCTGTTTTTCCTAGTGAATAACGGAGAGAGACGGGTATTCGTGGATTCGATCCGTTCGGATCTACGGATTCACGGATACGGCGGGACAGGTATGCACGGGTCCGAACTCAAAACATTCAATCCGATCCATGATAAATTCGGGCGGGTAGGGTCCGGACGTGTCGAGTCGGATCCGTCCAACTTTTCGAATTTTTTTTGAATTTTTTTAAAAAAATTTCGATTTTTTGAATTTAAAACTGCACATTATTTTAGTATATATATATTTCGAATTTTTCTGAATTTTTTTGAATTTTTGCACGATTCCACGGGTTGGGCACGGGTCTACATGGACACGGATCCAGACGGATTTGGGAGATTTGGGGCCAACACGACTCGTGCTAGATCCGTGGATCCGGAATCTACGGGTCGGATCGGATCTGGACACGAGCACGAATCGAGCACGGGCGGATAGACTCGCCGGATTTTTTGAGAACTCTAGTTTTTCCTTTTAAATTATTTATGTATTTTCTATAATTAAATAACGACACGTCATGCATGACAGTATTCTTTGTTATTGTTCCCCAATTGACATGATTGCTAATTTCAAAATCAGTTAACGCATTGTGATTGTTAACTACATTTAAACCTGAAAAAATGATACATCCGGAATAAAATGTCAGAAAATGCACGATTAAAAAAGTTTCAGTTCTTATAAAGTTGATGCAAAATCCGATAAGAAAAAACATACAATTAGAAGAAAAAAACCCAAAATGTCAAAGGTGTGTTTCAGAAAATACACGATTCAGGAAAAAAATAGGAAAATGTTCTTGTAATACGCTTCATTGATACACAATTGATATGTGCAACAAAGTGCGTTGTTATGCATGTTAAATGCGTTGTTATACATGAAATTCGAGTTCGATTACATACTGTACTGAAAAATAAGTATGCATGTTAAGCGTTTTGCTGTGTATGTTAAACGCTTAGCATGCATAAGAAGACATTCTTTCCTGTTTCGAAAAAAGACTCATTAAGAATAATAATGACATTGACAGCTCATTATGATTTAGAGTTGCATCAAATGAATGTGAAAACAACCTTTCTGAATGGACAAAATGTAAAATTTATTTTTCATTACGAAGTGATGTATTGTGACATGAAAATATTCGATATTGTGACATGAAAATATCATATAAATCATATTTGGTACTGTGACATGAAAATATTCGATATTGTGACACGAAAATATCATATAAATATTATATTCAGTAGTGCGACATGAAAATATCATGTGAAATAGTAAGTGCTAGGATGCATAAGAAAGCCCCTCCATTATTTATTTGATCAATTAATATTGTATTGAATACAAATAAAATAATAAATAGCAAAATAAAAAATAAAAGAGAAACAAACAGGAGTAACTGGGACATTCGCTTCACCAATAGCAAGAAGCTATTTGTAACTATCAACATATCTTTATAAAATTTGAAGATAATGTGTGTTATATAGGACTGGGCAAAAAATTCGTAACTCGTGAGTTGTTCGAACTCGACTCGAGAAAAATTTGGTTCTAACTCGAGTTGACAGAACTCGAGCTGGCTAACTCGAGCTGAGCCAACTCGGTTGACTCACGAGTTGAGTTCGAGTTGCCCTCAACTCGCTCAGTCCAACTCGTGAGTTGTAATATATAAATAATTTGTACTTATTTGAATTGAAAGTTGTTTTATATTTAAACTAGTTGCATTTATTGGAACTTATATTCATTTATTTGCATTTATTTAACAAACATTAGTAGTAAACATATACTTTTTATTTGATAAACACGTAGAAGTTAGAAATAAAACATGCCTTTTATGCTCTATGTTAGAATTTTCGAGTTGGCAGTCGAGTCACGAGCCAACTCGAGTTGTGACGAGTTGAGCTCGAGTTGGTTCAGAAAACTCGAAATTGTTGTGTGTAACGAGCCGAGCCAACTCGAGTTGAGTCCGACTCGCTCAAACTCGGCTCATATACAGCCCTAGTGCCATATGACTACTATCCAATAGTCAAAGACAATCTATGTTACGCAGGCTACCATTAGATTGTGATAATTATGCAGCAACATTTTTCTCAAAAAAATGATGAGTACTCTAAAGATGCCAAACACATGAAACTGAAATATCTTGTAGTGAAAGAGGAAGTTCATAAATAAAGAGTGTTGATCATACACATCAGAACATAAATAATGATCGCAAACCTTTTGACAAAAGAGTTACAACCAAAACAATTTAAGGAACATGTTAGAATGGGTCTTGTTTGTATTGATGATTAGTGATGTGTGATGTTCTAAGCTCTTTTATGTGTTTATTATATACACTTATGTATTTTTTTTAATATGATTGTACGTACTTTATGAATTTTAGACAAGAAAGTCGTATACAGATGTTATGTTTAATCATTATGTTATATAAGACATAACATGAACCGTTATGTTGATGTATATAGATTGATGAATTGTTTGGTACTATAGCATATGGGAGCGAATGCATTGAATTAATAGTGCACGACCGCCATTACTCTTTCTCAACAATTTATCATGGATATGATGATCAACACTTGATATTTTGAATAATTGAGTCAAATGAGTGAATGTTGGAAAACTGCAATTATTTCAGTTATTTTCAACACGGTATGTAGTTTCTAATTATAATTTGATCCAATTAATTAAGTTGAAAATAGATTGCTCTATAATTATAGCATTGGATTTTATAATTAATATGATGGACGTACCAGATTAAAGAGAAAAAACATTATATAAGAATTGGTCATTTCTCTCCCTCAATACATGTACTCTTGTCTATCAAAGATGTGCATGAAGAAAGATGATAAGAAAAAGAAATTGAATTCCGTAAGAAAAGACATCATTTCGTGGACACTCGACATTATTTATGTAAGTATTCTCATCAACTTTTGTATGATAGTGAAATATTCGATGTTGTTGATTTTGGGTTATCTTTGAATTGTTATCATAAATAACAAGTGAAGTTTTACAGAAGGCGGCATTTTCCTTCGTATTGTGGCTCTTTTTTTTTATAAAGAAAATTTTAATATTTATCTTCTAACAATTGAAATTAATTAAAAAAATTTTAAGGTAAAATTTTAGTGCCAAAATAAGAATACCACAATGCAATTAATATTGTAAAAAAATAAGTGCTCACAATGTAAACAACCAGCAGGTTGGGTTTAGGTGTCCGTTTCACATTTGTTTGTCCCTTACATGACAATTTGACCTCTTTTTTTTTTCTTCACCTAAGCTATTTTGTTTAATATTTTTCTTTTTACAATACAAATAGCTTAAAATAACTTAAAATGGAAGTTAAATTTTTTATATACATTAAAATAACTTAAAATTGACCATCAAATTTATGTTTACAAATATTATTCATTTTAGCCTCCATATACAAAATAAAATATTAAATATTAAATGGAAGTTAAATTTTTTATATACATTAAAAATTATATCGTTGATCTCACTAATATTTATGGCATTTGCCACTATTTTTACTTGCTTAATGTTTCTATGTTATTAAAATAATATCAATAATTATAACACAATTAAAATATTAAAATAATAAATTTCTATGTATGATAGCTACAGAGATAGATTTTATTTCTATATCTTAGTGCAATAATTGTTATCTAAAACTTTCTTTAATTTCTATAATTAATGATGTTGTTCTCTGAATGTTGGTTCCACAAAACTTAGAATTAGCAATCAGTAACTAGATTTGTGGCTGCGCTTCGAATTTTAATAAAACAGTATGAATAATTGAGTTAGAGTTAGATATACTCATGAGTGCATTATTTGATTGTACACTTATAGCTTAAGTTATTGGATCGCTGAATTACATTTTTTTTAATAGTTTAGTATTTTTTTTTCTCCAGACAATTTCAGAGAAAGAGTGTGACTCATTAATTCAATTATTCTAATAACGAGCGCACAATCAAATAGTGCATTCATGGTATATCTAACCCGATTTATTACATTTCATTTCTACATTAGTTATTTCTCATAAATTAACAACTCAAGCATTTATCTTTTCGGTTTTTTAATATCATAAATTTAACAAATAAATTATAAATAGAAAAAATATTATTGTGGAAGTTCAAAAAAATAAAAAAAACTACCGTATTGTCAATATTGTGTTGTTGAAAAATGCCAAAAAATAGTGTTGGCAACATGTCTTTAAGCCTTCAATTTTTCTACATTATTTCTTTTGTACTCGAATATTTTAGTAATAAAAATATTAATAATTTAATTCATGAGATGTGTTATATTTAGGATTTTTTTGTAGCAACTTCTGCTATGTTCGTCGAAACTATAATTAGTTCTCTTATCGTCGCAAGTCATTGAGTTGTAGATATTCAAATCTACTTCCATCGCGTATAGTCTGATTTGTGATCGGAGAAACGAGCAATTCAAAATTGAATCTGACGCAAACTCGTGATACAAAATAACTAATTAAGACACAAGTTGAAGATAGAGCCAAATTTGAGATGTACATTTCTCCGACTTAATCACAGTTTCGACGAGCATAGACGAAATTATTATAAACAAATATTTAAGTATGATTGACATTTTTTTACAAACTTCGAGTACGCTCTTCGGAACCGTAGTTAGTTTTTTTCATCATCGTAAGCCATCAAACTATAGATATTCGAGTCTACTTCCATCACGTCAAGTCTGATTTGCTGTAGGATGATTGCGTCTCAAATTTGGGATCATATTTAATTAATGTCTTAATTAGTATTTTGTTATCACGAGTTTGTGTCAGATCCAACTGTGATTCGCTCGTTTCTCCGATCACAAGTTAAATTCGATGCGATGAAAGTAGACTCGAATATCTATAGCTCGATGACTGATGACGATAAAAAACTATGCAGTCCCGACGAACATAGTTGAAGTCATTAAAAAAATTACACCAATATAACTCTACTCATGAATTAAATTATTATATTTTTATTAATAAAATTTTCGAGTACAAGAGCAATACGGAGGTAATTGCGTAGAAGCTTAAATACCGGTGTTGCAACATCAGTCTTTGGTTTTTTTTCAAAAGCACGATATTGTCGACATATATCGTGCTTTTCAGTTTTTGAAATTTCCATAGCAATCTCTCTTCTCATTTATATTTTATTTATGAATTTCCGATATTAAAAAACGGTGTACCTTCTATCTACTAAAATACTAGTCTGATTTCAATTAAAAAAATGAGAGATGTACCAAAAAAACTGTCAAAGCAGTCAGTAGATGACTGCAACAGTGTGACTAGTCTGATCTCTGATGACTGAGGAACGAGATCTTCTCGCACGGCACCGTCACTTGCGTACTGCACATAAAATTTCAGCTTTTAATTTGCATCAAGATTTGTGTAAGCTAAACTTTATAATATCAGACTTTTTTGAATCAAATCTAGGTCGTCCGTAACTGACAGCACAGTAAATCTGAACCGTCTGTCGGTGTTGCGCGGTGAAAGAATCGGATCATGATGACTGATGCTGTCTTATAGTTTCGATGTGTGTCAATGGAATTGGGAAGACATTAATACTAGCATTGATAATAAATTAATAATAACGTTCATCTTTCCAGTCTGATCTTACACTAAATTTTGGAAAACGAGAAAGCACATTAAACACAGCAACGTAAAATTGTTTTTACTAGCACAGTGTCACAGTGCTCAGTAGCCGCTGACTTGGAAAAAGTCTAAAGGGCCGGGCCTAAAGGGCTTACGAAAATGTCGGATAAGGACTGAGTTTAAAGAGAGCTTAATAAGGACCGGATAATAAGGACTTTGTTATAAGAAAATAGGTCCGGCCCCTCTAAGGTCCGGCCCTTATCAGGCCCTCGAGGTTGCAGAGGGCGGATCAGGGCCGAGTAATAAGGGCTTTGGTCTCTTTTTTTAATTGCGAAAGGATTGATAAGGGTCTGAGGGACAGACGTGAATAAGGTTTGCAGAGGGCTGGATCAGGGCCGGACGGGGTCGGGGCTTGAAAAGGCCGGGTAAATAGGGGCCTGTATTTTTGGAATAAAGCCCGGCCCTTCTAAGGCCCGGCCCTTATAAGGTCCGGCCCTTTCAAAATCTTACTAAGGACCGGATCAGAACCGGATCTGACAGGGACTTTACAAGAGCCAGGCTAGGGGCCAAGAGCTTATGGCATATCCCTACGCTGACCGGACATCCTACGCTTTTATCTGAAAAGATAAATTCAAAATTCCCAGAACTTCCATTATTACAAAATTCTGATGAGAATAAATTTTTTTCACTTTTCACAAAAAATAAAAAATTGAATTTTTTACAAAAAAATATAATTGTTATGATTGAGATTGACATGATTATAATGATCGGATCTAAAATTAAATTACCTAAGAAATCAGATATTAAAGAAATCTAAAGTTTATTATAGTAGAGAATGTGAGTACAAGTGGTTCTGTCTATTGCAGATGAGAAGAGGAATATATATAACATGTTCGTTGACGAGTAGTCATCAAGTGTAATAAATAATAAATATAATTACATTCTTAACTACTGAATCTAATTGTTGTCTTGGGATGAAACCATCGCCGACATTTTGGGATCCTTATATTTTCATTGAGAAGCCATTTGAAGTTCCGGATGTAGTTAATATTCGAGATCCGAAGTCATGGGTTATCGTGCCGAAGTCAATATTAGGCAAGTCTAACGAGAAGCATGCTTTATTGTTGGGCCATCAGGATATTCAAGTCGAAGGTTGAAGGCCGACGAAGTGGAGTCGTATCATCAGTCCTTGAACTTCTATAGTCAATAAAGATATCGAAGTTTGAGGTTTTGAATGTTTCATTCAGACAGACCAAATATGTTTACCTTGTCGAATTCTAACAACAACTTTCGAGCCCTCAAGTAAAGTTTAGATCTTGGCAAGCCCTCGAGTGATCACCCGAAGAGTTTCTCTTCGAGCCCTCGGGCGAGGTTTAGCTGTTTTGAATTATAAACAAATCTCGTAGATTTTGGTGACCCCTCGAGTGATTGTCCGAGAAATTATCACGTTTAATTATCAGATTGCATTCCGAGCTAATTCTTAGACAAATCTTCACACGACTTTTGATTGATTCACCCGTTGCTGATGAGACATTATGTTTTCCCTCCAGAAGTTCAACAGTTGGATTTTCCTAGAATTGGAAATGACGTACTAACGACTCTTCCTCTTCGACAATTATCTCCATTTCTCTCGAATACTGGACTCACCCTTTTGATACTTTTTCTTCGCTGTGATGATGAAAAAGCATGATTTTCCAGGCGAATTTTATACAGTTCAACCCCTTGATTTCTTTATATTACCGCCTCAGATTTCTTTATATACCCCCACCTTCTTCTTCTTCTTCTTCTTCTTCTTCTTCTTCTTTTATCATTTTCATGAGTTTCTCTTTTCTTCATATTTTGCCATTGTTGTGGTGTAGTTAACCTATCGAAGAATTTGAAGCATGTGATCTTTGCTTTTACTTCTTCCTAGGTTAGCTTAATCATCCTTTGTACTGCTCACTTCATCTTGTATTTTCCTCTATGTTTTTGAATGTCATTAATGGTTGTCTTGTTATCTTGTTTTGAAATAGTTAATGAAGTCCAAATCGTCTTCTTCTGACGGGTCTAGTTCTCGTCAGAGTGATCCAAATAACACCTCTTATGTACCAGACTTTTCTTATATCGATCATACCAATTTTGGTAGTTTCATTTCAAATAGTAACTCCAATGCTGGTGATGATTCCCTTTCTATCGATTGGGATCGTCTGCTATCTGGTAGTTCTTCTTCCTCGCGTGTGAATAACTCTAATACCTTTGTATACCATAAGATGTCTTCTAGTCATTTGTATTCTCCTTCAAGATTCCAAACCGAAGAAAGATCCTTTAACAACTGAAGGAGATAATGAATGTCAAAGTAAGTTGCAGGATCTCGAAGGGCCAAACCCTTCGGAGGAATTTGAAGAACATAGTTTCGAGGATATTGATCTTTCGGCTATCGAAAGTGACTTGACCCTTGAAGGATAAGTCAATGCTTTCGATGAAGAGAAATGGGAGAGTCGTCAAATGATGGTAAATTCGAAATTTAATATTTTTGCAGATTTCGTAAGCATTCGCTTTCTCGAAAATAAATTTGATTTTCTATATTTGAAGCGAGAGGTGCAGCATATGTTGCACGAGTGCGGGTGCGGGTATCGCATCCGGTATGATACGAGTGCGGCGATACGACGATTTTAAAAAATAAAAAATACGAGTGTGGCTATATATATCAAATTTTAATTGAAAATTAATTTAATATATCAAAATAATATTTTTTTAGTATAGCTAAATATTTGTTCTTCAATACCAATAAGTTATTCACTTATTCTTCTTTAATGCTACTTTTCTTCTTCTTTAATACCACATGAAAAAAGAGTATATAGTAAAAAAAATCAATATAGACACAAATGCTTGTGTAGTGTAGTAGTTGGAAGGTTGAGAGCAAGGAGAATTTGGATGCTAAGTCCCAGGTTCGATTCTAACTAGGAGCGCGCGGACCTATTTTTGCACAATTACACGTCTTCATGGATCTTCTGTGGCATAAATTGAAGTACTGAACCCGCACCCATTGGTTCCAGCTGCACCCTTGATCGAATTCCGTAAGTTTGACCAATTAAAATAATACAATTCGCCATCTAGCGCACCGAGCGCGCACCAGTACCGCACCGAAGCCGCACCCGCACCCGGTTCGCACCTAATACGGGTTCAGATGCATATCAGAAGCACCGGGGTAACCCAGGGTGCAGCGCATCCCGAGTTCAGAAATGGAGAACGAAGGTTCAAGTTGGACATATTTCAGAAATATTTGTCCCAATCTCCCTTTATAGGCGAGAAAAATCGAATAGAATTAGAGATTGCAATTTGAGTTGGAGATCGTCTGATTACTCCCTCAGAATCAGATAGGGCTTGTGATTCTTCGAAGGGAATATGGTTTTACTGGAGATCAGCATGGTGCGTAATTCAGCTTTCGTTTAGTGATTTTGTCGTTGATATATTGCAGACCTTGAATGTGGCACCTAGCCAACTTACTATTGTTGGTTGTTTTGAAATTGAGACATCAATTCCAATAAACAAAGTTTGGTCTATGAAAATATATCATATATTATCACTAATATTACGAGGAGTAAAATAAGATATGTCATAAATGTGATTAATTGATACAATGACATAATACGTATTTTGCTAAGATTTTGGATACGAATACATATATAATTAAATATGAATTATTATAATTATTGATGGATCGATTATTATTAAACTAATACTTGTGTTAATGTAAAGTTAGAAATATTATTTGGGCTAAATCCAATTAAACTGGACCAAGGCCCAAGCAAAATAGAAAAAAATGCAGCTTGGTTGCGGCCACAAAGAGCCTCCTTGCAACCGCAAAGGATCAGGATAAACTTGACAAGAATCTGCTAGAATTCAGCAGTTCAATTGTGGCCGTAATAACCCTCTTTGCGAATACAAGAGACTTGCCATATTTTCTACCAACTTTACGACAAAGTCAATTGCGGCCACAAGAGACCTGTCCAGAGTCATAATTCCTTACCTTATTTTTCTGATATCTTTTTGCCTGGTGTTCCAAATAATATCAAATTGTGTGTGCGTGTTTACAACAATATATAACACAATTTGGAAAAGAATTGGGGAGAATTTGATATCAACTATTCCAAAGTATACTTGCTATTAATTACGGTGTCTTTCCAGGATACATTTTCACGAGTATAAAAGGCATTGGTCTTCAAGCATAACCGGTATGTATGTTAGGGCACATGTGTTGTGCATAGGCTCCCCTATCTCACATTACAAATATGATACTTTTTGGTACAATTCGTGATATTGAAGAAAAGTTGGGCACTCGAAATTGTTTGGAAAGATCCACTAGCGATGGTTTCGAGTGATGTTCGATCGTCTCCAACTCTTGCTTGAGTGGTAAAAGATGGCAGGCCTTAAGAGATGATTGTAAGTTTTCACGCTTTCGTATTTTTTTATTGTCTTAAATTATTGCGCGAAGTTCTTTTGAATTACAATTGTGTTAAATTAGGATTGGGTAATTTTAGCTCTTACTTATTTTCTAAAATTGCACCAACAAGTGGTATTAGAGTCACATCCATGTCAATATTTAAGATATTAGGTTAATTTCTGAAATTTATATCGAATTTAAATTATTGCAAAAGGTTTTATTCTATTTTGTATTTATTTTGTTATTATTTTAAGATATTCTTGAATTAAAATCTTGAATTTTACAAAATTTCTCGCCTTTTATGTGATTTTGAATAAATATCATTCAAGATTTTGATTTAATATTATTTAGAATAATTAATTAAGCATATAAAGTTGAAAATTTTGAAAATATGCAACAATTTTAGACTCAAAATTCGAAACAGTAAAATTTCAAATCATTGCGTCCGCAACCAATCTCTTTAGAAACTATTCCAATTGACAGGGAAATTTATAATTTATTATTATTATTGTTATTATTATTATTATTTTAAAATAATGAATATTATTATAAATTTTATATTATTGTTATTGTTACCACTATAATTATCATTATTATTTTATTATGTTGTATTATATTTATAGATCAATAAATATGCATATATATATATAGATCAATATATTGAGATTTAAGTTGCTCAATAAATATGCATATACATATAGATCAATAAATATGCATTATTTATAGTACACCCCATTTCGTACTATGCATATATATATAGATCAATAAATTGAGATTTAAGTTGCTCAATAAATTCTTCATATGAAAATATTGTAGGAAATCAAATTTCGTGATTTTTAGAGCTTTCTCGTTATTTTTAAAATATTTTTTAAAAACAGTCCAGATTTAATACTACAAAAGTGTCATTTCTGGGCTGTTTTTAAAAAATATTTAAAAAATAACAAGAAAGCTCTAAAAATTACAAAATTTTCTTTCCTACAAGATTTTGATATGAAGAATTTATTGAGCAACTTAAATATCAATTTAATGACCAAATTAAATATAGATGATCGCATAGTACGAAATGGAGTGTACTATGCATATTATTTTAGCCATGCTCATTATATTTATAATATTATATATACTTTATTATTATTAATATATTAAATTATCTTTTTATTAATAATTACTATTAACTATTATTATTTTATTACTTTGAAATAATGCATATTATAATAATTTTTATATTATTGTTATTGTTATTATTATAATTATCCTTTTATTTGATCATGATATATATTATATAATTAATAATGTTTAATTGTATTATATACTTAATTATTATTATTATTATTATTATTATTATTATCGTTATTAATATTCTTATATCTATTGTATCGTTACTTTATTTGTATTTTATTATTTTTACAATAACAATATCATTATAATTATTATATTTTTCTTATGTTATCGTTAATACTATTATGTTATTAGTCATTATTATTGTATTATTATTATCTCATCATCATCATCATCATCATCATCATCATTATTATTATTATTATTATAGAAAGTAATGCATATTTTTTTATTAATTTATCATATTATTTAGTTTATTTTTTATCATTATTATTATCATAAGTATCAACATTTCTGCTATTCCAATTGACACCTGCCAAACGACAATTTTGCTCTTCCGTATAGTCAAGAATACCTTCTTCTACCATTATTCCAAAATCACACTATTATATTCTTACTATTTTTCTACCACTCTTCTAGTGCTATTCCTTGATTTGCCAAATGGACCCTTAAAGAATAGAAGAGATGAGTACAAATATATTTACCATGTATTTATTCTGGTTTAATATTGTTTTATTGAATTTGATTGATATGTTAGGCCAAATGCTTAAAAATACAAGGTTTAATAATAGACTTACAAAGTTGAAAAAGTAACCTCATAAACATTATAATTGCATAACAGATCAGAATAATTTTTTTGATGCATCTTCAAATCTAGAGTTTTTAATCATATGAATTAAATTATAATTTGTATCCACATTCATCTGATATTCTATTCATATTTGATATTCGATTAATTCGATATATATTCGTATCTGAGACTATTTGTATTCGCATCTGAAAAATTATAACGAATAAGGATTTGATAACGTCATTATTCGCTCGTATCCAATCCGTTTATGCTCCTATTGTGTTCACACTTTTATTCCTTTTGAACGCATCTTGAAAATACAATACATGTACCGTACTGATAAGGGCAACTCATATATGTAAAACTCAGGGTTTTCTTTGTGAATTTCGATCAAAATTTGTCGTTTTAATTTTATTTGCCTTTGTTGTGTATGAGTTCGAGATACTTCTCTACTTTTATTCAGTTTTCATGTAAGGGTCAAGAATGAAATGCCAAATGTCTTGTGCCAAAAATTTAGAGTTTGTTCTTATCTTCAATGCACTTTGAATCGTTAAAATAAAAGTTCAAAAAAAAATATGACAAATATACGGACCACTGCACAAAAAACCCAAGGTTGAGGACCGCAAGAATCTGATTGCGTGCTGCAATTTTGGTGGATCAAGCACTCAATACTTGGCAAAAAATTCAAACACTAGAGGCAGCGTCCTTGCGGGACACAAATAGGTGGTTGCTGGCCGCAAAGTCGGGTATCACCTTAGGGCTGGAACTTAGCCGAAGTTGAGGGCTTTTTGGAGAAGAGGTGCAAGATCCTGTTCGCAGGCAGCAAAGTCAATAGGGGGTAGAAGAAGGCTTTCTTACTAGGCTGAATTTCAAAATACCATGGAGGGGGTGTTGCAGCAGGTACGTTTGTAGCTTGCTTTTATTTTTGTGATTTGTAGGTACGTTGGTAGCAGCATCACGAATAAATGCAACTTAACACAAGAAACTATTTTATTTGAACCTTTTCATATAAAAATATTATTTAAACATTTTGATTAATTAAGAATAAACAACATTTGAAAGCTCGTAAAAATTAGTTTTTTTTTTCTTTCTTTTCTTTTCTTTTCTCTTTTTTGTGTGGAAAGAATGGTAAACTAGTACCACATTTTGCTTTAAATATAAGAGAAAAACTCAAGTACTTCCAAATTCCTCTGAATCGTTGATATATAGATACATCAAGATTCATGTCATACATCAAGATCAGACGGTTCAGAATTAATTGAAATACTTATTTCCAAAGTACCCAAGTTTTTCCTAAACATAAAGATCCATAATTATTACAAAATACATGCAGTGTGTTTTTTACCTGCACTTCAGACTTTCTAAGTTTCTATACACATGCTTTACACCTTAAACCAAATCAATCTATTTTCTTCTAAATTCGCTTTCCCATTAGCTTTCTCATCAGATCTCAGTTGTCCAAACTTAATCCAATCGCCCAAATTTGTTATGACAGCAACCTGCTGACAGCATATCATAATTCCATTGCCTGATGACATTTTGACTTCTAATGCACATGCTATCCTTCCTGAGTACCAAAGAGATTGTGAAAACTTGTACCTTGCCCAAAAGATGAACTAACATCTATGCATATCCAAATGTGCCTGTTCTAAAATTTAGCCTTAATGAATCCCTGTGAAATAGTGGTGATTCAGACGATGAAATACAGAATGAATGCAAGGGTAAGTTTTGAGCAGCTTGTGAATGGGGTGTTGGAAATTGAGGTTCTCCACACATGGATAAGTTTCAATATGATTGGTGTATTGATGAGAACTATTCTGAAGCTTCTATGGAGTGACTCGACTTGGTAGCACTTACAAGGCCTCAGGTCATTAATGTCTTCATTTTTATAGCGAGAACATGTTGGATATGCCTGACTAGGTTTTCTCTGTGCAGGCCTACAAGACCTCGAGGTCTCAAGCTGTGTCTCTACACAACGACAAGTTAAGGTGGTTCAAATAGTTATTATTTAGATAACAAAAATAGTTTAGAGCATAGAAGGCCAATTCAAGAAATTAATTGTGGTTGAAAAGTTTCAAATGCTCACCAGTTGTTTCACAAGCAAGGAAACCAACTTTTCCATCTGTACTAATTGAACACCTCAACCCAAAAATTATAACCTGTAGTGGAAAATATTAAAGATTGGATTAAACCAAGTAGGTTCTTTTCACTTTATTATCTTGGAGAGCATGAGCTAACAAGGCCTGCACAAAGAGTACAAGATATGTAATTTGCATCCAAATAGGACTGCTAACGAACATAACGATTCATGAACAAAATAGACTGGACACTATTGAACATTTATGGAATGAACTATTTCTTAGTCTTGATTAAAATCCAATCCAAGTCCAATGACTCAAACTGAACTGGATTAATTGTGAACAAATTATGAACAAATTGTGAACTAATTGCAAATTCAATGTGAGATTAAATAAAAATATGTTCAAATATCCTAATAGATCAACCAAGTTCTAACTCTCTGTTTTACAAAAAATTAAGTTATTCGCACTAAAAAACTAAAGATATTTAATACAGTAATGAAAGAACTTCCATGTGAAGATGATTGTGCACTGTGGTATTCGGAATCAACAAGTATCCTAAGTAAAACCTTAATTTATAATTAAAATAAAAAATTGGTCAAATTTACAGTAATGTTAAGTAGTCCCAGCACAATGCCATATCATATAATATACATTTCAGTATCTGCAAATACATGTTTGGAGCAAGGATATAAATCCCCTAAAATCATCAGACTTGTATCTGAGAATCTCCAGCATTTTAAAAGCATGGAGAATTTGTCAGAACTAATACTCTACTCCGAAATTGCAACGCTTTCTGCACATGGACTATTTGTATCTGTACCAGACTCAACTTTGGGGCCCCATCTGTTATCGTGGTGATCTTTTGAAGAAGATATACTTGATGAAGACTAATAGTCAAATGGATTCTCAAATTAACATTTGCTCGTGCCACCAAAACAAATCAAAACGTATTTATACATGAATGATTACAAATATGGTAGAATCATACTAACAGCTTAAAAAGTGACCAAAATATGCACAACACCAACTTTATACAATGCATCACACTTGCAATTATTTGTGAATAGAAAAAAAATGAACTAAAAAAGTTATCAAGTAAAATATGGGATTTTGCTGTCCTTCGCGTCTTCTGAAGAGTGAGCTAGCGAGTAGCACTCTGGCCTATACGGCTATACCCAATGATTTCTCAAAGTTACCTAGTTGCCTGATGAAACCGGAATTAGGAGCAGCCAGTGACCTTCTGCTTGTAACCAACGACAAAGCAGAATCTCGAGTCATTCGATTCGTCTTCATAAGATAAGCAACAACAATCGTTGCACTGAAATAAATACCAAGTATAACGCAAACAGCAATTAGCATAATTTTATACATAATAGGCTTCATTGTTGCTCTATTTATACACGTCTGAAGAAACAGTGGCAATATCAACCTGCACATGTGCGTTCTTGGTGTGGATTCAACTAAGCACCAGTTGTTTGTAATTCATTGAATGGCCAAAGCCAGATCAGGACCATATAGCTAACATCAGATGGTACAACTTATGCCATGAAGCCTCTATTTCAACAACTGGGCCAAAATTAACGCTCAGTTAAGCTCTCATCCTTCATCCCAATTAGGCCTCAGTTGGGAATTTTTTTTTGTTGCCGAAAACAACATATCCTAATCTGGAATTAGTTATGCAAAATCAAACATGCATGCTGAAACAACCCCACAGAATAATGCAGATGAGGTGCAATAATAGCAGTATACTAGTTAAGTTAGCATGGTAATGGACTAATGGTTTGTTGGAAGGAAATTACCTTCTTGACCTTCCTGCAAAGCAGTGCACCAAGACATTGCCACCGGTGGATTTCGCTTGGTCAATAAAATCAATACATTCATCGAAGTAGTCATCCAGATTAGTTTCTGGGCTGTCAAGTACTGCAACCATAATGATAGAAAGTAAAATCACCATATTATAGATGTAGACGTAAATGTAGGAAATCAAAGGAAGAAAAAAGGAAAAGCACCGTCAATTTTCTTGTAAATGAATTCGTCAGGGAAAGCAGGCTGGAGGGATCGAGCAACAACAAGAACATGGGTGATGTTCAAGGCCTTGAGCTCCTTCTTGTTCAGCGCTGCCCCTACAGAACCAAGGTACAAACCCTGCATATATGATTTGCATTTTAAGTTTAATTGCAGATGCAAAGAAGAAAAGGGGGGTAATATGACTAGAACGCAACTAGCGATAGAGTACATACAGGTTCAATGAGGGAGGGGAGGTTATCTTCCCTGGTGATTCGGGCGGCAAACATGGCCTCCAACAGCGTCTGCACTCGCTTCCTCATCATTGTCATGTCGTCCATTCCGAATTAATTCTGATTGATGAATTAATTGCTGCCCGAACTGATCTGATCTGAGTCGGACACTTTAATTCTCTGATTCTGAAAGAAAGACAGAAATAAAGATATCTTATCCATCTATGATCTATCAAGCTCCTTCCTGAAATTCCAATGCCCTTTCACCAGCCAAACTAATCCAGCAATATTATATAATTAATTAATATTGAATTATTGATAAATATATACTAAAAATGAACAAAATTAATCTGTATGGTTTCAGATTCTCTGCAGTCATTGCTCTGACGCGACTGTTGTGGCTACTGACCTAATAACGTATAACCACTAACGGATTGAATCAAACAAATTGAAAAAAATAAAATAAAGTGTGTAGGTATTGCCGTATTGAGGAGAAAAAGGGGAAAGTGCAACCGACCTTGTAGGCGATTGAGCGAAAGGGGAAGAGGAGTTGCAGCAGGAGGTCAGGAGGCAAAGGGGACGCGGAGGGGTCGTTCGGCGGTGGTGACTGACTGATTGGTGATTGGTGATTGGTGATTGGTGAGTGGGTTAATTAAATAGTTTCAGAGAGATGGAAGGATTTCAGGAAGAAGACTCCTTAATTTCTCCCTTTCCATTTGACGAATTCACATTCCCTGAGTAACGGTGGAGTAATAATCGAATGGTTAACATGCGCGCACGAATATCAAAGTAGTGTGAACCGTTCGATTATTACTCCGCGTACTCCAGGGGATATTCACTCCCATTTGACGAGTCCGTATCTAGATCGACTCTACTTCGCCCGTTTAGTTATTCAGGGTGAGTTCTTTTATTACTATTTTCGGATTATTGTTATTTTAAACGAAATATTGTCTCCACAAAAATTACCAAACTATAAATAACATTGATTTATTATTTTTATTTTTATTATTATTATTATTATTATTATTATTGTTACTTAAGAAAAATAAAATTATTTATTATTTTATTCATTTTCTCCGTCGTTATTCATAATTTACAATTCAAATAACTGTACTTTAAAACGAATAGAAAAAAATAGCATTCCTATTCACCATATAAGATAACAAAAACAAAACACTATTTCTGATTGCTACCTCGAATAACGCTATTTTTACATGGTGCGTTTGAATCATATCATGGTTAGTGCAAAAATAGTGTTATTTTTGTGCTATCTAGGTTAGTAAAAATATTGTTTGGATTGCACATTTGGAGTAGTGATAGTAAGAATTAGTAAATAATAAATTATTTTAGTTTTTAACGGATAATAATAATAAAATAATAAAATATTGATACCAATTTATAATATAATAATAATACAATAATAATAAAATGATAATAATATAATAATAACACAAATGACAATAATGCAAAATAATAAAGTAAATAATATAATAAAAAATAATAATAACAAAAAAATAATAATAAAACAATAATAATGACAATTACAATAATAATAATAATAATAATAACAATAACAACAATAATATTAATAAAATAATATCAATTACAATAATAATAATAATAATAATGACAATTACAATACTAATAATAAAAAATAATAATGACAATAATAATAATAATAATAATAATAATAAAATAATGATAATTACAATAATAATAATGATAACGATAAAAAAAATAATGATAATAATAAAAATAAAATAATGATAATAATAATAATAATAATAATAATAATAATAATAATAATAATAATAATAATAATAATAATAATAATAAAATAATAATAATAATAATGACATTTACAATAACACTAATAAAATAATAATGACAATTACAATAATAAAATAATGATAGTTACAATAATAATAATAATAATAATAATATCAAGATATTGATTACAATGTAATAAAATAATAATTTTGCTAACCATAACATGTGCTAATTTGCTAATCCTATCATTTTGTTGGGTTAACAAAATAGCACAAACCAACACTACTCATAACTTACTAATTCATGTTTGGATCACATTTTTGTGTGGATAGCAACACTGACCCATGGTAAGTGTTATTTTTGGTGATCCAAACACACCCTAGAGAATAAAAAATAAATAAATATAATAGAGAACTATTTACATAAAAGATGTTCTAAGGAAATTTTATTGAAACTCAGTTGCAACTTGCAAACAAACAAAAACAAATGTAATAGGAAACAACCGTCATTGCTGAATAATCCAAAGTAACCGTAGTTAAGAATGTGCCTGGATTAGGGAATTGAAAACGGGTCTAGCCGGGTCGGGTTAAGTCCGCCCGAGTCAACGGGTTGATCGGGTCACGAGTTGATGAGGTTGACGAGTTTGCCGGGTAGTGTTTGGATGGGTCAAAAAATGTTAAGCCGGTCGCAACCATCTATGACTCATGGGTTAGCGGACCGGCGGGTTCGGGTCGGGTTAGAGGGGTCCGATTCGGATCTGGTTGGCCGGATTTTTTTTATTTTTTATTTTTTATTTTTTTATTTAACGAGTTATTCTCGGTTTTGCTGGAGTTTTCACGGGTTCGCATGATTTTTCGCGGGTTTAGACGAGTTTGTACGATTTGCATGGGTTAATAGCAGGTTATGACGAGTTAGAATGTTCGAGTTCGGGTCGGATTTAACACAGATTTTTTCAAAAATGATGATCGCATGGACTTGTTCTCAGGTCGGGCCGGGCCGAATAGTGACCTCAGATTTTCCGAGCCAAGTCTGGATGTTTCTTTACTCTTTTCTCTTTATAGAAACGTGAAGTGATCAGAAGTCGATTTGAGTTGCACAGCTGATTGAATCCAATCTGACCTCTTATGACTTATGATTCAAATTTGAACAACTTGAGTATTTGCTCACATATGATTTGAATTGTAGGAGTTCAAATTTGCCAATTTGAATAGTAAGATTGGATCCAATCAGCAATGATAACTCATATCAACAGTTAATCATCTCATAAACTCCATACTGTTGGAGAGAAGACAGACCTACTCTTTTCTTGATGAACTATACCAATTTATTATGCATACAAAATAAATGCTGCAACTCTGTTTACCAGCAACTACAATAGCAATTCTCATTTGCACATTTGATACTGAAAGAGACAAAATAAAAATACAATAGCCCATTCGTCATTTGCAATAGTGATTAGAGAAAAAAAACCTCCCTCATGGTCTGAGCCAGATATGAATTGAACCTCCCACATCCTTTTTTTAATCCGGTAATCGCATCTTATACTAATTTGGAAGCTAGCCAGTACAAAATTTTGCATTTCTGTTGACATGTTTGGCTGTTGTTTGTTCTTGAGTGATTGGATTGACATTGTGTTCAATGCAAACAGTTCCAAATGGATTCACAAATTAACATGCATTCACACCATAATCAATAAAAACATGTTTATACATGAATCATTGGTGTTAAAATAACCTGCCTAACCCGATCAACCAGCACCAAACCAACTTGAACAATAAATTGATAGCCAAAATCTCTTTAATTTTTTTATTTTATCAGTATCAGAGAATCAAGGTGTCCAATTCACAGGTCAGTTAAAAAAAAAAAAATGGACCGGGTTAAAATGTGTTTTTTTTCCCTCTTTGACTATTGTATCTGTGCTAAATTAAGCAAGAAAACATTGATTTGGTATAAATAGTCATAAATATTGCAGCGCAGCATTAGTAGAAATGTTGGTGTGTATATCCTCATCCCAAATGGACCGGGTCGTACAGAAACGAATTCAAAATGCACTGCTGCTGAACTGATTAAAGGTTGATTTGAGTTTGCATTGCTTAGTGGATCCACTCTGACCTCCTAATATTCAAATCAGACAACTTGAGTATTTGCTCAGAGATTATTTGAATTGTAGGAGGTCAAATTGTTAGATTTGAAAAGTCAATTTGATCCAACCAGCTACGAATAACTCAGATCAACCTTTAATCATCTCATAAACTCAACTCTTAAAGGGGAGATAGACCTATTATTTTCTTGATGAACTAGACAATTATTTTCACATACAAAAATAAATGTTGCTACTCTATTTACAACAACAACAACAACAACAAAGCCTTTTGTTCAAACAAGTTGGGTAGGCTACAAATGAAGTCTATATTGGATTTCATTTGAATAAGATTGGATGAATTTTTACGTTGTCTCGCCAAACCTATCACAACCCTCCTTTCCAGGCTTGGGACCGGGACTGGCTATGTAAAATTGTAATTCTCGTTCGCACATTTGATCCCGAAAAAGAAAATAACAACAATAAAAATAATAATTCATTCATCTTTTGCAGTAGTGATTACAAGTTTACAACATTGTGATAATAAAAAAGCTTAGCCATGGTCTGGGATGGGTTTGAACCTCTACCCAACGATCACATCACAATGTATGTAATACTAATTTGGAAGCTAGTCAGTCCAAGTTTTTGCTTTTCATTTCACATGTCTGGCTGTTGTTTCTTCCCAAGTGATTGGATTTATAGCATCATTATCACCACCACAGCACCACCAGCAATGTGAGAAAGAGAGAGGGAATGATGACTACATACAAAATTATCCCTTGCCACTAGATTGACGACTGACGGCGATGCAGTACACACGAGATCCTACATGGCGAACTGTTAGACCTGCTTTCTCACATCCCCCGAAGAAGAGCTGCTCATCCTCTTTGCCTATCCGACGCCGCCAGCTCATTACGAATACAGGCAGTTCAAGCTCTATTTCTTCTCCTGCAAATTATACCAAGTGTTACCATACCAACTGGTATTGCTACTTTTGCCATATCAGTGACTCTGATTCACAACAAAAAAATTTACATTTTGGGGGCTGAATCTTTGAAACTGGTACGGTACTGACAGATAAATGTAGTATGTGGTAATACTACCAATGACAATGGACTTCCTTCCAAGTGGCCTCTCATTTTCTGGGTTTTAGGTTCAATGTTGAGCATTACAGCATGCTGTTGAATTGGAATGTCTCGTCCTATTGGTTTTGTTCTTTATGGGAAACCTAAATAAGTTGAGATAAATTTATGCCAGTAATTTACCTGAAATTGTTATGCTAGCTTTCCGATCCTGTGGCTGGTATGCTTTAAGCAGAAAACACAGCGTTTTTATCAGGTTGGGGTATTGTTTCACATCTGTAAATATAAACAGGTATGATATATGCACGGTTTGCATATATGACTTGGAGTCTAAAGCTGAGAGAAGTAAGCATAAAAAAAGTTACTCACATAATAAAATGTCACTGGCAATAATCAAGTCCCAGTCAGGGTTGGAAGTTGGAAATGGGTCTCCCCATGTATCTGAAGATTAGAGAAACAAAATTATTAAGTCTGCTTTAGACAACAAAAATGATGAATCATGTTCCTATTAGAAGATGAAGCATTGTGTACTTGTTGAGTTGACTATTTGTGGAACAAATGATAGAATGAAATGATGAGTAGAGATGGAACTTACGCCTTATATGTGGTAAGGGATGAAGGCCATTGGACGTACAGTTATATGCAATATTATGCTCAATTTGTTGATCATCATAGTCAGATGTTGTGATATCAACTTGAAAAGATATTTTAAGAAAGGTTGCCAGTGCTCCAGTTCCACTTCAGGGAAAAGAAAGCAAAACAAATTAAGTAGTGAAACAACCTCTACTTCAAAAATAATAATAATAATAATAATAATAAGAAAAAAATATGTTACAACCAGAAAAGAGAAGGGAAATGGAGAGAAGTAAATTGTGTGTGTGTGCGCGCGCGCGTGTGTTTGTGAGAGAGGGAGGGAGAGAGAGAGAGACCTTCCCAGTTCGAGGATACGTCGTTCATGAAGAAATGATTGATGGTGGGCAAGCCATTCAGCAAAAGCAAAAGTACCAGGCCAGAGCAGATTGGCATTCAATTCATGAAATGAGAATTCTCGAATCTTCAATTGCTGCATTTGATGCATACACACATGGATGCATGTAATTAGGAAATTTAACAGAAAAAAGAACCAACGGAAGTAATGCACAGTGATAGAATAATCTAGAAAGCAGATGCAGTAAAAAGAAACAGGAGGAAGATAAAAGTTCAAAGCAAAAATGTGAAGTTACCAAATTAGGGAAGGCATGTGTGCGCTCCACAAAGGGCTGCTCCTCCTTCTGCTGCTCCGATCCTGTACAAGGAGATCAGCATCAGCTCCTGAATTATTTGATAGATTGATTGATCGATCAATCGACAAGGTCTAGAGAAGAACCAGAGAGAGAGAAACAATCGGTGTCTTCGTCGCTGTCGGCATCACCAAAGAGAGATGCCGGAGAGAAGAGTGCTGTTTCCATCCTGCAATCACTCAATCAGTTAAATTAGAACAACAAGCTGTTAGCAGAAAGCCCAACAGTCAAAAAGAGAATGTGAAATTAGAACAACAAGCTGTGTAAGTGTAAGCTCTCTAATGCAAAGCATTCTTGGGTTAACAAAGCACGAGATACAAAGACAAACTCCTCTCATTAGAAAGTGAAATGCAAAGTCTAACTCTCTCTCTTTCTCTCTCTTTCAAAA
Source organism: Eleocharis quinqueflora (assembly GCA_964058865.1). Classification (NCBI taxonomy): domain Eukaryota; kingdom Viridiplantae; phylum Streptophyta; class Magnoliopsida; order Poales; family Cyperaceae; genus Eleocharis; species Eleocharis quinqueflora. Next base: position 70,936 of record CAXKVX010000084.1, on the reverse strand, counting down.
ACAGTAAAGGTTTCAAGGAGAAAACAGTTAATTACCCGATGAAATGGTTTGATGGTCGATCAATACACCAACACAGGTTCCTCAGATGGCTGGCGATAACAGAACTTGAGAGAGGGAACGAGAGAGAGATATCAGGGGTCGGCTGCGGTTGATGCGCAGTAACAGAAGTAGGTTTAACCGTTTAAGAGTTTGGCAACAACAAAGATCTTAATTTTGGGCTTGTGAACATTTGTAAACTTCATTCCGGGATAACTTTGATTGGGCCATATTTTATGTTGCGTATCACATTCACATTTGACAGGAAATATTCCTTTTCCCACAACAGTCGGGATTAAAAAAAAGTTCGGATCTACATATAAACGCTGCAGATTAAATCATCAAAATTCGATCCTCAATACGCAATGTCACATTGACTCGCGTTGCAGAATATCACGCAATTTCGCTACCGCCTTTATCTCTCTATCTACCCTAATTGCAACCTTCGGCCACGCCGTCTCTCTTTCATTCCAGTACCACCTATTCTCTCCGCCTCCCTTTTGTCATTCTCTCTCCCCCATCTCTCTCGACCCCTCACCATATACTAAAGAAATCGATCGTTATAGGAAATGTTACACAAGAATGTGATCTCTCTCTCGCTGGAACCTAAATCTAAAACCTAAACTGCTTGATCGACTTCGTATCTTCCACCCAGTTGTCCCTTTGCTTGCATTTCTCTCTCCCAGGTCCTAACTATCAGTACTCACCCCTCACTCCTGCTTCACGAAAGGTCACCAGTGTCTACCTTCTTCTTTGTCTCTCTAAACGTGCGTGTAGGATCATCCATTGAAGCAAACAAATGCGTCACAGATTATCGTCTCCCTAGAAACGCAACGACATATCGCCTCTCTCTCTCTCCATCAATTTTCATTCTTTTTCTGTCTCAGACGAAGACAAATCTACCCCTCACTATATCGCCCCTCTTGTTCTAATTCTTTTTCTGCCCTAGACAAAGGCGTATCTGATTAGCCCTTTGTCGTCTTTCCCGTCTCGCTCCATTGATGGCACCGAGGTAAACTGAAATCGCTGAAAGAATTCACTCTTATGAAATAACAAGACATCGCCACGATAGAAATTCTATCTGTATTACATAATTTGTTCACATGTTATATGAATTGAAAGTAGTGCTAACTTTAGCCTTACTTGATTTTCAAAGATAGAAGACTTTTGAAATTATATATAAAATAACACCAATGTATCATATATATATGTGTGTGTGTGTGGTTCTAACTTCATTTCTCATCTCTTTTAGGACCAACGTTATATGACACTTCAAAGGAGTACTCATTTCTCATCTAATTATACGTAGGTGAAGACAAACCCTAAATCTCAAAAGAACAATTGTGGGTAGGTGGTCTTTGAAGAAGACAAGAGACTTAAATCAACTGTTATGATTCTTGGGAGAAAAAGCTGAAAAATATTATGCCAATCCAATCTTGATAAGACTCCGTCCCAGTGCCGAGAACGGTTCTTTTTCCTCTTTCCTCATTCCTCTCATTCCTCTCAAGAATTTCTTTGTTGTAAAATATAGAAAAACAATAAAGGGTTCATTAGTGCAAATCTATAGGATGCATAGAATTGCTTGCTTCCGTTATTGAAGTGTTTCTTTTTTTCATCCCCAATTAGTATTCATGTATACAATGTTTATCATTTCTTGCTCTCCAGAAAATTGAAATATAAGGTGTCCATCTTTAAAATATTACGACATCCTTTGAGGTCCTTTCTTCTTGACAGTAAATTTGCTTCTCACTTTTTATGTTATAATCTCTTGTGTATAAGGAAAAGAAATTGGTCATTAGTATTTCTTTGGATTTCTTTTTTTCTCTTTCAATGAACATGTGAGGTAGATCTTATTGTACTGGGGTCATTATGCATGATATTGTTGTTGTACCAAGCAATGACTCATATTTGTCGATTTGCAAAATCAATCTTTTAATTTAACATCTTTTTTGTGAGATTTTATTTAGATTTTAATTCAAACAAAAAGAAATAAAGAAGAAGCAAGAAATGAGCTCAAAATAACCAAACATGAAGATCTCAAGACATTTGGATGCTAGGTTTATTTTATTTGAGCTTAAAATAATTTAAATCAATGAAATTGAGTCTAAACCAACAAGAAATAAAAAAACGTATACAACGTTATACAGCATTCAGAAACGTTATATAACGTTGTATAAATCTGTGAAAATTCAAACCAAAAATTCAGTTATATAACGTATTGAAAAATTCAGGGATTTGTCCAGAACTGTCTTACAACGTTATATAACATTGTGTTTCGTTATACAACAATTTGGTAAAATCGTTTTAAAACAACGGTCGAAATTAAAAAATTATCAGAATATTTTATAACGATGTGTAACATTATATAACGTTGTATAAAATTAATTTCAATTTAACGGTGGAATTTCTAACAACTCCAACGATCAAAATATGGACTAAAACATTGTGTAACATTTTCCAACATTATACAACGAAATTAAAAACTCAAACAAAAATGCAAGTGTTTCAGCCTCTTTATAAAAGGAGATCCCTTCACCCTTTCTTTAATAACAATCACATATAGCAAAATCCTTTGTTCCAACATTGTTGAGCTTGAAACATATTGCCAAACCTTGCTCAAAGACTCAATCTCATTAATTTAGATTATTCTAAACTCTTAGAGAGATTGTGTTGAATGATTATCAAATTATCTATTTTTGTTCAATTGTTACTTTTGTGTTTTTTGTTGGCTTGGTGCTTCACCGGTGTGTGTAAGTGAGACCAAGTTCGACATTATGTGAGTAGGGTTGGTGCTCCACCAATGTGTATAAGCGAGGCAAATTCTGAAGTTGTAAATTCACTTGTTGTAGTGAATCGGCTCGACCTTATTAACGTGTCAAGGGTCGGGAGTCCCGAAGAGTAGGATCATCAATATCCGAACTTCGTTAAAATCCTTGTGCCACCTTGGATTGCTTTAATTCCTATTTTCTAAACTCTTCTCTTTATTTTCATTATTAGTTTAGTTTAGAATTTGCTTGTGCTTAAAATTGCATGAATTGATTGCAATTGCCAAATTTACTAGTCCCGATAGTTTTAAGAATTGCTTAAATTAAGCCCCCCCAATTCCAACAAAGTGGTATCAGAGCAAGTTGAACTTGCTAACTAATTTATACTAGTTACAAGTAAATGTCCAAATTAAATGGCAACCAATAGATATGCTACCCAACCATCGATATTGGGACTAAATTACAAAACTTATGGATATTGGAAACTTTGTATAAAAAATTACCCAAGTTGTAGTGACCTATTGGATGTCATTGAGGTGAAATATATTTCCGACATAGACCCAACCACCGATAAATTGTCCACTAAACTAAATTAAAGAAAATAAAAAATAATTTAGCCATTCATGTTATTCTATCACATGTTCATGAGTCGATTGATCCAATATTTGGAGATGCGACTAATGCATATGACATGTGGCAAGCATTATTTCATAAATACAAGGGTAATGCATTGCTTAAGGAGACGATTTACAACAATGTTTGAAAAATTTAGAATAGAGGAGGGAGAGTCAATTGATGATATGTACATTAGACTAACTCTCTAGGTTAATGATTTCATTAAAATAGGTGATTCGATTGAACCGAGTAAAGTTACATCTAAGCTCATAAGGATTATGATGAGGAGGCCTAGATGAAAAGCAGATGTAAGCTCACTAGAAGCTTTGAATAATGATAGAGAAATCTCATACTCCCCGGAGGAAATTTACACCTTCCAAAAAACTTATGAAGAAAGCCTCTCGCAAATTGGGGAACAAAACAACCAATGCAAATCTATAGCCTTTCTGGCTCAAAGCCCAATTCATCACCATGCCTCCTCCTTTAACCACTATCCCTCTCTAGAAACACCCTTTAAAAAATTTATCTTAGACGAAGGCAAAGAAATCTCCATTCTTAATAGGATACTTCAAAATCTTTTTGTCAATGAGGGAAAATCAAACACTAGATAACAAAAAGAAGGCAAAAATCCATTTTGTGCCATTTGCGAGAGGGAAGAACACTCCATTTGCAAGTGTCACAATTAAGTTCCAAGAAGGCGTAATCAAGACGGTGACCATTATGTCCTTGTGGCCATGGTGAGGGAAGGTAATGTCGACCTAGACGCCATCATCTCAAAGAATAAAGTAACCGATCCGGTAGTTATTTAGCTCCTAAGAAAATTCGAGCTTAGAGAAGAGCCCGCTAAGGAGGAAGAACTAGTTGAGATGATGAATGATGAAGAAGATAACACATCTCGCACAAGCCAAAATGAAGAAAATGCTAGCGCTTTAACCTCTAATAATGAGGCAAAGGTATATCTAGATCCTAAGCGCAATGAGGTTAATTTTTTATTAGAAATTGCATCCGATAATGATTCAGATGATGATTGTGATAATGGTGTCTCAAATGAGGCGTCTTTCAAACTTGAAATTCCTAGAATAAATAAACTCCTCATCGAGACAAATCAAACCTTATAAGAAAAGATTATACAATTGGGGGTTTAAATAAAAATATACATGAGCTTGAGTCCAAAATAAAGAAATTTGAAATTGAAAATAGGTTTTTAAAATCTTCTAGTGAATTAAGCAACACTAGAATAGATTTGAGTAAGTTGTATGAGAGATAAGGCCTGCATAACAAGTTGGGTTTGGGCTACAAGAGGATTTCACCCTCCTCTTTACCATCGAAGAACCCTCAAAGCCCAAAACACAAGGAAAGACAAATTAATAATGACAAGGGTAAAAAAGGCAAGTTACCAAAATCCTAGAAATGTACCAAATCATGCCTTTAGGTACCGGTTCAACAATGATAACTATGCCAAACCCAAACTGGCCCCAAGGTGCTTTAACCCTTCTTGGTCGAACAACACATACTTTAAGAGACCAAATGGTTGGAGGTATGAAACAAAAGGTAAAAAACTTGCCCAACTTGGTGTTCAACACAATCAAACACCAAGGATTGCGTTTCAAACAAAACAATTATCAAAACCAATTTTAGAATCAAAATTCAATTTCTCATACAAATAAAAAAATCAAGCTCAAGAATTGAAGAAATGATTTTTACTCCCGCTTTGTCAAGACAAATGATAATTCCCCAACTTGTGCATTTTGCAATTATTGTTGCAAAAATGGTCATATTTCTTTAGAATGCAACCTTAGGAGGAGAAGCGACAAGTTAAATGTTGTTTGAGCTCCTAAAGTTCAAACATAATGGTCTAATAGTTGGATTATGTCCCAATATAAATGTCATATATTTAGGGGAGTTAATAAATAAGAAATGAGTCCTATCAAATTTGAACAAATTAATATTTTAGTTAAGCTCATAAATTCAAAATTCGCTTCTGCATGTAATCTAGGGCTAACTAAATTGTTGTTAAAGTATGGGGTTAATTGCAAAAGTTGAGAGGGATCTTTATTCAAAAACTTCATTGATTAAGGGGAGCCCATTTTTTTTGTCAAACACCACCCTTTTGTCGATTTCAAAAAAAAAGGGAAGAATGTGGGGGCATATCAAGCAAAATATCAAGTGTTGAAAATTTTCAAATTTAAAATTTTGCCATCATGCACTTTGGTTTTCCAAATCGTCAAAAAGGGGAAATTATTATACCAAACAATGTCTCGGATTTGTCGATTTGCAAAACAAACTTTGAATTTAACACTTTCTTGTGAGATTTTGTTTGATTTTAATTCAAGCAAAAAGAAAGAAAGAAGAAAGAAGAAATGAGCTCAAAACAATCAAGCATGAAGTCTCAAGACATTTAGATGCTATGTTTATTTTATTTGAGCTTAAAATAATTTAAACCAATGAAGTTGAGTCTAAACCAGCAAGAAACAAAAAAAAATCATATACAACGTTATACAACGTTCAGAAACATTATATAACGTTGTATAAATCTATGAAAATTCAAACCAAAAATTCAGGGATTTTCTAGAACTGTCTTACAATGTTATATAATGTTGTGTTTCGTTATACAACGATTTGGTAAAAACTTCCACAATCGTGAAATTGAAGTTTATACTTGCTAGGTGATTAAGGTTCAAAAGTTATATTTGAAATTGTTAAACGCTTCCACAATCGTATTTAAGCCTTATTAGACCCTAGGATTATAAAATAACACTAATTATATCAATTCTTGATAGTTCTTGACATGGTCTTGTGAAAATAACACGCCAATCTTTGGAGTAGGATGTAAGAATTTCTCTTTTTGGAAGATATGTATGGTTAACTACCTTAGTCTACTTGAGTTTTGGAATGTTGTTGAGGATGGTTGGACACCTAAGTATGAAATCGATGGTATTACCTTGACCAAAGAGTCCAAAGACCTCAAATACTCAAATGACAATGTTATGGACACCATACTTAGTTAAATTCATGAAACCATTGCTTTATCTCTTACTCATTCCACAAATGCTAAGAAATTTTGGAATGTTTTGGTACTTAGAGAACATGAAAAAGACTCGTAAAGTGGATTTAGCCACAAAATTAGAGAACATGAAATTTGAGAAAAATGAGTCTTTTGAAAATCTTTATTTTAGACTTGTCTTTTTGAGAAATGAATTTGTTGAAGTCGATTCTAACATTAGTGATGAAGATTTTATAGGTAAGCTTCTAAGAATGGTCTCAAGGAAATCAGGATGGCATTGTGAGCTTAATTTAGGCTCTACAGGCCTTACTTACCAATTCGAAGAGGTGTATGATCAACTTTGTTCACATGAGGAGAATCACAAAGAAGTTAAATGTTCAACCTCTTCCAAGACCTTGGTCTTACCCGCACAATCTTCATACAACCTCTGACTATTATGTTTCAGGATATTCTCACGAAAAGGATCATTAGCCATGGTACTAGACGAAACAGGCTATATTACTTGGATGAGCTAAAAATTGGCAGCAATTTTGTAGTAAGAAGAGATCATATATCAAATAGAGAAAAAAATCTGGTTGTGGCATAGAAGGCTAGGGCACCTGTCATTTGGATACATGGAAAAATTATTACCTAGTATGTTTTTAGAGCTTGATCAAAGGAATTTTTCTTGTGAGACTTGTATCAAATCTAACAGCCATAAAGTACATATCATAGCAGTCAAAATAAATGTGTGATTCCTTTTGATATTATACATATAGACGTATGGGGCCCCTCTCCAGTTATCTCCAAATCAGGTTGTAGATGGTATATTTCATTTATTGATGATTGTATCAGAATGGTATGGCTTTATTTGCTCAAAACAAAAGATGAAGTTCCTAAAACTGTAAATGACTTTCGTAAAATGGTAAAAACTCAATTTGGGAAAGAAATAAAAATCATGAGAAGTGATAATGGGACAAAATATCTAAATAAATGCTTGTAGACTTTCTTCCAAGAAAATGGAATCATCCATGCGAAACATGTGTAGGAACACCATAGAAAAACGAAATTGTCGAACGCAAGAATAGTCACCTGCTTGAAATAACTATAGCATTGTTGTTCGAAAATAAGGTACCTCACATTTTTTGGGATAATGCACTTATGTTTGTTGTGTACCTATCAAATCATACTCCTACAAGTGAAAATGAGTATAAAACACCCATTCAAACTATCTCTGCTCACATAAACATACCATCTATATTCAATTTACCACCAAAGATATTTGGTTGTGTTGCTTATATTCATGTTCAAAAACAATTTCGAACGAAGCTCGAACCTAGAGCAGAAAAATGTGTATTTTTAGGAATGAGAACAAATCAGAAAGGCTACAGTTACAGCCCAGGCACTAGGAAATTTCACACGACAATGGATGTTACATTCATTTAAATGAAAGGTATTTTTCAAACCCGTCTCCAAGTCAGGGGGAGAGTGAAAAATACTTGGAGCCGAATTTCTTGTGTAGTCCAAATGAGTTAATTTACGAAAGTAGAAGTGCTGAATCAACTCAGGGCTTATTTCCAGATTCTGACGAATTAAATCAAAACTTATCTCATGTAATTCCAAACCATGCTGAGTCACATCAAACTCCTAGCGAAACAAATTCAAGGCATTCATTCAGAAAAGCCCAGTCACAACTGAATCCAAACATATAAGCCCAATCATAATTGAATCCAAACATTGAAGCCCATAACCAAATTGTTGAAGTTAATATGGATCCGACCCATGTCGAAAATCCAATTGTCGAAGCTACAATATAACAACTGCATTCTCCAGAATTGAGCACATAGGTACGTATCTCAGAACCTTAGTCTAAATTATCTGCTTGTATTAACCGTGGTAAACCACCTAAGAGATACATCCCAGAGGATGGGACGACTAGAGAAGGAAATTATCCTATTGCAAATTACACTTCAACTAATTCATTGTCTCGACCATTAAAAAACTTTACTGAACAACTATCCTCCGAAAAAATATCAAAAAAAGTTGAAGATGCCCTATCAAATGAAAAATGAAATCAAGCAATGATGGTAGAAATGGAGGCCCTGGAAAGAAATAATACATGGAGAATTGTTGACTTACCACATGGGAAAAGGACAATAGGTTGTAAATGTGTATATTCAATAAAATATGATGTAGAGGGAAAGATTGAGAGGTACAAAGCCAGGTTAGTAGCTAAAGGATATACACAGACATATGGGGTGGATTTTAAGGAAACCTTTTCTCTTATTGCAAAATTAAATACAGTTCAAGTTTTGTTATCTTTAGCAGCTAACTTCGATTGGTCGTTACATCAATTTGATGAAAAAAAATGCATTCTTACATGGAGATTTGGAAGAAGAAATTTACATGGTGATTCCCTGGGTATGAATATCGTGGGTCAACCAACAAGGTGTGCAAATTTAAAAAGGCATTGTACGACTTGAAACAGTCACCAAGAGCATGGTTTGGGAGATTATGCAAAGCCATTAAAGACTACAGATATAGCCAAGGAGACTCAGATCACACGATGTTCTTTAAAAGGAATGAAGGTAAAATTGCAATTCTAATCATCTATGTAGATGATATGATTATAACTGGAAATGATAAGACTGAAATTGAAAAACTTGAATCCAAACTATCGAAAGAATTTGATATGAAAAAACTTGGGAGGCCTTAAGTACTTTCTAGGATTTGAAGTGTCACGAACCCGGACAAGTATCTTTCTTTCTCAGAGTATGTTCTTGATTTATTAGCCGAAATTGGAATGGTAGATTGTAAACCAGTAAGTACTCCAATGGAACAAAATATGAAGTTTGAAATTAGTCCTGAACAATGTGTGACAGACAAGGAAAGATACCAAAGGTTAGTTGGAAAATTGATATATCTCTCGCATACCCGACTCGACATTGCTTATGCTGTGGGACTAGTAAGTCAATTCATACATAATCCGAGTGAGGATCATATGAGGGCTGTTACAAGAATACTATGATATCTAAAGGGAACATCGGGTAAAGGAATCAAGTTTGAAAAAAACGAACATGTTGAAATTGAAGGATACACTGATGCAGATTGGGCTGGAAACTTGTTGATAGAAAGTCAACCTCGGCTACTTTACATTTGTTGGAGGTAATCTAGTAACATGAAGGAGTAAAAAGCAGAACATGGTTGCCTTATCTAGTGCAGAGGCTGAGCTTCGAAGCATGATAAAGGGAATATGTGAACTCCTATGGCTAAGAAAATTACTTGCTGAACTAGGGATGAACCCTAACAATGAGATGAGGTTGTATTGTGACAACAAAGCTGTCATCGATATGTCACATAACCTCGTACAACGTGACAAGACGAAACATATAGAGGTAGACATGCACTTTATTAAAGAAAAAATTGACTCTCTCATTATATCTCTATCATTTGTTAGATTTGTTGAACATGTGGCTGATATTCTAACCAAGGCAGTGACAAGCAAAGCATTTGAGGAAAATTTGGAGAAGATTGGAATGATGAATATATACGTGCCTTCGTGAGGAGGAGTGTTAACAACAGGAGATCCAAAAGACTAAACAAGAAAAGGAGAAATTCTGATTGAATGCGCTAGGGCATAATTAGCTGTAGATTATATTATATGGTTATGAATCAATCTTGTATTTCTTTCCATGTTTTAACATTAGCTGATTATAAAGGATACAACGCTCTGTTATGTAAAGCAATATTAAAATTGACATGAAATAAAAGAAATGGAGGGAGATTTGGGGAGTCTTATGTTATTTAGATTAGATTCAGTATTCTTGATATACTATAACGAAAATTGCCTTTGTTTTTACATTACATGTTTCCTTCGTAACACACGTGCACGATACTAGTATTATATATATAATTATTAATGAATAATAATTCACATTTAATTTACTTGATGTTTGATATACGATTTAGTAAGTGTTGATTTATTAGTGGGGGCAACAATGGAAAGTTTACTTTTCTTTTTATGATCCACTGAGAGAAATCAAATCAACCACTAAAACCAAGTGGCCTACATGATAATATGACCCAGTCCTTTCATATCATCTTTTTACAGAACTTATTATTATTATTATTATTTTGTTAGATTTGTTACATTGTTATTATTTATTTATTTTATTTCCCGGGCCTATTTTTCTTTTCGAAAATAGGTAGAGTACTACTCTTTCGAATTGGTCCTGTTGGACTAAATTGAAAGGATAAATTCATAAACAATTAATGCCTTCTGATTTAAATCGGATCAATCTTACTCATTTATTTTAAATCATTCAATTTCAAAGTATACTAGACTCTTACTTGTTTTTTTGAAACGATTCCATCCGGTAACTGGTACCTGATTTATACATAGTAGTACCATTGGAGTCTATATTTATATTTATATTTGTCTTTTCGCTTAAATTAATTAACCACATCAAAGAACTTGACAAGCTTAATTTTTTTTTTTGGAAGAGCATGTACTCTAAACAAATAACAAATAAAACAAATGAAATAAAGGGACAAATGGGTCCATCCAAATTACCATGATCTAAAATCCATTTAATTATTAATGTTCTTCTTGCAAACCTACTATATATAAAGCAAGGTGCTTTTTTAGGAGCCCTCTTTATTTATATTTTTAATGTGGAAGAGATTCATCATCACGTTGCATTTTCTGGAATATTGCCCATTAAGGGATCTTAATTCTTTCTTAACTGTAATGATTCATATATATATATATAGTGCTAACAAGAGTGGCTAAAATGCACTGCACTTATAAATTAATAGTCCAACTAGGATAAATATATAATCATTTAATTAGGCCATTTAAGAGAGGGAAACGCATATTCCTAATTAATTTTCCCTGCTTCTTATATATGCAAGTTAATTAATTATGATATAAGCTACAAAGTTAACATATTAGAAAACACTAGTTAACAATTTAACATCACTATAGATTTTATATACCCATTAACCCCATTGAAGTTATAATTATGCACCTTTCTTAGATCAACGTTCATTATACTTTAAAATTCACAATTTCATATAAAAACATTGTAAAGATCAGACTAATGATCAAGAGATAAGTAGATAACCTAACAGATATAAGGTTGTGTGGTACAGTACTATGTTCTGACAAGGAAGACACTCAAATGTTGCCCGGTACTGCCAAGAGGATCAATCATGTAAAATGACTCCGAGTCTACGGAGCCAACAACCCGCTCGAAGCGTGCTCTTAGATACATTAACGCTCCTTCTGATTTCTTCACCTTTCCTGGCAACACTCCTGCTCCGGTCGAAACAGACTTCATAACTCGAAACACAGCTAAATCAGCTTCATTAATCTTCCTTGTTACAGCAAACCCAACCTTTCGACCGTTACAGTACATGGACCAAACTGGCATGGAAAACAAAGGACATGGTGTTGAAGGGTCACCATAAGGTTGGTTGCATTCTAGAGCTATTCTCAGAAGGCTGTGTTGCATTTCCTTGGCAAGATATTCGGTAAGCACATTAAATTCTAGTAGCAGAAGATGGTTACTGGTAGTTTGGAACTTGTCATGTAGACAGAAGCTGACACGGCCCCGACAGTAACCGAAAAAGGTGCCAATGACAGTACTATTTACTGACAGTAATTTTGTTGGGCATGCTATTTGTTGCCGAGACATGACAAGGAGGCGACGTTGTAAGGAAGGCTTGGAGAGAGAGTGACATGCACAGCAGTAAGGAATTATGCATTCGATGAGAGACCGCAGGGAGCGGTGAAGGCCGGCGTCTTTGGAACAGTCGACTGAAGTCGACATATTGGCGATGTCAATTGGCTCCTTAGACCTTAAATGCTGTACCATTTTATTTTTTCTATTTTCTGCATGCATGCTCATACATACAGAATAAGGCGCTCTCAAGTTTTAGAATTAACTACAGACCTGTTATGTGTTGTGTTCAGACTTCAGAGGGGTTTGCTTGGTTTAAATAGCAGGGGTCCGTACATATTTGCTATTCGTACAACAACAGATGATCGAATTATTAAATTAATGCCTTATTGGTTCTTTTATTTTTGTGGAAAAAATTTCCCTTCTGATCTCAGCCGTCCCTTTTTAAGCGGACGGTACGTATAAGTAGTGTGTAGTACTGTAGTTACTTGCCCCAGCTAGCGAGTAGCGACTTCCTCTGTATATTTTTCTCTTCTGATCCCAGCCGTCCCATTTTGCTTGAACGATGTACGTACATATATAATATATTGTATGGGAAAATATACGACGGCTCTTTATTTTGTCTCTTATTTCATCTATCACTTTGTTATAAAACATTAAAGAAAAATGAATATCAAAGTAACTCAAAATTAAATGTGTCCTAAAATTCTGTAATATGCTGGATATCAAATCTGTGATCTCCTCATGAAAAACATTACTCTTAATCATTCATCTAAACATTAGTTATTATTTCTGTTGGCCTTTGGTCTTTGTTATAATATTTTAGTGGAAGAGAAAGAAAGAGGAAGAAGCAGAAAATATATTTTCAATATCACAACAATACAATACAACTTTGTTTCTGTGCTCACTTACTATTACAAATAACAACCTCTCTATTTATAGACTATAAGGTGCCTCTTAGTTTTCCTATGACTTAAATGACATTAACTATAACATAAATTATTTTACCTTCCAACATGGCCTTTCAAATTCTAACCCTTCCAATTCCAACCCTACAAATTCTAACTAATTAACACAACTAATTAATTCTCACACATAAAACATAAAAATATTAAATTTCAACACTCCCCCTTAATATTTTTATCTGTCATTCCCAACAATTCCCTAAGGTACACAAACTTGTCACACATAATTGCCTTGGTGAAAATATCCGCTAATTGATCTCCGGTCTTCACTTGCTTGATCATAACCTCTTCATCCTCAACAACTTCTTTAATGTAATGATGCTTGAGCTTGATATGCTTGGTTCGGCTATAAAACATCGAATTCTTCGACATTGCGATTGCCGACTTGTTGTCACAAAAGAGAACCGTGGCGATGTCTTGTTTCTCCTCCATGTCACCTAAAACACATTTTGGAGTTGCAAAGAGAGTGTTGCGGTACATACAAGGTACCAAAGAATATGGTCTAATGTTTGAAGGAAATGAAAGAGAAGATGTTGAGTTGTTTGAATTTTGTGATAGTGATTGGGCTGGAAGTATGGATGACATGAAAAGGTACATTCGGGTATTGCTTTACACTCAAGTCGGATATTTTTTTCATGGGCGTCAAAGAAGCAAGAGAACCGTGGCCATGTCTTGTTTCTCCTTCATGTCACCTAAAATCTTTCTCAACCAAACCACTTGTTTAGTTGCTTCACTTGCCGACACGTATTCGGCTTCTGCGGATGAATGTGCCACTCTCTCTTGCTTCTTTGACGCCCATGAAAAAATACCTGACCCGAGTGTAAAGCAATACCCGAATGTACTTTTCATGTCATCCATACTTCTAGCCCAATCACTATCACAAAATCCAAACAACTCAACATCTTCTCTTTCATTTCCTTCAAACATTAGACCATATTCTTTGGTACCTTGTATGTACTACAACACTCTCTTTGCAACTCCAAAATGTATTTTGCTCGGTTGATGCATAAATCGAGACAATAATCCCGTAGCATACATAATATCAGGTCTCGTAGTGGTAAGATATAATAAACTCCCAACCAAACTTCTATATTGCGCAGCATCATCATCACCACTACCATCTTCTCTTACCAATTTCTCATTCACCAACAATGGAGTCATCACAGGATTACAATTCTCCATCTTGAATTTAGAGAGAATATTTTGGGCATACTTCTTTAATTTTGAGAAATAAAAACACCTTCTTTTCTTTGATCAACTTCAATACCAAAAAAATAATGTAGCAAACCCAAATCATTCATCTCGTATTTTTCCATCATATCATTCTTGAACTCATGCATCATTTTCTCATCATTTCCGGTAAAAAATAAATCATCAACATAAAGAGAAACAATAAGCATACCGGTTTCACCATGTTTGACATAGAGTGTTGGCTCACTTGGACTTCTTCTAAATTTTTTTTCGGTAAAGTAACTATTGATGTTGCCATACCATGCACGCGGTGCTTGCTTCAACCCGTACAATGCCTTCTTTAACTTGTACACCTTTTCTTCTTCACCTTCAACCTCAAAGCCTTGCGGTTGCACAACATACACTTCTTCTTTCAACACTCCATTCAAGAAAGCCGATTTCACATCAAGTTGAAACATCTTCTAACATTTATGTGCGGTTAATGCAATCAACATTCTTATCGTTTCATGTCTTGCTACCAGTGCAAATGTTTCTTAATAATCGATTCCGGGTTGTTGAGAATAACCCTTTGCCACCAACCTTGCCTTGCACTTTTGCACCGAACCATCCAGATTCATCTTTGTTTTGTAAATCCACTTCAACCCGACTACATCCTTCTCTTTTGGTTTTTCAACCAACTCCCATGTTTCATTTTTTTCAATCATGTTTATCTCTTTCTCCATAGCATTTCTCCAAACCTCATCTTGAACCGCTTGCTCAAAACTTTTCGGTTCAACAACACAAAAATTACATCGTGCATAAACATCACTTAACCTTCTCATTTTTATCGGAGTAGAGCTTGGAGTAGATGAACTCGACCCATCATTCATGGTTGGAGAAAATTGTTGTTCTTCTTGTTCTTCATCTTCATTTTCACTTTCATGCACACCACTTGTTTCATCAATTTCTAGTGGAATAGACACACTTTCAACATTCTTTTTTTTCAAAATTCCACTTGTTTTTTTCACTAAAAATCACATCCCGACTTTCAATCACCTTGTTTCTTTTCAAACTAAAGAGCCTATAGCCCTTTGACTTGGTACTATAGCCAACAAACACACACTTCTCACCTTTGTCTTCAAGTTTGTTTCTCATTTCTTTTGGAACATGCGCATAGCAAACGCACCCGAACACTTTCAAGTGATTCACCGATGGCTTTCTACCATCGTTCCATGCTTCAAATGGTGTCTTGTTCTCAACCGCCTTAGTGGGACACCGGTTTAACAAGTAAACCACCGTGTATGTCGCCTCTGTCCAAAATGTCAAAGGCAACCCCTTCTCATTCATCATTGTTCTTGCCATTTCAACAATAGTTCTATTCTTTCTTTTCGCAACACCATTTTGCTCCGGTGTAAAACCGATCGTCACTTGCCTTTCAACACCAATATCCTCACAAAATTTGTCAAACTCCTTTGAGTTATACTCACCACCCCTATCACTTCTCAACTTCTTCAACAACCGGCCACTTTGCCTTTCAACCATCTTTTGAAATTTTTTAAAAACCGAAAAAGCTTCCGATTTTTGTCTCAAAAAATACACCCAACACATTCGAGAAAAGTCATCAATGAAAGTAATAAAATACCGACTTCCTCCATGTGAGTTTGTGCTCATCGGCCCACAAATATTGGTGTGAACAAACTCTAAAGGTTGTTTTGCTCGCCATGCCTTCTCCTTTGGAAATGTCTCTCGATGTATCTTACCAAGAGTACACGCCTCACACACATCTTTCTTTTCTTCAATATTCGGCAAGCCGTACACTATATTTTTTCTACTCAACAACTTCAAGCTTTCAAAGTTCACATGTCCAAGCCTCATGTGCCACAACCATGACACATCTTCTACATCAACCTTCAAAGCAACACTTCTTGCGGGATTGAGAGTGAGAGGAAATTTTTTATGCCGCTCCATGCGCACCGTCACCATCAATTCTTTTTTCTTTTCTAACTTGTCATAAATCTTGCACATCTCCCCCTCAAAATGAACCGCATGACCATGCTCGATCAATTGTCCAACACTTAGCAAATTTTGCGCCAACTCCGGCACAAGCAACACATCATGAATCAACATTCTATCCTTCTTGTAATTAACGGCAATCGTACCTTTGCCCTTGGACTTTACAACCGCACAATTACCCATTGTGATATGAGTAGTGGCGGTCGTATCAAGCTTGCAAAAGATTGTTTCATAATCCGTCATGTGGTTACTACACCCGCTATCAACAAACCAAACATCATCCTTCTTCTCCACCACCGCTTAACATGCATAAAAAATACTTTCATCATTCTTCTTTTCACCTTCATTATTCTTTTTTTCTTCAGTGTAGTTTGCTTGCTCACCATTCTTCATTTTACAAAACTTCTCTATATGCCCAAACCTCTTGCAATGATAACATTGAGGCCTCCATTTATTTCTACAAAAATTTTCTATGTGACCTGGCAACTTACAATGGTGACAAGTTTTTACTTCACCACCTTGGTTGTTGCCTCCATCACCATGATTGTTGCCTCCACCTCATCCTCTACCAAAATTACATGTACCTCTACCACCACCATGACCACCACGGGATGCATTCCCATTGTTTACACTTTGGTTACTCGAGTCCTTAACATTTAATTTTGTTTGAAAGGCACTTTCAAATGATAGTTCGCCATTTCTACTCATTCTTTGCTCGTGTATCTCAAGAGAGCCCATCAAGTCATGTACACTTAAGGTGGAGAGGTTTTTGGTTGCTTCAATAATCGTCGCAATGTTATTGTATTTGGGAGAAAGACTAATGAGAATTTTTTCGCACACTGTATTGTCACCTAAATTTTCACCCAAACTTTTAATTTGATTCACCAACTCAATCACCTTTGAAAAATATTCTTTCAAGCTCTCTTTTTCCTTCATTTGTAAATTCTGAAAATTTCTCTTTAAAGTCAAATGTTTTACACTTCTAACTTTGTCGGTGCCTTGAAACTCTTATTGCAAACACTCTCGTGCTTCCTTTGCACCTAGCCTCGATTATTCTCGGGAATTTTTTTTCCGGAGATGGATTGTTGAATCAAATAGAGAGCCTTGGCATCTCTCTTCTTCTTTTCTTTTGTCTCATTCGACGTCTCAACTTTTTCTTTTTCCTTCTCGGTATTGGCCTCGACAACGGCACCTTCTTCCACTATCTCCCACAAATCTTGTGAGATCAAGAGGGTCTTCATCTTAATACTCCAATAGTCGTAACTTTCGCCATCGAACACGGGTTGCACACCATGCGCGCCTCCTTGCAGAGCCATGATGCTCTCAACTTTTTTCGAAGAACCTCACTTGAGCTCTCACACAACCTATGCTCTGATACCACTTATGTTGGCCTATGACCTTTGTTATAATATTTTAGTGGAAGAGAAAGAAATAGGAAGAAGCAGAAAATATATCTTCAATATCACAACAATACAATACAACTTTGTTTCTTTGCTCACTTACTATTACAAATGACAACCTCTCTATTTATAGGTTATAAGGTGCCTCTTAGTTTTCCTATGACTTAAAT
Source organism: Eleocharis quinqueflora (assembly GCA_964058865.1). Taxonomy (NCBI): domain Eukaryota; kingdom Viridiplantae; phylum Streptophyta; class Magnoliopsida; order Poales; family Cyperaceae; genus Eleocharis; species Eleocharis quinqueflora. The sequence continues at coordinate 53,135 of CAXKVX010000084.1, read as the reverse complement.
GACATTAACTATAACATAAATTATTTTACCTTCCAACATGGCCTTTCAAATTCTAACCCTTCCAATTCCAACCCTACAAATTCTAACTAATTAACACAACTAATTAATTCTCACACATAAAACATAAAAATATTAAATTTCAACAATTTCATTATGTTAAAGTAATAAGTACAGTGGAGTACTAAGAAATATATCTTCATTGATTTTTTTCTTTTTTTCTGAATAAACAAAATATAAACTTATTTAAATTGTTTGCATTCGAATTTATGCAGTGCTAATATTTCTCCAGTCTATACAATACATAGTTTAACTTCAAATATGATGTGATTTGAGGGTTAAAGTTGAACTTTAATTTTTTATTTTATTTTGTGATGATAGTTGATGTTCCATTTTGCATACATTTGGATGATTTTCCAACACCATATCAGATGATGGTGCCACCAACACCATATCAGATGGTGCCACTTCTGCATTGACAGAATAATTTTCCAAGGACATAGAAGATGCTGGCTTCTCTATGTTGACAGGTGAATTGTCACATGGTGAACCTCTAGCCTCTAAGTTGTTGTCACCAGAAATGACTTCGTCCAAGAAAATGTTGTCACCTCTAGCCTCGATGAAAAGACTGGCTCCTGGCGATGACAGCTCGCCATGAGTAAGGGAACTGACCTCCTTTCTTGTTGAGGTGAGGGGTGTCAGTTATACTTGACCCGGGTGCTTTGCACACTAATTTAGGTACTAAGTGGAGTTTACTTCTCTCACAGCTCACTCTGTAATGGTGGCTAAAACTTGCAAACAAATTGCAATTCGGGAGAGATAGATTTCAACTAAAACAAACTTTTCTATTAAGCATAGAAAATATTACAGTTACAAATAGTTTGAATTCTTACAATCTCATCATCTTCAAATGCAACAACTATATTGCTATTTATACTACTCAGTGCATTAAATGTATTGCTAACCTAACTCATTAATATCTGACTGCTCACCTAACTTATTAAATGCAGTGGTCTTCCTCAGAACAGAATAATGAATTAGTTTTGGATTTTGTGTCGTCTCTTCGGCTTCTTTGTACTAGCCGGGATGGCAATCTCGGCTTGTCTTCATCTTTGTGTACCCGAATTCTTCCTGTTCGGGTATTCTTCCCGAGTGTCTTCTAGCGACAATCTTCTTACTTGGCTTTCTCATACTGAGGTTATCGTCTCCGGGTAGTTCTTCTGTTCCCGAACTTATCAGATTCTTTCCCTTTAGACTTTTATCCTTCAGATTCTTAGTTGTCTGATTCGAGTTCTGCTTCTTCGAATTCGAGACTTCGGGATTACTATTTCCAACATCCTTTCTTAATCTCAAGTCTTGAATGTCTTTCATCCCGAGCTTCTGCATATAGTTCTCAAATAGTGGTTTCGGTAATGCTTTCATGAAGATATCTGTAGTTTGGTCATGGCTTTGCACATGAACCACCCGAACCACCTTTTCTTTGATGTGTTTCCAAATCGAATGGAATCTCACATCAATGTGTTTGCTTCTCTCATGATGCACCGAGTTCTTAGCTAGCTCAATTGTCGATTTGTTGTCTACCCGGATTTCGGTTGCCTCATGCTGCAAGAGCTTTAAGTCGTGCAACAAGTTCCTTAGCCATATTGCATGGTTAACACAGAGTGATGCTGCTACAAATTCGGCTTCACAGGTTGATAAGTTAACGATGGATTGCTTCTTCGAGAGTCATGTGAAGGCTGTGCCTCCCATGTAAAATACAAAACCCATGGTGCTTTTTCTGTCATCGACGTCACCACACCAATCACTGTCTACAAAACCTGCAAGTTCAAAACGGTTAGTTTTCGTGTAGTGTAACACAAGATTTTCTATTCCTCTGACATATCTCAGGATTCTCTTAGCCGCTTTCAGGTGTGAGGCTGTTACAGTAAATAAATAAATATATATATATATATATATATATAACAAATTATGGTAGTATAGGGTATTTATTTATTTTGCACCAAGGGTCTTTCTACAACTTGAAACTTTACAAAGGTTAATTTGCAAAAGGACCAATTAAATTTTGTAGATAACTTTATTTTTCTCTGGACCCTTCCTGTCGCCCCCATTCCCTTCCTTCTCGCCTCTTCTCTTCTTTTCTGTTTTTCTTCTTTCCTCTTTCCGTGGGTGAAGCAAGAGAGAAGACCCCCTTTTGTGCCTCCTCTCGGTGTATCTACTTCATCAAGGTCGCCTAAATTCCATAAGTCTGTCATATCTCTCTATTCCCAATTTGGTCTTTCCTCCCAATTTTCCTGCGCCAACAGCAAGGTCGTACTCGGTGCAGCGCAAGGTGCTACACCTGTGCCCTAGACCAGAAACGTGTAATAGAGTCGAGCCGTGGTGCGATTGGTTCTCGATACTGACCCGTTGCTGGTATGAACTTGAACATGTCCTCTTCTTCTTCTTTTCTCTCCGGTTAGATATGTCGTGTGGGTAATCGAGGCTAAATCCTTGTTGTCACGGCTTGTGCCGGTTTGTGTGTTGTTCGTTGTTGAGTTGTCGGGTAGGATTGTTAGTCGTAATTGGTACGTTAGCTTATGTTGCACAAGAACACATCAAGTTTGTCCTTTGAGATGCAAGTAGATCATGAGTTATTTCTTGATGCATAGACCAAGTGTCTAAAGGGTCTGGATTGTTTGGTTTAACCAAACCAAATTTATTTCGATTAAAATGGTCCAAGTGTTGAAGCCCGTGGTTCCGTTGGTTTGAACATAGTAGCTATGTTGTTCAATTTTAATATGTAATGAATTATTTCACTTAAAGTAATTACAAAAAAAGGGTATTCAGGTGCTCGAATTTGCTAGTTCCGTTTGGTTTGAACATTATAGTTTTGTGTTAAATTTTAATATATAACCAAATTATTTCAACTAAAGTTACCACTATATAAGTAACAAGTAACAGTATTATGGAAGGATTAACTCCTTTAAGCAAATAGTTAGTAATTAATGAAGAAGATAATTGAGGTAGAAAATAAATAAATAATAAGAAGAAGAGAAACATTAGCAAGACTAAAATATTTTATCATCTTGGTTTTAGGTGGAATTACAGGAGATCAAGAGAGATTGATCACAGACGCTCAGTGATCCGATACGCAGCGAGTGACTACTCGTCAGGTGCGTAGTTTTTATTTTCGGATTTAAAAGGGATTTATTTCTGAAATTTAAATATAATACTCTGCATTTTGATATTCGATTAAATTGCATATTTTGGAAATTCCAGCATTCATGATTGTATTGACTACTTGTATTGCATAATTGAGTTATCATTTTGTCTGGTTACCTATATTGCTTGTCCCCCATATTTGATCTTCTGAAATGAAACTGAATTTGAAAAAGAAAGGTAATATACGAAGGCCGAGGGTCGCAACCAGACTTAGCAAAACAGGTTCTTTACGCGCATATAGAAATTGTCCCCTTATGTGCTCAGTACCGATTGGGATAGGGGATTATATTACTTCTCTGGGCCTAATAATGACGTTAGGTCAATGATTTGACATGTGTTTGTTTGGATTAGAAAATGTCTCAAAATTGTGTGAATTGCAGTGATGTGAAATCTAAACCGAATTACCAGACCTATATTATTATAGTTGAAGTGTAAAAACCGATTGATGCCATATAAACTCGAGACATGTTATGTCTCTTTCTAATCTTATTGTTTGATAGTCGTTTCATTTATTATATTGTCATTACATCATTACCTTTGCATAATGTGGATATTAAGTTTTAGAGACGTGATTTCTTGTAAATACGAAATTGAAACTAAATATCGCACTGAGAAATTATATTTCTCATTCTGTGGTTTATACATTTTTTTCAGGTATTGGGTTCGATGTGTGAGACGAGTCAGATGTCGTGTAGGCCTTTTGACCTTGTATAAAACATAATACTATATCAGTGTGTATATTTTGTGCATCGGAGTTTCACATCTTTTGTGTTGTGATACTTGTGAAAATCCCGGCTTCATGTTTTATCTTTTGTATATGGATAGTTGTAAAAACTTGTTGCTTATAATCATTTCTCGTTATATCACTTGTCTCTCTAGTTATTGTTACACCTGAAATGGTATTACGGTAATATGAATTGTAAATGGTTTGAATTTTCTTGGTAGTTTGCCTTACGAGTACATATGATCATGTATTCGTGGCGGGGTAGGTCATGCCCTATCGGTCGGGGTGTGACAAAGGCCCTCGGGTCCTCCATGAATTTACTCGCTACACCGACTGCGAACGCTATGTTCAGCCTTGTGCAACTTAGATATCTCAGACTTCCGATAACACTACGGTATTGGTTTGCATCAACCGAATCTCCTCCCTCAAACTTAGAGAGTTTTGCACCAAGTTCCATCGGTGTTGCAACCAGGTTGCTGTTTTCCATCCCGAACTTCTTCAAAATGTCTCTTGCATATGCTCCTTGGGAGAGAAAGATTCCCGTGGAATTTTGCTTCACTTCCAATACGAGAAAATATTTCATCAATCCGAGATCCATCATCTCGAATTCTTTCTTCATCTCAGCTTTGAATTCTTCAATTAATTTATGACTGTTCCCCATGAATATCAAGTCGTCCACGTATAGTGCAATGTTCGAACGGACACTGTCTGAATCCGTAGATAAGAATCAGTATCTCTGGAATGGTCGATCATTTCCAGATGAAAATGAGCAGTTTTTCTGAGTGGACACTATAGCGATGTTGTAGCAAATAATGTACAGACAGAGTAATTTGCTGTGGCAACATTGAAAATCAAGAAGCGGACAATAATTTTTATTCCAGAGAATACAAATTCCATAGATAGACGTCATCGTCGATGACGTCGCACAAGTTAATTGCTTGGCCTTTTCATCAATTTCATCATTGTTGACATGCATCTAACTAGTGAGAACCGAGATGTGAAACAATTAATTTTCATGATCCTGATTCCACTTGTAGGAGTCGTCAAAACAGATGGAAATGGTGCAGCTATTAGCCAATGCCGTGTAATTGGCTTTCAACTCATCATGTCATGTCTTCCACCTGGTGTCCGACCAAGTAATTCATCAACGGATGGTTGGTCGGCTAAGAAGGGTTGACGACATGTGGCCGAAGCACTAGTGGAGGCGGCGGTGCTGGCAGTGGCAGAGCTATTCACAGATAAATCTGCAGCAAGTTTCGAGTTTGATTTTCAAAAATCGCAAAATTTAGTATTTTTTAATTATTTTTAGTGAAAAATGAGCTTTAAATGAAATTTTAGTGGGTTTTAATGGATTTGCATATGAATTTGATCTCAACCTAGTATCCGAACTTAGTTGTGTCCGTATTTAAATAGCATTTGAATCCGCTCCTAAGTGCCGGCAAAGTACCCATCACCAGAGGCGGATTCAGAGACTTTTTAAGCCCGGACACTACTAAGTTCAAGCACTGATGTTGAGATCAAGCACGGACACAAACCCATTAAAACACACTAAAATATCATTAAAAGTTCAGTTTTCGTTATAAAAATAACAAAAAATACACTAAATTTTGCGTTTTTTGAAAATCAAGCCGGAGCACTTGCCCATGAGTGGCTCCGCCACTGCCCATCACGATCCTCATAATATAATAACCACACTTGACATTGTCTCATTGTTGCAGATCCTAAAAATGCAATCTGGTGCACGCAGCTCTCGTTTTTTCTGCATTTCTACAAGAAGTTTCTAGGACTCGAACTTGTGACCTCCTACATTGTTGCGGATCCTAAGGAAAGAAAAAAAAATTAAGAACCAAGAAAAAAAATTAACAACTCCTGAAGATTCAAATTAAACAATTTTGTTACATTTGAAGTATAACCCCTCCCCTACATATAAATTTTGTGAAGTTTTGAGGCTTTTTACCAGTATATATATATATGCATTTTTTTTGTTTTCAGTTTTGGAACTTCCGAAAATCCATATCTATTAAAAAGTTGAATTTATCTTCCATTTCAATAAATTTTATATAATCACAATATAAGTCCTATATTATCGTATATTCCTTTTACAAATAAACAAAAATAAGTTCTTACAAATTTTTTCCAATTCCTCAAACGCCCCAATACATTGCGAGAACTTCGATCTGCGGAGACTCGCCATTTCCATTTTGTCACTTCACTGTAACTGTAATATTATATAGAAAACAAAAGGCTGCAAGCCAACATATAACGTATGCATATAAATCAAATTCAATTTAACAGAAAGATGTATAAATTGATACCTCCGTAACTACATACAGACCCAAACTGATGAAAATCTAGATCAGCTTAAATAAACCTGTACAAATTAAGGCGCAGGAGCTTGATGTGCAGAAGAAACTAAAAAATCACGAGGATTGCATATGTAGCTAGGGTTATACGAGTGCTTAATGGGTTGGGATGAATATCTCCTTCTGTTTATTTTGGGTTTATGTTCTGCTCAAAGAAGTCGAAATCGTATCTTCTGCATGTATTTTTCTTTGCTCACTCTGTACAGAATAATTTGAACCGTCAGATTAAAGATCAATACTCAACTGTCACTAATATAATTCAGGAAAAATTGTTGATTTTTAATCTGATGATAAGAAATCGAACTTTTCTTTCATTTTTCCTTGTATAAACAAAACCTACAATCCTATTTTCATTCCTGAGCAGATTCTTTTAATAGAAACATGGAAGTATAAACAAATGAAGTGGGAATAGCTAAGTGGATCTTATGCTTTCTTATAATTAGCTATAATCATTAAACATTTACATAATTAACAGTGTACAAGCTCGAACAGGTCATTTTGAGTACGTCTCAATTGTAAAAAAAATATAAAAAAAGGGGAAATATCTTCTTCAAGTTGAGGTGTTTGTTAATTGCCTCAGCCAAATTGGCTCAGATAACAGTACAGTGTTCACAACTTTCCATTCCTATGGGGCACAAATGCCTTTAAAATATACTATTTCTTTTCCATTTGCGGCTGCAGCTAGCATCTTTCATTGCTCTATTTTAGCTATGTTTTTTTTTGTGAGATAAAAACTTGCAGATGTGGGTACACACTGAACTCGAACAATAACTCCAGTATGCTTTAATTTCATCCTGAATCATACAAAATGCTGACAACACTTTTTTTTAACATTTTTTTGCCATAAAGCTATTGTACTGCTAAATTAATTCTATATACCTAACTTTATTTTATAGGGCACAATATAAACTATAACAAAATACTTTAGGATTTTAAAAAAGCAGGAAACTTTTGAGATTGGGAACAGTATAATAGCTGGTAACAAAACAAAGGCCCTTTTATGTTCGTTTGAGATAAATTTAGCATGATAAATTCAATACTATTTACTACTCAAGCGAAAGTAATTATGACCTGAATTTTGGGAATGCTGTTTCTTTTGCATTACCAAATTGCTATTAAAATGTTGTTTCTTGATTACAATTAATCAGCTGAAGTTAACTGTTGCCACATAAGACATAATAATTGAACGGTACACGCGCACAACAACTAACAACTATTAATTTTAGCCAAAGCTCAATAGCTTTCTTTTTATCCTATTGTGAGCCAAAAACATAGATGATAGAAGATAACATTTGGCATCATACCGTTAGAAGAATTACAAGAATGGAAAATTAGTGGTGCATTGAGATAAACATAAAGCTACAGCTACCATCTTATCAGATAATGTAATAACGCCAAATGAGTCACCATTCAAAAAGTAATTGGACTTGGCTGACAATGATATGTATATATATATTGCATTGGAAGTTTATCTACTCAATATGAAATCTATAAACTATAAATTTGTGCAGGTTCTCGAAATTTTGAAACACTAATATCATGATGTAAATTGTATCGGCATGTGCAGACCTGTACTGCCATACTGGTTTGATTAATCAAATTCAGAACTGTGATTAACTGAGGTAACAACTATGAAGAAATTAGTTGTAGTAGAGTATTAGATGTTGATTGTGCTTAATTATTGTCTCGGAATGAAAGAAATATATAAAAGCTCCACAAATAAAGCCTTTATTTGTGGAGCTTTTATATATTTCTTTGTGGAGACCTGTACTGCCAGACTGCAAACGACCCTACCGGACCTTATATCGGAAAACCAATCGGCATTTATTAGGGAGAGAAGTCTGATGGAAACCTTTTTGACAGCCAGAGAAGACATAATTCTATGAAATAAACTGAACATCCCCTCAGTAGTCATGAAAGTTGACTTCAGAAAGACCTTCGACACGGTATCCTGTGACTTCCTTTTTGACCTAATGCAAACCAAAGGATTCCCGAGCTTATGGATAACCTGGATTAAAAATCTCCTGATCTCAACTTCCTCTTTCATCAAAGTCAATGGTATTAAAGGACCCCCTTTTTTCCATAGACGAGGGCTAAGACAAGGCGACCCACTCTCTCCCCTCCTATTCATATTAGCAGCAGACATGCTTCAACTGCTGTTTAACAAGGAACGAGAACATTTCTTCTCCATGCCCACACTAAACCTAACAGCCTACCAATTTGCAGATGACACTCTAATAATATCTGAAGCCCATCCGGAAAACTTAAAAGGGATAGTAAAAATCCTCCAAAGATACGCTAACATATCTGGACTTCAGATAAACCCAACTAAGAGTACGTTCGTCCCTATTCGTATCCCCGAGAACCTTAATGGCCCAATTGAAAACATTATAGGCTGCGGGAAGCAGAATTTTCCAGTGAAATACTTGAGACTTCCTCTAACCATAACTAAACCAACAAAATCGATGTTCCTCCCCATTCTAAACGCAATACAAAGAAAACTCAACACCTGGAAAGGCAGATTCCTCTCTAAAGGAGGCCGGATGACACTTATCAATGCAGTGATGAACTCGATTCCTCTACATTATATGCAAGCATTCAAATTTCCTTGCTGGTTGATAGACCACATTGAACGAATGAAGAAAAGATTCTTCTGGAAAGGAAATGACATTGCGTCACGAGGAGGTTTTCTAGTTAACTGGAAAACGATTTGCCACCCCAAGACAAACGGAGGACTTGAAATTCTAAGCATTGCCACCCTAAATACAGCATTATTACTAAAATGGCTGTGGAAAATTTACACTAAGGACAACACCATCCTCTCCTCCTTCGTGTCAACCCACTACAACCTACCCCCCACAACAACAGATATCAACCATCAGGACACCAGAATATTTCCTTCTTTCTTTCTCAGGGACCTTCTATCACTCACTCCCATACACATTTCTTCAACATGCTCACAAGCAGACGGCTCTATCAAGTGGAAATGGACATCCTCAGGAAGTTTCACATCAAGATCGGCCTACAGATTCCTCATAAATCCGGGAACCTATTCCCATATGGCTCGACTAATATGGAACACCAAAGCCCCGACCAAAGTAAAAATCTTCATATGGACAACCCTCCAAAACAGACTGGTGACAATGGACGTGATTCAAGCAAGACAAGGTGTTGCATCTCCTACATACCTACTCTGCCATATCAGGACACTTGAGTCCACCAACCATCTGTTTTTATCCTGCCCATACGCTACCCAAATATGGCGTAACCTATCGCCACAGACTATTACGACGGGGGCAAGAGACATCTCCTCATTCTGGATCTCCAGCAGGGCTACCGCAAGACCACATTGGGATTCTATCCTATGTGCGACTCTGTGGAATATATGAAAAGAACGCAACCGACGGCTCTTCTCCTCAAAGTCAAGACCGCATCAGCTCGTCACGATGAAAATAGCGAAGGAAACATTCAACTGGTATATGTATTGTTAGCTTAAACTTGTAAATAACAACAAGTCAAACTTGTAAATATTGTAACTCTCTTTTTCTTATTTAATGAAATTTTAAGGGGGCTCTGCCCACTTTCTTCAAAAAATGTTTGGAAGTGTAAGACTGCAAGGAAAAATTTGAATGGTAACTTGTGAACTATTGAAATTGAATATTCAAGTATCAAAATCCGATATTGGTTAAAGCAGAATTAATTTCACCAAATTGACCATATATATGTCTCATTCTCATATGTTATCCAATGGCTAGTAGGTAGACCAAGCAAGGTTCTCCTTGAATCCAATTAGTTTTGTGTGACTATAATAGAGATGTCAATTGAAAGATTAGTTAGCATAATGCCATAAATTGAATGATAGTGATAAGTCAATTAAATGAGGATTGAGTTAACAACAGATAATGCCATTTTTCTGAACTCTATTAGTTGAAAGAGATGTCAAGAGTTATATATATTGGACTGAAAATGAGAAGGTGTCTCTGTTATTCTATTTTTCTTACAAATGAGGATTGGGAAATATGTAAGTAAATTATTTTTGTATGAAGGTGACAAATAGTGCAATATTTTAATTGACTTACAATGACACGATAGTAAAATATTTGCACTTATTTGTAAAATAATGTTGTATATATTGGAAAACATAGTCCAAAACTTTTTGTCCTTTTTATGTAAATTGTGTGGAAGTATTTCAGTATGAAGTAAAACATACTAGTTTATCGCATATCTTGGAAAATACATTGTGAATTAAAGATATAGTCATAAACTATATATATAAATAATTAATTAATCCACCATCATTGAATTCAATGGTATATATAATATAAATCAATATTGGTACGTATGTACTCTGTTAAAAAAAAATTGAGAGCAACTTCTTTTCACTTTTGGCTCTGGTAAAACTCTTTATGTGCAATTGGGGGAGATAACAGAGAGAATTTGAATCCAATGCAAAGGAATTTCTACACGACACTGCGTTTCTCTTTGAAAAATTATTAATTAATTAGCTTTCACCTTCAATAAAACCTAATTAAATATGCCATCGTAGTCGGGATTACTTCTGTAAAATGGTCCCACTTTATCATCCATGTTGATTGGTCGATAGAAAACAATAGCCTCCACGCGCCGTGACATATCAGCTTGTATACTTTATATATCTAGGTATCAATAGTTCTAATTAGCAATAGCATTAGTGAAAGAGATGTTACAACTAACAAACCTTGATGTTGATGTTGTTAGAGGGTTTTAAAGTGTTAATTTTGCGTGCTTAATGTAAGAAATAAGCTTCTACATAAAGTAAATAATTAACAATATTGACATAATTTGTTTGATGGGTTAGATTGAAGTTTTGAACTTAAATTAGTATTTAGTTACACGAATAAGATCATGGTGCTTGCGCAAGCTCCGAACTCGATGCTTGGGGCTACAAATCTCAAATTTCAAAATGCAAATTGATAATTCTAGACGTCTAGGTTTTAGTACTAATTTCAATTTCTACAATGACAAGGGACTCAAAATGTAATTTTCAAAACTTTTACAAGACAAGCAATTCAAGCAATTCTCAATCAATTAAATATGCAATTAAGTAATAGAGAAAAGCGATGAGAGAAAACAGATGGATGAAGAGTTGCAAAGTATTGACGGAGTTCGGCAAAGCCTACGTCTCCGGATCTCCGACGTCCCCGCTTCTTACGGTAATAAACCCAGTTTGTTCCACTAAACAATAGTCTTTACAATTGTGAACCTCTCTCTCTTACACACCAAGGTTGAGAAGAGATGCCAAATAAACACTCAAAGAAAAGTAGAAAATACTAGAGAATATATGAGATCAATTAACAGAATCTTTCCTGAAACTGTTATAATTTCTAATACAAATTTTTTCTGTGTAATAACTTGTGTTTTCTGAAAGTTGAATCGAAGATCCGTCATGCATTGAGCCATTTCTGTTATCTTTCGTTATCCTTTCCTCTACGACCATGCATACCTAATAAATAATCCAAAAACACTTACTTTTTCTTGGTTAAATGAGAAAAAAAAAAGAAAAGAAATTCATCCATGAGATGAGCTGATTCTAAGACCAGTCAAAAACAATCGGAGCGAGAACACAAATTAATGATCGAAACCTGAACCGTCAAGTAAGTTTCAAACGAATCACAGGAAACCTGGCCTCAAAGTGATTATATAAGAGGTATCTTTTGGTACATCTGATAAAGGAGATGATCGATGCAGATCGAGGTCGATCGATCGAAGAGAGAAAGATAGAAAGTGAAATGGAAAGAGATAGCTAGAGCAGGTAACAAGTAACAACACAATTTGCCTTGTTATATTTTCTATTAGTTCTTTTTTTTTTAAGTTTAGTTTCTTTTATTTTGGGGTGTTGTTAGATGTGATGGCATATTGAAACAGACGGCTGGTGCCTACGCCATCCTCTGTGTTTCCTTTCGGTTTCGCTTGTTTAGTTGTTTTCTCTTTTTATGTTTATATATCCCATACCTTCTCCAACTAACTCTAGTTAGTCTCTAGTCCACCTTTGCCATGCTCATTTATATTATATATATAACAAACTATTTTCCATTTTTTTAGTCTGAGTTATTCGCATCTCTAGTCACAAATTTTTTTGCAATTTGCTTAAAAATTCCTTTTTTTTTTTTTTTAAACGTCCTGTTGCCTGGGGATAACAATGAACAAATTTAATGTTGCAAATCAGGATGCTATGTCAGCGTATCTGTTGCCTGTATATATGATATATATGGTTGATTGCGTATAAGAATATTAGGTACATCTATCTACATAGTTAGGTGTACTCCGTTTGCACCTGGTGTATGGATTAATGCATGAATGTATGAATTCGGAATTATATTAATTAATATATGGCAGTATGAATTAACAAGTACACCTGTTCAGTGTACTTTTCTTTGGCTAAATTATTCTGTGTACTTTACTTGGGTCCTGTCTTGTCTCAGATCCTCCATGAACTTTCTTGGTGAAGCATTGGAGTGGAAGTGTTGTTATCGATTAGAACACTCGGAACCACCATGATTGGTATTTGTAGATGTTGTTTTAGATCGATTCTAATAAAGAACTCATCTCAACTCCGTAGTTCAATTTAAACATGTGCAACAACTTGGGACAGTGGCTGAGTATATAAGGGAATTTTAACGTGCAAAATCTAGATTGCTTATACAAATTTGTATCAAAATTGAGTACCATTACATTTGGAATTTTGTGGGAGGGCTGAGAGAGGATATTCAAAAATCAATCAATTTGTTCAAACTTAAAACACTCAATGATGCTTTTAATATAGCTCTGGAGATTGAACATGCTATGAATCCAGTTGAGAAGAAATTTGAATTCTTCAAAAATTCTTCTTCTAACCCTACCATACCTCCTTTGTACCTGACCTATAGGCAACCTAAGAGTTTTGATATTGCACCCAAACCTCCACAAAACATTACACAACCCAAGCTTCCCATTGCAATCAACCCAATTAGCACATTACCTCCAAAAAAATAACCATGGTTTGACCAATGAGCAGAAGAGAGCATTGGGTCTATGTTACAAATGCAGTGAGAAGTAGCACCAGGGCCATAAATGTACTAAAGCAATACAAACACTAAGAAAAGATGGGTATTGACCAAGAGTCACAATTGAAATAGAGGTAGAAGGGAATGAAGTGGAAGAAAATGAGATTGAAACCACAGAATAGCATCTAGTGACTCTGAGTGGCTCACCTGGATCACATGGGCCAAAGGCACTCAAATATCAAGGGCAAATTCAACACATTCCCATTTGTATGCTCATTGACACTGGAGCTACTCACTCATTTATCCACCCTGCATTGGTTGAGGAGTTGAAACTGAAAGTAGAACCCCAAACACCTAAGATTTTTAGAAGTGTAGGTGGAGAAAAGCTTATTACTTCCAAATTTTGCCCACAAGTGGAATTCACTCTACAATCTTATCCATTTGAAGCTAATTTAAAAGTACTATCAGTCCCTGGGTATAATCTTGTGCTAGGATGTGATTGGATGGCTACAATGGAGGATGTAACTGTTAATTTGATACAAGGGCTGATGGGTATTGAAGTAAGGGGCAAAAAGGTCAAATTATGCACATAATCCATAAGATCTGAAATAAGAGCCATAGAAGGAGCTTTGGATGTGATTCAAGAACAAAGAAAAGGGAGTCAGGTGTTCCTTGCACAATTCATGCACATGGTAGAGGAGGAGCCTTGTAAACAACCCATCTTATTACCTGAGTTGCAGAAACTAATTGAAACATTTTCTCACATATTATGTGCCCCAACTGTCTTACCTCCTCACAAGGCTATAGATCATAAGATACAACTCCAACCAAATGCCAAAATTAACCATTTAAGACCCTATATGTTTTCATATTTTTAGAAATTAGAAATTGAGAAAATAACTCAAGAATTGTTGCAACAAGGGTTTATACAACCAAGCACAAGCCCTTATTCTTCACTAGTGCTTAAGGAAGAAAGACGGGAGTTGGAGGATGTATGTGGACTATAAGAAATTGAATGAAGGTACCATTAAAACCAAATTTCCAATACCCTTGATTGATGATCTATTAGATGAATTTGATTGATGATCTATTAGATGAATTTGATTGATGATCTATTAGATGACTTGGCAGGCATGCAATTCTACTCCAAGCTAGACCTGAGATCAGGATATCACCAAATTAGAATGGACCCTAGGGATGTGCATAAGACAACATTTCAAATTCATGAGGGACTCTTTGAATTCTTGGTGATGCCATTTGGATTGACCAATGCACCTACCACATTTCAATCACTCATGCATATCATTTTCAAACCATTTTTGAGGAAGTTTGTCATTGTATTCTTTGATGATATCATTATCTATAGAAGAACTTTGGAGACACATTTAGAACACCTTAAACAAGTGTTACAAGTCCTTATTGATCATAAGTTGTACCTGAAACAGTCCAAATGTTCTTTTGGGGTTAATGTTATAGAATATTTAGGTCATGTGATTTCTCAAAAAGGTGTAGTCACTGACCCCAAGAAGGTAGAGACAATGTTGGCATGGCCAGTTCCAAAGACAATCAAGGAGTTGAGGGGTTTTTTTGGGGTTAATTGGGTATTATAGGAAATTTGTGAAGTCTTATGGGATAATTGCAAGGTCTTTAACTGACCTCCTTAGGATAAATAGCTTCAAGTGGAGTAGTGAGGCCCAGACAACCTTTGAAGCTTTAAAGAAGGCCATGAGTACTGCTCCTGTGCTGAAGTTACCAAATTTTCATGCTCCATTTGTGGTAGAAACTGATGCTTGCCTGGATGGTATAGGTGTTGTGTCGATGCAAGATGACCAACCCTAAGCATACTTGAGCAAGAAATTGGGAGCAAGGAACCAAGCACTATCCACTTATGAAAAGGAACTTCTAGCATTGTGTGTTGCAGGTACTAAATGGAGGCATAATTTATTGGGAGGTGAGTTAATTATAAAAACTGACCAAATTAGCCTTAAGTATTTGCTAGAACAAAGAATCAATACACCAATACAACATAGGAGATTAAGTAAGTTGTTAGGGTTGAATTACAAGAATGAGTATAAGAAGGGTAGTGAGAATAAGGTGGCAGATGCTCTATCAAGGGTGAGAGTCTCTAAAGAAGAACCAGAAGTACAAATGGTGAGTGAAATCATTCCTCAGTGGATAGATGACATCAAAACCAGCTACATCAATGATGAGTGGATAGCTGACTTGAGAGAGAAAATGATACAACCTATGAACCACATTACTGAACATATAGGTTTGCTGAGGTATAAGGGAAGAATATGTGTGGGAGCTCAAGGTGACTGGAGAAGGAAAATTCTAACTGCCTTGCATGGGTCAACATTTGGTGGTCATTCAGGCATAACATCCACTTATCATAGAGTAAAAAGGGACTTCTTTTGGCCAGCTCTGAAGGAGAGTGTACATCAATTCATTCAATACTATGACAACTGTCAAATAAATAAGGGGGAAAATATTGCCAGCCCAGGCTTCTTACAACCATTGCCTGTACTTGAGTCAGCTTGGACTAGTGTAGGGATGGATTTTATAACTGGATTGCCTAAATCAAAAGGGTATAAGGTAATTCTGGTTGTAGTTGACCGATTGACTAAATTCAGCCACTTTATACCCTTAACCTACCCAATCACAACCAGCACAGTAGCACAAGTATTCTTGGATCATGTGTACAAATTACATGGCTTGCCCCCTCACCATAGTATCTGACAGGGACCCTATATTCACTAGCCATTTTTGGAAAGAATTGATGGCCAAACTAGAAGTTAAATTGAAAATGAGCAAAGCTTTTCACCCCCAAACTGATGGTCAAACAGAAAAAGTCAATCAGTGCCTGGAACAGTACTTAAGGGCTATAGTGTTTGATAAGAATTCTAAATGGAGTCAATACTTGGCTCTAGCTGAATGGTGGTACAACACTTCATGGCACAATGCCATCAAGACAACACCCTTTGAGGCTTTGTATGGCTACTCCCCTCCTATGCTATCCTTAGCAAGTGCACCAAGGAGTCAGGTAGAGGAAGTCAATACCATGTTGAGGGACATGCAAGCTACCTTGATCCAGTTAAAAGACAACCTGAGAAAGGCTCAAGAGCGCATGAAAAGGAATGAAGATAAGCATCGAAGAGGGATTTAAATTAGGTGACTGGGTGTATTTGAAGATTCAGCCCTACAGGCAACTAACAATAAGAGGAATTAGAAATCAGAAGCTGAGCCCCAAGTATTATGGCCCCTTTGAGGTGATACAAATAGTTTGACATGTTGCTTATAAGCTGAAATTACCAATGGGGTCTCAAATTCACCTTGTGTTTCATGTTTCTCAACTAAAGGGAAAATTGGGTAATAATCATTCATCGCCTCAATTAAAACCCATATACAGTCCCTTGATGCCAGAAGAGCTCGAGCCATGGCTGATTGTGGGTCGTCGTATGGTACCGAGGAACAATACAGCTCATTGTTAGTTGCTCTTACAATGGAAAAATCAAAGCCTTGAAGATGCCACATGGGAGGACTACCATGAATTTGCTCAGAAATTTCCCAATTTCATTCGTGAGGCCACAATTTTTTTAGAGGAGGGAGCAATGCTGAGAGAAGTGATACAGGCGACAGTTATTAGAGAAGAGACAGTAGCCGTTGATCAGAGGGTCGCTGGGATGAAGGGACAAGATTAAAAGGCAGGCCCAGACCTTTAATTGAATTATAACATTTGAGACGATCTGGTCCATTATTGTTTGATCCGACGAAGGAGCATGAAAGTTGAGGGGACCAATTAGATTTAAGATGTCGTTAGCTATTGGAGACCAAATTCACAGTGAAGTACGAGCTTCTTAACAGCACATTTTGTCTTTTATTTCAATTTACTTATTTTTACTTAATTGATGTAATTAGTATAAATAAGAGTTTCTTTCGATTGTAAGACCTTATCTCTTTGATATTAATAGAAAATAGCAAATTATTTTGCTGCAATAGGCTTTACTTTGTTCCTCCTTGATATTTTCCATTTCTTTCGCCAAATTCAGTATCAGCAACTGAAAATTATTGTTGCACTCACCCTATTGTCTCTTCATCTCTCTCTATGCCTTCTCCATTAGAGAAGGGAAAGAGGGATTTCCACCTCATGGCTGACCCAGCACGATCAGTGCCACCACCGTTGTTGGAACTTGTCGCCGCTGCATCCTCCATTTTCTCCATCGCACAGCCAAGCCACTACTTCTCTTCTCTAATGCCTTGTGAAATCTTCACTATCGTGGTATTAGTTCCATTCCTTGTAGAAATTTATTCAAAATCTCGAATTCAAGAAAGATAAATATAAATACACTTGAAACAAATAATATGTGAATATAACGACAACCACTTTTACCAATTTATATCGACGAGATTTTCGTGCTAGTGCAGATCTGGTACTTGTATAGATACAATTTCAGCAAAAATCATGGGGAAAATCAGAAAAATGGATTCTTACAACTTTCAGGGACTTATTTGTGAAGAAATTGGATTTTTGTAAATTTATCAGAGTCGTTTCTATTAACACTTAAGAAAACTGGGTCCTTTAGGGGCTTTCTTGTGAACTAAAAGTAAGATTTCTTAAATCTAGGTCCTCGTTAGGGACTGGACTGTGAAGAAAGTTTAAAACTGGTCAGAAAAAAGTCCCTAATCAAGGACTAATTTGCAAAAGTTTTAATAACAAACCATTTTTAGTGGAAATTTTATGAAAATTATCCTATTAAAATATAAAATATTGATGGACTAATTTTTCAACAATAAATTTGAATAGTGTGAAGGTTAAACAAGTGTTATAACATACAAATAAATTTTTAGTTAAAGTAGATATATGTTGTACCTAAATGTACTTAAATTTTTTGTTACATGAGAACGATGATGTGTAGGTTAGATGAAAGAAATGATAATATTCAAATTAAATAAACTAGGTCTATATGTGTTGACTTTCTTTCCCGCGCGTTCCTTCAACTCTTGGTTGAGGAGACATCCTTTTGGAAAAAGAAGAATATGTCACCCCGAACGAGCATGATTTCTCTTTTGCGAATGGATGCACGCTAACATTCAGAGCTTTGTTTATTTTGACTAATAAGGTCCTAGATTTATATGAGGCATTTTTTCAGTCCTCAATATCCATGATTCTCAAGTGATTGGGGAGTATAATGAATGACACAAGGTGATTTTCTTTTTAAAACAATTTGATTTGATTTGAAAGTGCCATATTTAATCCCATTTATAATAGCCCTTTTTGAAAGGTTACTAACTAAGAATTTCTTACTTGTTTTGCTCCAATACTTGTTTTGTCATTTATTTGTTTATGTTTATTGAACATGCATTTGATTTCATGAAAATGGGGAGTTTAGCTATCATGGCTTATGATTTATGATTAATTTTTATCTTTATATTTGAAATGTTTGAACATTGTTCAATTTCATATTTTTATGCCCAATGATATATATGTAAGACATTTTTTTACTTTATTTTTTCATATGAAAAAATGGTTTTTTGTTTACACTTATTTTTATTTTAATGTTTTGTTAATACAAATGAATATGTTTTCTTTTACCTACATGGGGTTTTGAATTTATTTATTTAATTTACAAGATTTATTTGATCTTATTTATATTTTCATGCTTTTAAGATTTTCTTGTCATTTTGTGTATAGGGAAGGTCTTTGAAAGATATATTTCACTTCAAGACATTTATGAGATTTTTCTTTATACAAAAAAGAAAGAAATTCATGAATTTATGCAATTTACATCTTTATATTTTTTTATACTTTTATCAAAGAGTATTTTTGTGAAAAAGAAGACTTTCAAATATTTTTATTTACTTTCTCCTTTTTTATGCATGTTATAAATTTATATGATTTCACTTTGGATATCTTTATTTGGGAAATTTGATTTATGAGATTTCCTTTATGTATTTGAAAAGAGATTTATTTTTTACTTGATGCAATATATTTTTATGCATATAAAATTTTATTTCCTTCAATATTTTCTAAAAAGGAATTTTTTTATTTATATCTTGAAAATATATTTTGGAATTCTCTTTTATTTATGTTAAAAGGAAATTTTCAGATTTTTAGATTTTATGTATAAAAAGTAATTTTAGATTTATAGAAATTTGATTTAGAACTTTTTAATACGAGGTTTATTTATTTGAAAATATTTATTTTTGCAATTTTGGTGTTTTTATGATAAAATAATTTTTATATTTGATTTTATGAATTTTGGATACAAGGATATATTTTTGTGCACTTTTTTTAGGCTTTATCAATTTAATTCTTTTATTAAAAATAAAAGAAAAATAGAGTTTATTTGATTATGTCTTGACTTGTATATGTATATTTGAGCATTTGCATCTCTATTGTGTACCTGTGTGAACCTGCATCTCAACAAAACTCAATTATGCAAAGTTAGTACTAATTTGTTTTGCAAATTGTCAAACAAGAGATGAGTTTAATTCAACACTAACTATATTAGTACATTTTTATTTGAATGAACAAAATTAGTGTGGTGCTAAGCACATAACTACTTCATCGAGCAATAGCTTTGCTATGACTTACCAAAATAAACAAATAACAACAATGAGAAGTCAAGCAAATATTTCTATTAGTACATTTTTCTTCAATTTTGTAGAAACAAAAAATAGTGTAATGAGAAGGAATTTGGTTTTGCCACTTAGTGCATATATGCCTTCTTGTTGGTCTTTTCAGTGCATACCTTTAAAAAATTCCAAGTTGTGGTTGTCGAGTCAATCAGGTCCTTGTGATGCAACCAAAAGTTTGTCGGAAGGAAGGGTCCCAAATGACGATGGCAACAAAAGAGAAAGAAGTGGACGAAGGGGAAAGTGTGTTCAAGAAGACGACCGTGGAGAAAGGTGCAGAGAAAGTTGGAATGATACTGGCGAGATTGTTATATTATTCTCTGAGATTTTTATATTCTTTTGTTAATTAATATCGAGAAAGTTCTCTGAGAAAATGTACCATGAAGCAAAAACGAACGACCCAGATCTGGTGCAATGTAGGAAACGACCGGCTATGATGTAATTCACGAGGGTTAGATATTTGAATATTATAAGTTCATAGTAGTACGAACCTTGATGCAAATAAATGTCTCAAATTTGTAGAAACAAAGCGGCGCCAATTAAATGTTTTTATTATCGAAAGTGGGAATGCAATTCTTAAATGCGCTAATATTTTTGTTGATTAATACAGAAGCGACGTTATTTTTTTGACAAAAACCAAAGTGACATTCTAAATCCTCTTTTTGTTATTAATTAATGTTAGTTGTAGATTTGGAGCATGTGCAAATTAATTCATTATTGCTGCAAAATTAGTTTGATTGCAAAAATATTGACGACAATCAACGATTGTAATTGATGTGTGTTTTAATTATTGTTATTATGCTTCTTGAAGTTTGGCTCATTCAATATATGCGATTTTCCACCTCCCTAAAAAATAGTGAATAAAATTAAAAAAATGTAAATTTTGATTTCTAGTGAGGTTTCAATATGGGGATCACGTTGGATGGTTTAGATCGTCAATTTGAATTTTAAAATTTTAAATTTGAATGTGAAGCCAAAACACGTCATATATAAATGACCGATCCAGACTATTGAAAACATTCTCCATACTAATATAGACTTGGAGACCAAATTTTACATTTTTTGAATTTTTTTACTATTTTATTGGATGGATTTAAAATTTATTTATCTAACGATTTAAAAACACCCAATTTTCAACCAATCCAATAAAATAGTAAAAAATTAAAAAAAATTTGTAAAATTTGATCTTCAAATCTATATTAGTATTTAGAATATTTTCAACGGTCGGGATCGACCATTTACACATTTACACTTGGTATGATGGAGCGGTTGCGAGCGGCTACGGATCCCTCCGCATATATATATATGAGAAGATAGGCTATGGTGGAGTGTGGGACCCGGATCGGTCGTTGGAATTTTCAAATTTAAAAAAATTTCAAAAAAATAGAAAATTCAATCTCCAAGTAGATTTCAATATGTAGATCATGTTCAACGGTTCGGATCGGTCGTTGGAATTTTCAAATTGGATATAACGGATGTGGAGCACGAGCGATTTGGTGCTCCATGGAGCACCCTAGCCTTTCTCTCTCTCTATATATATATAGAACAGGGCTATGGTGCTTGATCAAGCACTAAGGAGTCGGTGCTTGATCATCAAAGCACACAAACGGGCGGTTAGAATTTCGATTTATCATGCTCAATAATTTCTTTATATCAAAATCTTGTGGGATACTAAAATTTTCTATTTTTATAATTTTGTTAGTATTTATTTTGTATTTTTGAAAATGACTAAAAATAGTAATAAAAATAAACAATGCTTATACATAAAATTGGCCACTTTAAAAAATTCAAAACAAATACTTACAAGATTCAAAAAATAGAAAATTTTGGTATCCCACAAGATTTTGATACAAAGAAATTACTGAGCATGATAAATCGAAATTTTAACTGTCCATTTGTGACATTTGATGATCAAGCACCTACTCCTTGGTGCTTGATCAAGCATCGACTCCTTGGTGCTTGATCAAGCACCATAGCCCAGCTCTATATATATATAGAGAGAGATAGAGAGAGAGAGAGAGTTATATTATCGTGCTACACGAAGTAAAAAGAGTCTTTTACTTCGGCATAAAAAATCGCATACCAACAACTCAAATGACTAAGCTATGTAGGTCAATACAATTTAGACATCAAAATCTCCTACTAAATTAATTTTGATCGCATTTGAAGTTTTGTAGCTATGCTTTTCAAAAAATTTAAAAGTGAACAAGAATAAGGTTATTTTTTATTATTAAATTGTGTTATTTTTGCTCATTTAAAAAAAATCTAAAAGTATAGCTACAAAACTTTAAATGGACTCAAATTTGATTTCCTAAGAAATATTAATGTCTAAATTATATTGACCAATTTAGATCAGTCATTTGAGTTGTCGGTATGTAATTTTTATGCCGAAGTAAAACACTATTTTTACTTCGCGTAGCATGGTAATATAACTATATATATATATAGTAGATGAATGTTGTGCAAAATAATCCCAAAACAAAGTTCTAAACATTAACAACAACAAAACAAAAACAAAAGTTGTAACAAAATAATCTCAAAATAAATTTTTACAATATTCTAATTGACTTCTATTTTTTTTTTCCTTTTCACTACTAAATTTTATACACCATGATTGTAATAAAGGGTGTAAATGAGTAGCTGCAAAAGAAATCCACATATTTCTACACCGGATGGTTGATAAACAAAGGATGGAGATGTCTTGCACTCTAAGCTGATAATTTCAACATCGAATTTACTAAATAAAGGATTTGGATGTCTTAATTTATACATCGATTATTAGAGAAGTCCGTGAAAAATTAATTCGGAGTGTGGGACCGACACTTCTACACCTGGTTTTAATATAGCTGGTGTAAAAGAGGGTTGCATAAGATCGTTTTTTCTGTAGTGTAAGTTGCTCGATGACTTTGATGCAAAGATACTATGTGGATCTAAGGTCATCCACCCAAGGCACATAAAGTCACACCAAATAAAGTGATTCAATTTCAAGAGAAAAAAACATAATAGGAGATCTCGCATTTATATCGAAGTAATTTTATTTCTAAAACACAAGAGCTCTTTAGAGTGGAATAAGACTTTTGAATTTCTATTGTTGAATTTTTAGCATGATTCACCTACATTTTAGATTAAATCTAATTATTCACCATGTTTCACCTATACTTGAGAGTACCAACCTAATTAGAGGACCACTCTACCAAATTTATCTCATAATGAGAGGGATAAGTCAAGGTCATGGAAGACATGGATGATATTACGGGTTGAAGACGTCGACGAGAGACAAAAAATGCGAAAACATCTATGTGTATGCGTGGAGGTGGATGTGAAGGAGAATAATACGAGAGCGTCTGTGTGCTAAAGGTGGGGACGATTAGGCAATAAAGAGAGAGAGGAAGAAAGAGACACGAGCTTTTAAAGAGATAGGGTTGGAAATAGGACAACGATTATTTAAAATAACCGCAGGCGTAGGTGGAGCTACGACAATGGTTATTTCAAAAATTGTCTAATAATTTAAAAAAATCTGAAAAAAAATAAGGCAACAGTTATTTTAAATAACCAGCGCTATCATAGAAGAGAGATTTAGCAATCTCACAAAACAACGATTATTTTAGAAGAAGTTAAAACCATTGATCAAAGTACAAAAAAAATCTATGTAGATAAGAAAAAAAACCTACGTCAACGATTATTTAAATAATTGTTGTCTTATTTAAGAGATATTTTTGCATTTTTGTCAATGATATTTAACATTTTTTTAATAACCGTTGTTTTATGAAATTGCTAAACCTTCATTCTGTATCATTAGATAAGAAGATAATTAATAGTTATTAACTATATATGAGCGTGCGCGCGCTCACACACGCACAAAACCAATATATATGGTTACATTAACAATGTAATTAAACAAGCATGATAGATCAGACAGCAATAGCATATTGACCAAAAATGCACCATTTATAAACACAAGTTGGATGATGACTCATGACACATCGTACCTTAAACATTTATAAACACATATATAAACAGTTCCAAAAGAGAAACGAGCATCTCTTTTAACGATAAATATGCGCACTAATATAATAATAAATTAATTATAGTATACTTATGTCCCTTTAGGAAAGCAAGCACTTGATGCAAATAACTAAAACCAAGTCTTTTATATAACGAAGCATCTTTCACATTTGGAAAATGAGCATCACACAAACAGTAGTACTGCTCTTTTCATGTAAGTACACGCATGGAACACTTTAAGATACCGAATTGTGTACGTGTGTGTTTGTGTGTGTGTGTGTGTGAGAGAGAGAGAGAGGTTGTGCATGCAGCATGCAGCATGCACCACACACAAATTCTAAATTTCTAACATCTCTTAATCTTATAGCTAGTTATTACACTGTACAAAAGAAAAAGAAAAGATAAAATTAATCGAAAACACTCCCTTCTGAAAAAGAAAGAGCGAACCCCCCACCAAAAAAACAAAAAAAAAAGCTAGGGTTTCAATTCCTATTCCTATATATATACCTTCCTACGTGTCAAATATCATTTATGCCTTTGCACTTGTATAATAATAATAATAATAATAATAATAATAACAATAATAATAATAATAATAATAATAATAATAATAATAATAATAATAATAATAATAATAAAGGTGCGCATCTTCACATCAGCACTAAGTATTATGCACAACCACCCCTTTATATATACACAACCTTCCATTCTTTCGAAAGCTTCTTCCTTTATTTTCCTCCATTATATGCCATTTTTTTTCTCAGAATTCCATTTATTTCCTTTCTTTCAGAAGTGCTACCACTGTGTAACACGGTTCTTATCTTCGCACGAACACATTAGTATATTTTCCTTCTTTTTCTCTCGTGATGTATGCATATATAATATATTCAATTATAGTTTTCCTACAGTACAACATATATATATGACCAGAAAATTTTTTAAGAGAATATACTTCTGTGATGTGCGAAGAATATTTCTGCTGTCTTAAAACGGTGGCGAACGATGCGGGACCCCTTTTCGTCTTAAGGTGCGAAAACTAACAATTGGAGGGGTTCCCGGCGAAAGACTGCTGCTGTTGACATTGTATCCTTCTTCGTCTGATATCACTGTTGAGGTGGTGTTCTTTCTCAACTTCTTCGGGCTGTACGGCTCTTCCGAGTCATCCCGACTTGATTTGGGTCGAAGAGCGAACGTCAGGTCCGGGTCTCGCTTCATACCATTGAGCTGTTGAGAGAGATATATTAAGAGAGAACATGGTTTGTTACATTAAAAAAAAAACTATCAAATGGTTTCAACAAACCCTGCATTTTTCTGGTGAGAAGTGTAAGAAAATGTGCAATTTGTTAAAGGAAGAAACTTTTTGCACATATACAGAAACTTCTGATGTTGAACTTAATTTGTAATTTCTAATTTGTAACCCTTAAAAGCAACTGTTACAGCTCTGATAGCACAGCAACAAGTAAAAGGACTGTGAAAGTGATGGAAGTTAAATTCATCATAATTTGATATAGCTAACAAGCAAAGGTAGGTGATGGGTTTGGTTCAAACATAGAAGCAAATTTGACATATTTGGATAAGTTTATCATAGGACAACTATCTATCATCCATCACATATAAAGAAAGACAACAAAATATAAATAAAAATTTGGAAATGCTAAATCTTGTCTCATATATAAATTGCACAGTATACATATATATATATATATATATATATATATAGGTTGATAATAACATAAGATTAGGATAAAAATATTACAAAGAGTAAGAAAAATATTTAATTATAGCTTAAAGAAATGACCACACTTAAAATGGTTTACAAAATAAATAAGTTTAATTAATGTGGAGAGGGAAGGAGGCAGGTTGATACATTTTAATATGCATGTTGCTTAAGGCCAAAGAAAATACAAGCAAATAAATAATGAAATCACCAAGTTGAACTCTTCAATGGACAATCCGTGTTAGGAATTGGAAAATGGCATACCAGAAATGGCCAATGCTAATTGAGTGATTTCCATAAAGACATTATAAACTTCTCATTTGAAAAACCAAAGAAAACAAAATTAAAAAGAACAAATCGGAAATGTACCTTACAACCAAGAGAACAAAATCTAAAGGTGTCAGGGAGGCTTCGGCAACAAATTTCACAAGTCGTCGTCACACCTTTGCCGAGCCGGGGCTGCGGCCGCTCATTCAAAAATACAATCCTTGCACCATTTATTGTGTATGGCTGCACGCATGATATGTCAATAAATTTTGACACTTCGTTCATCCTGATCACGTTATGATACGATGATCTTCGTATCTGAAAGTTAAAAAATCAAAATTTTACTTAAAAAAATTAGAAAAGAAAATAAAACCAAATCAAAATTGAGAATGTAGGTAACATAATTATTAAGAGCTGCAAAAATTTACATATCGGACCCTCAAAGTATTTCAATTTGTCCTATATCTTTATATATAGCTGAAATATGGTATCTATATTTTTCCTACTTAATTAAACTACACCAATTACTTCCTTCTAAGAAAAATCAAACTATGTTTTTATTTTGAGAACCTTAATCTCAGAAGAACAAAATACTTTCTAATTCCATCCGATCAAAAGTTAATTAATAATGAACCAAATCACACCGAAAAGAAAAATAAATCAGATCACTCATATAGTTTTGAGAATTAATCACCTGAACAACATGATGATCTTTGTGGTCTACAAGGCAATTGGAACAGAGCGCAGGACCGGTGCAATCGAGACAATACATGTTGCATTCCTTCTTGCCAGAATTGCTGCTATGGATTTCACATGGCTTAAAGAAGACCGTGTTTAGGAGCGGCCGGAGCCATGACGGGCCCATCGCTTCTTTACTGATTCCTACCATCGGGCTCACCTAAATAAATTACATACAAAATAAATAAATAAATAAATAAAGGAACAAAAGTTATATCAAGAAAATGGTAATTTACTAATTTACATCAATGATTTGAGAGGTGGGGGTTGGAGCTTTCAACACTCACCATAATTTTCTTGTTGTTGATGCAAACACAACCAGTTTTACTATGAGGATTAGAGATAGCTAGGTCAGAGTCTAGGAGCAGTACTAGAACAGAGGAAAAAGGACAGAGAGGAGGGACGAAAAAAGAAAAAAAAAAAGGTTCTTTTTGAGGAACAAAGGAGGAATCAGACAAGGGAAAGGAGGTGTGCTAGGAACAGAGTATTCCAACCGATGTATGAAAAAGATAAATTCTTTGTTGGAAATACGCTAGAAGAAAGAGAGAGCCAGAGAAAAATAGAGGAGAGAATAGTCGAGAGGGAGAAAAAACATCAAAGATATTATAAGGCGGTTGTGTGCGTAAAAGGAGAAAAAGAAAAGAAAATAGAAATTATATATGGATAAATACAGGGTTAGAGAATCAGAGCCGTTGGATCAAGTTGATCGGTGGGGACAGATACAGACACATTGTGGCCTTTATTGTCATGCCATTGGTATCTTTCTCTTCCTATAATACACGGCAAATTTAATAATTTTGATTTTGAACATATTCTAAGAAGTTAGTAAGGACCAATGAATTTATTTTATTAAACAGAAATTTTAAGATATATAATTAATTTATTAATTGAAAGCTCCTTAAGATTTAATTATTCTAAGGAAGTTAGGCCTCCAATGTCAAATCATGCAGTTGCCTCGCTATTTTAATAATATTAATCAAGAATTAATTAGATGCAAAGTAAGAGAATATTGAAATTTGATGTGAGGAGCGAGTATATTCTTTTATTTTTTGGAAAAGCAAGTTAAAGCTTTCTTGGTTTCATTATTTCTTTTCGGAAAACACCAACTACTAAGTATATAGTCAAACATAATCAGAGTAAAATTTTCCCCCTAATTTCAAATATTAATTCATATCAAGCCCCATTACAACCATATATACAAAATGCAGTTAACAAAAAAATCATAATTAAGCATATTAACTAGTTTAGTGTAGAAAAAACTAATAAGTTAGGCATCAGTCAGTAAATCAGCATCGTCAAAATTCAAGGATGTCAAAATTAGAACATTGCGTTACTTCAAAATTCAATGTTGTCAAACTCAGAAGATTGTGTTAGTGTAACGATGGCTTTGAAAGTTCTATAGATCTCTGTTAGTATCTTGGTCCTTAACGATCTGAAGTAAACTCGAAATTACGTCTTTCGACAAAATTCAACCCAACTGAACGGACATTTCCTTCTTTCTCCGCAACCTCGCAACGCTTCTACCTATTTTTTGGACGACAACAACGACAGAAACAGCTGTAATATCATGGCTTCACAATTCATCTGGCAGTTACACATCAAGGTCGGCTACAACTTCCTCGTCGACCCTGGTATCGGACGACATAGCCATGCTTTACTACCTTGAAAGCTGCCAACTCCATCCAAGACAAGCTTCTTCTTTTGGCTACTCTCCAGGGATCATCTCATAACAAGCGTCAATCTTTAGAAAAGAAACTGGCCAAGCAACATGGTTTGTACACTATGCGACTTGGGCGTGCTAGAGGATGTAGAACACTTCTTTTTGCAGTGTCCATTATCCAGACACACGTGGGGTGACTTGTTTCAACGATCGGAACAACACCCACTAAGTCTCTCACAACTACCAGAACATCTTCACGGATTACCAACAAACGGATCGATTCGACGAGACATATAGTCGAGACATGCTGGAACATCTGGAAGGAAAGGAATAGACACATCTTCCAAGAAAATTCTACAACTAACGTTGGCCTAATGCAAATTGTGCTAGCGGAGCAGCACCTTTGGGATAAAGCAGCTCAAAGGAGTGGAGCCAGTGCAGGTCAATCATTGTTTGTTGAAATAGGTTAATTAGAATAGGAGGCTTGATACCATTGTATATAGGTGGCAGTAAATTTTTATTTTCTTTCTCTTTCTTTCGTATCTTTGTAAATATATTTTTCTAATTACTGAAATTAATAGGTGTTATGTCGACTGCTTCAAAAAATAAAAGATGTCAAACTCAAATAGCGATTTTCCAATTCAATTTTGATGCTAGCCCATTCAAAAGAAAAAATTCAAATACATGGTCATTTTGAAAAAAATATCCAGGAGATGCAGTTGACCCCTAGTTGTACATCCCTCCATCACTAAGTACAATGTATAAAAAGATGGTCAACAGATTCTAGCCGATGATAAAATACACAAGTAAATTCTCCTCCCCATCCTCTCAAGAATAATTTATCTCTTTGTTCAGGGCGGAGCCTGCACAAACTAGGGGGGAAGCGCCCCTAGAATTTTTTTCGCAATATAAGCTTGTATATTTTTACAATTTGTCAATATTTTTTGTAAAATAACCATGTATATTTAAAATATGCAGCATCCCCCCTCCTCTCGGAAAAAAAATATAGATTTTTATCCTCCCTGGCGGAAATATCGGATCCGCCCCTGCCTATGTTAATGCTATATTTTAATGCAAGTCACATAAAAAGATTTATTCTTAGAGGAAGAAGAAGAAGAAGAAGAAGAAGACGACGCTCAAGACAAGAATTGCACAAGTTCATCTAGTGATACTGCTTGAGAGTCAGTCAATACTAATACAGGATGGCAAGTAAGTAATTCGCTTTCGCTTTAATTTAATATCTTAATTAGCCTTACACAAAGCATTCACAATTGTTTAATTAGGATTTTATTTTTGTTTCGGCTCTGTCTAATTTGAAATTGCACCAACATAATTCTTCTAAAATTGTATCGCCGTCGTGGAAAAGAAAATTTTGTTGTCCCAAAATATGTTTTCCCGTAGGCAATATTTAATTGGAGCAATGATGTGGTAATATGCATAGTACATCCATTTTCGTACTATATAGTTATACATGTTTAATTTGTTTAATAAATTGAGATTTAAGTTGCTCAATAAATTTTTTACATCAAAATCTTATAGAAAATCAAATTTCGTATTTTTTAGAGCTTTCTTGCTATTTTTTAAATATTTCTAAAAATTGTTCAAAAATAGCACTTTGTAATATTAAATCTGAGTTGTTTTTAAAAAATATTTAAAAATATATCAAGAAAGCTCTAAAAATCACGAAATTCGATTTCCTATAAAATTTTATTATGAAAAATTTATTGAGCAACTTAAATTTAAATTTAGTAAACAAATTAATAACTACATAGTACGAAATTAAGAAAGTGTACTATATATATTAGTTATTACTGTATCTTTGCTCATTTAATTATACATTTTTAATAAAAAAAATGCACATGTATATGTATCCGAGAGCTTTGCCCTGAAATGTCACGTTTCAAACACGTGCATATATCTATACGACTGTACACATACTTTTCTTCGGTATATTTTTATGAATTTAAATTTATTTCGTGTAATATGTTATGTATAGTTATTTGCTACAATATTGTATAACAAGGTGTATTGTATATACTTCAAATCTTTAAATATATTCTATAATATTGTTATTTTCACCGCAATGTCACCATTTTCGCTCCATATGAATTCCTAAGTTTGAATAAAAAATTACTAAATTATTAGAGAGAAATATATGTTTTTTAAAGAATTATTTGAATAGTTAGAGATAAATATCTGTTTAAAATAACTAACAAAAATATAACGGTCCTAAAAAGTTTCTTGGAAGTTTCTGCACTCAATATTAGAAAAATTCACATCTCACGAAATACTTTGTATTACGAAATAGCAATCCAATGGTTTACACAACTTTGAAATTTGTGCGTGCGAATCTCGAAATTAAATGAAGCATTGAATTGTTATTTCGTAATACGAAATATTCTATGAAATATGAATTCATATTAGAATCCATATATAACGAGACAAGATAAGGAAGTTGTTGAATTGATGAACTAATGTTAACCTTCGCAATTACATCGTCACCCAAATTCTCCCTCAAAGTCAAAATCTTCATTTTGACACTACTACAAAACAGGATATTAACTAGACAAATTCTCCAGAGCAGAGGGTGCCAAATTGATATCAACTGCGTAATGTGCAATGCCTCAGAACCGGAAACAGCACAACACCTATTTTTACACTGCCAAACAATCAAACAAATCTGATCAGTAATCGCAAACCAACCATCAATACATCCTGAAGACGACATTGCCACATTCTGAATGCGCAACTGACCACGTCAAACACCTCAACTGCAGAGAGAATGGGACCTTCTAATTCATGCAGCACTGTGGATCGCATGGAAGGAACGAAACAGACGCATATTCTCCGCGAAATCAAGACCCCCTCACCTAATAATCATGGAAATCAACAAAGAAAGGGCAAATTGGGACACAGCAGCCAGGGCTTTCGAAGGACCCATGCCAATACGATAGGAAAAGATAGGAATAGCAAAATATAGGAAAAGAAAGATACATTGAATGTTTTACTCTTTTCTTCATGACATGTAAATAACAATATTTTTTGTTTTTTTAATAAATTTTTTAAGAGGGCTTCGCCCCCCTTTCCTCAAAAAAAAAAAAAATATTCCTATTTATTCATTTATTTATTTATTAATAAATTTTGCTAAATCGATAATGCAGATTTCTGTGGAAATCCATTGCAAAATTGTGTAGCAAATTAATCCTTGACAGGTTTCTAGATAATAGTTGTTGAACAAAATATACACTTGCCTACCAAAAATTGAGGGAGACAACAAAAAAATAGGTTTTGTTAAGTCATTTATATCCAACCTAATTTGAGAAAAAAAAAAAATTTAGGGTGTTCATCTCATAATTTATATTTAAACTTGCCTTCAAATGTAATTAATAAACCAGGAACAAGTAAAAAATGTTAACTTTTTTTTTTCCTTTGGGAAATATAAAACAAAAGTTTGCACATATATGACTCTTATTTAAAATAGAGAAAATTTGAATATTTAATGTTGGATTATAAAGTTGATGAATTCTCAAATAGTTAATTGGTGGTAACATCACAATTAATAGCCCACTACACTAATGTAAAAAGAGAGGAATAAAAGGATAATTTGACTAGCTTTTCCAAATAAATAATGATGTAACACATATCTGAAGGCGATTGGGATCCTTTTTATTTATTTTTATGCGATTTTCTGGTTGGTTTTTTTTTTCTATTTTAATGGATTATAAATTATGCTAATATGTCTACGAATAGTAATTTTAAATAAATAAATAAATCAATGATGTTCCACTGAAAAAAATAGTCTTTGTAATGAAAGATTTACTGCCGTTATTTCTAAATATAAGTTTCCAAATTTTTATTACTATATGTATCTTAACATATACAAAATTTGTACAACCTCATCTTAGTTAGTTATCAATAGATTACTAAGTCGTTTGCAATGCTCTTGAAATTCAGTGTGTTATAATGTGTTTGCCCACTCACTACACATGTAGTCACAAAGTTAATGTTTCAGAAAAATCCATTCAATATGTGTGCTGTGATAGTATTCCAAGAAGGCTATCTGATCAATAATCCTTGCATAAAATAAAAAAAAATAAAATTATTTGGCTTGTACGGTGGAATGTCATTCTCAGATAATTCCACTAATAATTTAAAATTTGCTCAATCAACTCAAAACATTATTTTCAATAGTTTCTTTTCGTTTTTGGAATTTAAGATAACTGTATCCATTATTGGCAAGATTATAGCATGAGATAGAAACCTAGGATTTGTAGGGTCTTCGCTTCATTTTAATTGGATAGGTACCTAGCCATGTCAGAATTAGAAGTTCAAAATTATTGCTTGTACCGGTAGTCCGGTACCAGGTCACCGCCAAACGATGTAATAAATTTCCCTTTATCCCCTTTTCTTATGAGACACAATTACTGTTCAATTAAAAATGGGATGAGATGAGAGTGACCTTATCCAATAGGAACATTTCTTTTGTTAATATTTATTCATTTTTAATCTCACATGCTTGGGCTTAAGCATCGGACAATTTTTTTAAAAAAAGAAAAGAAATTAAGGACCC
Organism: Eleocharis quinqueflora; assembly: GCA_964058865.1. Taxonomy (NCBI): domain Eukaryota; kingdom Viridiplantae; phylum Streptophyta; class Magnoliopsida; order Poales; family Cyperaceae; genus Eleocharis; species Eleocharis quinqueflora. The sequence continues at coordinate 20,235 of CAXKVX010000084.1, read as the reverse complement.
AGTTTGCTCGCCACTTACAAATCTTCCAGCACAATGCAATCGACCATACATCATCATACATTTCTTTTCTTTTTTAATACATAAAAAAATGAAATTCAATATTATCTGTACTAACTTTACGGTTCATATGACAGTACATATAACAAAATAATAATAACAACAATAATAATAAAAGGTACATAGAGTAATCCAAATAATTGAATTATTTGTGAAGTTGAAAGTGCAAAATGGTCATAGTGATTCTTGTTGGGTCTCTTACTCACTCCTCTTATTTATCATTTTTCTTGTTATTTGTAATATTTGAAACTTGTAGAAACTTATTTGTAAAATTGTAAAGACTCAATAAAACTCATGAAATGAAAAATGAGAGAGTTGTTTTTCCCGACAAATCTGAATTCTTCTTTCCGATTAGTGTTCCCACTTTCTCTCCCTCGGTGACTCCTCTATCTCTTTGGTTCAACTGTTTCCTAACGTTGTCTCCACTGCTACCAGCCCTAACAACTGGTATGGTGGTTTAATTAAGGTGATTTAATTATGGTGGTTTAATTGAGTTGATACTTTAGCTAAGTTGCCATTTGGTGATTCAATTAAGGTGGTTTAATTGAATTGGTACTTTAGTTAAGTTGGTGATTGGCTTGGTTAATTGAAACTTTGGTGGTGTCATGAAAAGCATGCTCAATGGTGTTTTGACTTTAGCAATGATAAAGAAAATCATGTCCAATGAGGAGTTGAGGCGTAAAGAATTAGGAGGTACTAGTGAGTCCTCGGCTCTTGTCACCTAAACTCGGGGTAGGAATCCTCAACAAAACTCCCATGATGATGACAAACGAGATAAATCAAAGAGAAGGTTAAAGTCAAGAAACATGATTATTTTTCATTATTGTAAGAAGCCTAATCATATGAAGAGTAGGTGTCGGAAATTGAAAGTCAAGAATGATTGTCTCAAGAGAGATTAATACAAGGGTAGAGGCAGTGATGATGAGAAGGAATACAGTCGCCATTGTTTTCGATGGAGAAGTGTTTATAGCTTGTGATGAAAGATTTGTGAGCCTTACTTGTCATGATTCCATTTGGGTAGTTGACTAGGCGGCCTCATTTCGTGACTTGTTCTCTTCCTACAAGGAGGAAAATTATGGTGTTGTAAGAATGAGGAATAACGAAGTTTGTAAAATCTTCGGTATTGAAGAGGTGAATGTTGAGACAAGTCCAGGATAAAAGCTTACTCTCAAGAATGCTCGGCATGTGTTGGACATGAGGCTTCATGTCATTTCGGTTGGTGCCCTTGATGATGATGGGTACCAAAGTCACTTCTTTGGAGAAAAATGTAAGTTGTTGATAGGGCATTTGTTTGTTGCTCGCGGACTCAAATTGGGTTCACTTTATATGACTCAAGTCAAGATGTGTGGTGAGGTTAATGTCTCGGCATGTAACTCAATCAATTTGTGGCACTTGCGGTTGGGTTACATGAGTGAGAAGGGCATTGAAATTCTTTCCAAGAAGAAGTATATGTCTAGTGATGGTACTTCTCACCACTTGTACGCATTGTTTGGCGGGCAAACAACATCGTGGTGCTTTCAAGAAAAGCCTCACAAGTAAGAAACCGAGTTTGTTAGATTTGGTGCATATCGATTTTTTTTCTTTGGGAGATAGAAGTATTGGTGGTGTTCTTTATTTTGTGACTTTTGTGGATGATCATTCTTGAAAATTGTGGGCATTTTTCCTAAAGTCAAAAGATTAAGTGTTGGATGTGTTCAAGCAATGGATTGTAGAGGTTGAAAGAGAAATCGATAAGAAAGTGAAGTGTGTCCAATCGGACAATGGAAGAGAATATCATGGTCCTTTTGTGACATTTTGCAAGACCAGTGATAATAGGCTTGAGAAAACCATTCCTAAAACTCCACACAAAATGGCATAACCGAACGGATGAACCGTACCATTTGTGAGAGAGTTTGTTGCATGCTTTCTCATTCTAAGCTTTCAAAAGACTTTTGGGGTGAAGCTTTGAACACGACAGTTAACTTGATCAATTGTTCCCCTTCACATTCATTGAATCGTGACATATCAAAATGGATTTGAAAAGGTAAAGATGTATCCTATGATCATCTTAGAGTGTTTGGTTGTAGGACTTTTGTGCTTATATCTAAGGATGAAAGGTCAAAGCTTGATAGCAAGACCAAAGAGTGTATATTTTTGGGATATGAAAATGGTGAAGGTATAGGTTGTGGGACCCGATTGAAAGAATATTAGTGAGAGTCGAGATGTGGTGTTCTTTGAGCAAGAAACCATTGAGAATGTCGGTAACCTTGACAAAGCGAAAACTTCTTCAAGAAACTTTGTTGATCTAACTTATATTTCACATAACAACCCAAATACCCAAACACCTCAACCAAACCTAAACCAATCAACCGAAACAAATGACCCTCAAGAGGAGGAGCATGACTCTCAAACTGAAACCTCTTCAAGTGAGGCCTCTAACTTATATTCCACTAATTAATTTATTTTTCTTGTAGATAGTGGTGAGCCCGAATGCTTTGAAGAAGCCATGAAATCAGAGCACAAAATCAAGTGGTTGGAAGCCATGCAAGATGAGATGAAATCATTGCATGTGAACGACACATTTGAGTTGGTGGAATTGCAGAGAGGCAAGAAGGTGCTCAAGAACAAGTGGGTGTATCGGGTGAAATTGGAGGGTCAAGAGGAAAAATCGAGGTACAAAACTCTGTTAGTTGTGAAGGGTTGATCAAAAGAAAGGAGTTGATTTTGAAGAAATATTCTTGCCCGTTGTCAAGATGTCTTCTATTCGGGTTGTGCTTGGCTTGGTCGCTAGTTTGGACTTGGAGATTGAACAACTAAATGTCAAGACTGCATTTCTCCATGGTGATTTGGAGGAGGAACCTTACATGGAGCAAGCTGAGGGCTTTGTGGTGAAAAGGCAAGAGCAGTTGGTGTGTAAGTTGAGGAGGAGCATTTATGGTTTGAAGCAAGCACCATAAAATTGGTACAAAAGGTTTGAATATTTTTTGTGTGATAACAAGTTTGAGAAAACTAATTCCGATAATTATGTTTTTGTGAAAATGTATTCTAGTGATAATTTCATTATCCTCTAGCTTTATTTTGACGACATGTTGGTCGTTGGAAGGGGTTTGAGAAAAATTAAAGCATTTAAGGAGAAGCTTGGGAGTGAATTTGCCATGAAAGACTTGAGTGCGGCAAGGCAAATTCTTGAAATGAAAATCATTAGATACCGTAAGGATCAGAAGCTTTGGTTGTCACAAGAAAAGTACATCGAGAAGGTACTCGAAAGATTCAATATGCCCAAGTGCAAATCAGTAACCTCTCCTCTTGCTAGTCATTTTAAGTTGGCTAATGATGGTTGCCCTAAAAATGACAAGGAGAATGAGGAGATGAGAAATGTGCCATATGCCTCGGTTGTAGACTCTTTGATGTATGCAATGGTGTGCACGAAATCGGGTATAGCTCATGTGGTTGGTGTTGTTAGCCGCTTTCTTTCTAATTCAGGTATGATGCATTGGAATGTCATTAAGTGGATTATTATGTATTTTATGGGCACAAGCAATCATTGCATTTGTTTTGGTGGCACAAACAATCTGGTGTTGGAGGCATATACGAATGCTGATTGGGCAAGTGACATAGACTCAAGTAAGTCTACATCCGCTTATTTGGTTTGTTTTGGAAACAGAGCCGTGTCATGGCAATTCAAGTTGCAAAAGTTTGTTGCACTCTCTACTACTAAAGCCGTGTATATAGCCATTACGGAGGCATGCAAGGAACTAATTTGGATGAAAAAGTTCCCGCATGAGTTGGGTGTTCGGCAAGAGAGATACGTGTTGTTTTGTGATACTCAAAGTGCACACCACTTGAGCAAGAATCTGATGTTTCACTCTTGATCCAAGCACATTGAATTGAGATATCATTTTATTCGGGGTGTGCTTGAGAAGAAGGAATTGGTGTTGGAGAAAATCCATACGAGTGAAAATTGTTCGGATATGTTCACAAAGATGATACAGTCATTGAAGCTTGAAGCTTGTTGTGTGAAGGCGAATTTGGTTGAAGGACGTGCTTCATGAATCGAGAGGAGGAGTTTTGTTGTGTTCCTTACTCATTCATCTTGTTTACCATATTTCTTGTTATTTGTAATATTTGAAACTTATAGGGTCTTATTTATAAAATTGTAAAGACTCAATAAAACTCAGGAAATAAAAAATGGGAGAGTTGCTTTTTCCCACAAATCTTGATTCTTCTTTCTGATTAGTGTTTCCATTTTATCTCTATCAGTGACTCCTCTATCTCTCTGGTTCAATCATTCCCTAACGGTGTCTCCACCATTAACAACCCTAACAATCCTATATGCAAAAAGCTTCCCTTCCAGTGCAGAAAACTTTGGGATGTAGATCAAAATAAGCCACTTGGTATTTTCTAGTTCATTTGGATTGGGCACTAGTACAGAGACAAAACAAGTGGTTCTTACGAGTTGAATTGATCGCGAGAAGGGTTATGGCGTAGCAATGAATCAGGTTATGAGTCGACTTTCTACAGAGCGGATTGGAGAGGGTGATGAAGGATGGGAATGGTGACGGAAGGATTGGGGAGTGTGGCGGAGTGGTGGCGGCGTGGTAGCCGGCAGGGGCAGATCCACTTTAGGGCAAGCCCGGGCAAATGCTGGGGCTTGATTTTCAAAAAACACAAAATTACTGTATTTTTTATTATTTTTGTAGTGAAATGGACTTTTAATGATATTTTAGTTGGTTTTAGTGTATTTGTGCTCGATCTTGATCTCAAGCTCAATGCCCGAACTTAGTTGTGTTCGAGCTTAACTAGACCTCTGGATCTGCCACTTTAAACTCTAGAGTCGATTGTTCGACTGGGACAGAGATACGATCGATTTTTTGGGTTGGGTTTAATTTGATTATCTGTCGAAATAAAAAAAAATGATTAGGATAGTTTTGGTATTTACAAAGTTTAGAATATTTTAATTGAATTAAAAAGGTGATAATGACATAATTAAAATACATGATGAATTAATGGCATTTTGACAAATATGAATTTTGTGATGGCATTTAGACAAATCTGCTATTTTGTATTGGCATTTTGAAAAAAAATTCTTTTTTTTTATTAATAAACAATTCAAAAAGCAAAACAATTTGTTTGCTGCAGCAAACTTAAAAAACTGAATCCATTGGTGTTGGCAACATTGGCCTTCTAATTTTTCAAAAATATCGGTGTTCGCAACTCCGGCCTTTTTATTTCGAACTTCAACAACAATTTTATTTAATTATAATTTATTTATTAAATTTCTAATATTAAAAAAATCGCCTTGTAACCATCGCAAATATGAATGTGCTTTATTGATATATTACGAATGGTTAAGTTTAAAGAAGCTACATCATCAAGAAATTTTTATCATTTAATATAAAACTAATTAAATATTTTTTTAAAATTTAAGTATTTAACTTATAAATTATTGAAGATTGTTTTTAAGCATTTCTACTGTCCGATTATTTATTGAATTCTTGCATTTTTCTTTTTAATACTGTATTATTTCGGTAGTACTTATCTCTTGTTAAAATATATATGTGCATAACAAAAATTGTTTAAAAAGAAGGAAAAGATTGTATTGATAACTTTAATGTGAATAAGAAGGAAAAGAAATAATACGAACTAATTGAATGAAATGATAGAGAAGTTTAAAATTTAATGAACTACCCGAGTTATAATCATGCATAGGATTATCTTAATTATGTAAATACTTTAGCAATTTATAAAATTGATATATATATATATATATATATATATATATATATGTGTGTGCGCATTATCTTCGTACAGAACAAAATCTATAATTTAAGTTTGTTGGTAGCTACGTACCAGCTAGGTCTACGTATAATTCTTTCAAAGTCTAAGAGAGGTAAGGGAGGTAAAGATATTCTCTATTTTATTACTTTTTTATTCTTTTGCTTTTTTATTTTTCTAGATTTTTTTTGGTACCAATTTGTGAACTTTTTTATTCTATATTGTAAATAATTCTTGAAAAAATCTCGTATTTTTTTCTTGTTTCCACCAAGTGATCTGTATTTTTTGAATAGTCTATTCAAAAATAGTATAGTCTCTTTCAACTCCTTGTCACAAATGAAACTATATATATATATTTATTCAAATAATTACATACATATTTGGATTAAATTTTGTCACTAACTTGGCAATGATAAATATTAAAAAGTGCTAGCAAAAAGAGTTATTACTTAGCATTAATTATTCTTTGTGACCAGTATTAAAGCAACAAAAGACAGCATTAGTTAGTGATTTATGACATTTTCTAAAGAATGGACATTGTGCTTATCTGTTACAATTCCCTATCAACCAAGTAACATATATATTTAATTAACAGAAAGTACAATTGTCTCAGTCATAAAGCTAAAAGGTTAATCAAGGAATTTAATCCTCCAATGTATGCAAAAAATATATATATATATATATTTAAGGGACAAATAAAAGAGAAAAGAAAATGTATACAGAAATGTTTTCTAGTGATATCAAAATCATTTTAATATCTTGTTATACAGACAGCATATAGCATAGACATTCTAGAAGAGAAAACAAGTCAATTAAGATACCAAACCACAGGAATTAATTATAACTCATTAAGGCACTGATGTCATTAATTTTAAATTAATCAGTGGATGCTTCTTTTGGAGCTGGCCAGCTTTTCTTTTGCTACTTTTCTTGAAATTTTTGCATAAAGTGTCAAAGAAGCAATTTTTTTTACAGATAAAGCTAACTGTTTCCTAAAAATATCACAGAATACTAAGTGCACAATTAATACTTGGGCCTCTAAGCTTTTTTAGGGACGCAAGTATTAGTTGTGCACAATCATAACTCATTTAAGGGCGTCCTTTGTGAAAAATTTAGGATGTCATTAATCATATCTATTGAAAAAATTTGTGTTAGGATCCTCTATGAAAATTTTCCTACTTTTCTTCATCACCATAATTCCCTCCAGTAATAGGAAACTGGATGTGTCCATTACATTGACACTCATTGTTAAGAAACTGGATGTGTCCATTCATTGTTAAGTACTTGAGTCTGATATTCAATGCATAGCTCTCTCACATTTCTACATATTAAAATAGCTAACCTCATGGTACATTTGCTTATTTAGATCTTAGTTACTCTCATTATTTAATGGAATTTAGCTTTTATTTCATAAAAAAGGAGAGGAGTTTGATCAATTGAATATTACAATTTTATTGCTGTTCCTTTTCTTTTTTAATTCCTTTTTTTTATAGGATGTCACAACTTGAGCCCACAAAGCAAACCATGATTGTGACAATTAGTGATATGATCAATATAAGCCTCTACAAGTCAGAAGTACATTAATTTAAAAGATTATCCACCACTAGTTGCGCTGGAAAGGATTACGGAAAAATCTAAGTTGTCCCGTGTTTTGCCTCTGAGATGCTTCAAAAAGGAGAGCTTCGTAAAGTCAAAGCGTGGGCCTCGCGCGGAACCCACGCGTCAGTGCTAGCAGAGGAACTGAAAGGGCAAAACACGAAACACTGTATCAGCGTCATTATATACCAGGAAATCGTCATATAACTGCACAGAAAATGAAGTATCCTAGCATTGCAAGTATCTAAATGTTAACAATTTTCTTTTTACTCACAGAGAAGATACAATTAAATAACATAAAGTTTTGATTTAAAAACAAAATGGAAGGCCATACCTTTCTATTAAAACAAAAATTAAGAAAAGGAAAATACACCAATAACTGACTCAATCTTGTAGTCAATACAAATATTATGTCAACATTAATTAATTGTTAGTTAATACTAATAATTATACTCATAGTAGTTAGTCGTAAAATGTACCGTGTATTGGTGGATTATGTATCATATCGTGTATCGTGTATCGTATCGTGTCGTTAATATATGCTAAGCTATTTCTAAAATAACAAAAAAAATGTAGTAATTAATATCTAACACAAAAATTATAAATAACTAAAAAAATCATCGTAATTTTAAATATATTAATAAGTGTCAATCGATATCGATATAAATTTCTTGCATATTAAGATATTTATCTTGAAAAATAACAACTCACTCTTGAATTTCACTACTCGTGTCGAATCATAAGATGCATACCTCTCGTTTTTTGACTCGTATCGAACCGTAAGAAAAATATCGCGTATCGTAAAATACTAACTTGCATGATTCTACTAATTTAATTCTTCTAGACATATACACTGCCAACTTGCTATCAGGACACGTCATGCTGTCCCAGACAACTATGTGATCACACAACACAACCCAAGTTGCAAAAATGCCATATATTTTCTTTTTTCTTTTTTTCTTTTCTAGAGAAAAAACTTGTCAGACCTCCATTTTCATCTCCTTGATAAATTTAGTTACATGGTGAGGTATAATTATATTTTATTAAATGTGAAAAAAGGTAAGTTGGTTTGTTATTTGAATATGATTTGGGTTTAATTTGTTTGATTAAATTTGCTCGATTTGAATATGATCAATTTATTAAAACAATACCACAATACTAGATGATCTGGTTGATCCATTTGCAAAATAATTCAATTTCTTCACGGCCCAAATGTTTAGAAAGATCAAATATTTAAACAAATTGGAAATTGTAGTAGAAAGATGAAATATTTAAAGCCTCATTTCAAATATCAACAAACAAGGGCCTGTTCTAAGAACTCTCATTAGGCTTTTCACGAGAAACCCAAACATTGCCAAATTGTTACCTGTCAATAAAAGATAATAAAAAGCTTCAAAATTGCTTATTTGCAAGTACCCAAACCGAGATCATTTAACATTGTACTCCCAAAACATTTTTGTTTGAATATCAGATTGAAGACTTTGCTGTAATGTTAAGGTCTGGTTAAAAGTTTTAAAATTTTAAGATTCAAGAAGTGATATGTTTATAAATTTGATTTTCTCGTTTCATGTCTAAGAAAGCTACTTTCAAGTTTACAAGCACACAAATAACATCAGACAGAGCACAAAAGTCTTTTCTAACAAGGATTCAAACCAGAGAGTTTAGGATAGCCATTGCTCATAGTCTAATTGTCTATTCGAGTTAGTTTGTTCTGCTTGTTTGTTTGATCTGTTGATAAGTCCAAATTATATATACCAATTACTAGGATTTTTGATGCAAATTGATCAAGTCTCATATCATTTTAGATTTCATTTAGGATTAAAATTTGCATTTTTTACTTTGTTTCTTGCAATTTATGTCGAGAATCGGTTATTGCGTATTTGTTAATTTAACACAGATTTTGAAGCAATTTTGAAGCATTCAGCAGCTGACTCAGATAGACCCGCTACACGACACTTGCCACATCAGATGATCTCCATTTCACCTTCTTGGCGCATGTTCATTTCATGATTCAAATGAAAACAATGTCATTTCAAAGAATTAATAAAATATACAAATCACATTTGTTGTAGTGGCAAGGTCTTCATAGGAGCAAGACAGTGTCTCTTCATAGGAGCAAGCGGGCTTGACGGTGCAAGACGGCGTTTCTTCTTGAGTTGCAAGAAACGGATTTTATTTTCTCTTTTCTTTTAATTTTATTAGAGATGTTTGTTTTAGTTTTCTTAGTTATTATTGCATTTGTTGTAGTCATGAAAGGCTAATCATCTCTCTAGGGTCTTAGGAGTAGCTATGAAACTTGCTTTTTATTATTTGAATTGTTGTAAACGGTTTGCTATTGGATATTGCTTCTTTGGTTTAATTTGTTCATCTTAGGGTTTGATAGATTGAATTGAGAAATCGTTTGTCGAATCCCGACTGAGAAGAAGCACTTAATCATTATCGTACCCGAGAGGGACCTTGGTTGATTGAGAGGCAAGTTAATTGTATTTGAATTGCAGTTCCATAGCGTAATTGCACGGTACCGAGATTTAGGGATAAATTAACCATGGTGCGTACGTCAATTCTAGCGTAATTCGGAGTTTGATTAACCCTCAACTTCAGTTTACGTTAGAGTAGGTATTAGGTCGGGAGTCCAATCGCTAATACCTACCATTGTTCACCTTGACCTATTCCATAGCGGCTGTTACATTAATTGAATTGCTAAAGAGAAGTTGAATAGTGAACCTAAGAGCCTAGACCTCCAACCTTGATCACACAACAACTCCTAATTACTTTGCTTATTTTAATTTTAATTGGTTAATAAACAAACATTCTACACCAACCATCTTGCTTGCTTAGAGTTTTTAATCGTTCGGTTCTAGTTTAGAAATCGAATTGTCCCTATGTTCAACACCCAAATTTGTACTAACGACGATCTTACACTTGCGATAAAATATGGTATTTGGGTAATTAAAACTTGAGTAATACTAGTATATAAATATGTAATATGTTATCTATATATAGCTTTATAGATATGTAATATGTGAAACTACTGATGTCAAAACAATAAAGATTCTTCGTTTTTAAAGTTACATATAATGTTTCTACGAAATGTGCAGGATCTTTCCAAACATATTCCAGGAAGAGAAAGCCTGACGGAGGAAATGGTTCTCGATTCATGGGAGAAAGTGGTGGAAGATCCTTTTTGTGGAATCGCACCAAGTTGAATTGAGTCCTTGATTTTTTGGTGTGGACGTAATTTTTTTGGTTTATATGATACAGTTGTTGGTATTTTTTGTAGTTGTAGTGATAAACATGAATTTCAATATGTGAGATTTGTTTTGATGTTTTAAGACTAGACAAAAAGATGCTAAAGATGTTTTAGCATCAATGGTGATTTGATAATATGGTTTATGATGTAATAGGACTAGTTGCTTTCATATAGATATGTAAGGCTTAGGAACAAAAAAATGCTACCATTATGTTTCAATGAAACAGGTGAATTTTTTTCTCTTTTATTCAAAAAAAAAAAAACAAACTAAAGTTAATTATATGTCAAAGTTAAGAAGACAATTTTTGTGATATGTTATTATTGTTGTTATTTCGTAAGAATCTCAACAAACAAAAAACTGGTGATAGATCACATACTATTTTTATCTGGAGCAATTAACTGAGCTTGGTTTGTGTCTCATGTATCTTTTACATACCAATTAATTTTAGATTATACAGCGTGATGGGCATTGTAAACTACCCCATACAATATTGCACATAGTATAGTTTGAAAATAGAAGTGGTACATGAAAATTCAACACTGCCAATGTTGCACAGAATCACTGAGGAGGGGTCCGAATCTGCTGCTCGTAAATCTCTGCTTATTTTCCTGCTTGTTTTCGATCTGACCGCTCGATCGTCATGGACGGCTGTGATTTGATTCGGAAGGCAGATGCTTTGGCAGTTAGATGAGTTTTGAACGATCCAGATCGAAACAAGCAGAAAAGCAAGCAGGAATTTACGAGCAGGAGATCCGGTTCCACTGAAGAGTTGAAAATGAGCTGAGAAGGAACAAAGAAAAATTGTAAACAAAAAAAGAAAAAGACATGCAAATAAAACGACAGGATTTCATAGCGGAGAAAGCACCAATTATCACTCTTTTAGCTTTTGTGCGTATCAGCTTCCAGCTTCTTTTAATCTTTATTGAATCTGCATTAATGATTTCTTTTCGGATTTATTAACTTTTCCAGCTTTTTATCCAGTTTATTTCTTTTTTAGGCAAGTTTATTCTTTTGTCTTTTTCTCCGTTTCTACTTCGTAATTCCTGCTCCGGTTATTGTTTCCATTTTCAGGTCCGGCAACTCTAGCTTATTATGTGATATTGTTTTTATTACTGAAGTGAAAAATGGAGATTGGATTTGGACATGATTTTTTTGGTAATTACGAAAATAATACTGATAAAAGTAGTCAATGGAGTGAAGTATTCAATTTTTTGTGTGCCGCACAGTAGATTTTCTACCGTGCCACATTTGAAAACAAAAAAGCACGGGTATTTATTTCCCGTGTGGGAAGAGATTTGCAAATTTTTTTACATGTATGATCATGTCTAAATTATATTTATAGTAGCGACCATAAGTAGTAAAAATTTATGAACATTTAATGATAATCATGACAAAAAATTCTTAAAATTAGACCGATTCTTAAAATTAGACCGATTGTATTCGAATTCATAACCAAAAAATTCATATTATATATATATATATTTTTTATTGAATTTTGTATGAAGATTACAAATATAATTAATTTATATATAATTTGTGTTTATGTATCACATTTTTTTATAATTCATTAATGCATTTGAATAAACATATAACAAATAAGAATTATTTTTATTATCCGAATAATATTAGTTTTGTATACGTATTCGTCATATATTTGATCCGTATCCGTATTCGAGACTATCCGAATTCGTATTCGTATTCGAAATTTTTTAACGAATAAGAATACAATAAGACGATTATCAGTCCGTATCCGATCTGTTTACACCCCTATCTACATTAATGATTTCATATTTTTATTTTCAGTGAGATGAGAAGAGCTCTCTAATAACATCAGACGATCTGGATCGTTGATTGCAGTTCAAACGGCTATGAATAACAGGCCGTTACGTAACCCACCTTTGATCTTATCGTTTCGCTTACGACCCTATAAAACCATACTCCAGTCTAAAACCCTAACCCTAGTTGTCTCATGGCTATTATATCGGCGCCGAGGCGCGATCATCTGTGATAACTTCGTTTGCTTCTTGATCCGATAATCGATCCTTGTTTTCGGAGGGGAGAGAGTGATAATCAGTTAGGCGGGCCTGATTCTCCGATTCTCGTTCTACTTGCGAGAAAATAAACTTGAAAGAGGTAAAGCTTCATCCTTTTTCGATTCTAATTTTGAATTTCTCGTGTGTGTTTAGTAAAACCGAGGCTTAACGGTGATTTCCTTGTATGATTAGGGACCTAAGCGAGAGGAGAAATCGAGATCGGAGTAAGTGAGCGTCAGCTCATCTCGTCAGAAGAGGCAGAAGGAGAGGATCGCGGGACAAGCGAAGGTCAGCTCGATGCTTACCTGATCCGCCCCTTATAAGGTAACCAGGCTACCTCTCAGTCGCGTCGTGTCTTGATTGATTGATGGTTGTTGAAATTTTTATTTAAATAGCACGGTTTAGAGAGTTGTCTTTTAACAGTATCTTTGGTATAGCATGCAATTGGAGCATTTCAAAATTGGGGATTTTATTGTGAGTAATTTGTTGCTGAAATTCAAAAACCCGATTGGTCATTCTGTTAGGGTTACTCGTTGGTTATTTATGTCAGAATTTCAATGTTGGTTGTTTCTTATTGGGCTTAAGTTTTCTATAATGGGTCATGGTAGCGTAGATTATGTTGTTGTTTACCTCCTATGTCGGTGAATCCCAGATTTTAATGTTTTTAATGTTTTGTCTAACTGTGCGTGTGATCATATGGTAAAAAAAAACGCAAGTTCCACTGTATCATTATTTCCTTCTATTCTATCCTGTGAGATTGGTATTGTTATATCCCGCAAATATTGTTTACGAGAATTATGAAAAATATTCGTTGATATTGTTTAGTAGAATTATGACATGTTTCATTGATATCCCGCAAATATTGTTTACGAGAATTATGATATTTTACATTGATATCTTATTTAATATTGGTATCGGATCCTTACTGTATATTTTCTATATTCCCACTTTCTTTTGAATATCTTCAATTACTAATTTTTGCCGTGGTTTCAAGTTGATCAAAGTCATATATTGTAGTTTCAGTTTGCTAGATCATCATTGTGAAAATAAATAAATAACTGTAGTCCCCTTATTTCTATTTGACATGTGTATTTTTTTTGGGTCTTCAACAGAAAAAATTATTCACATCTTATAATTTTTTCACTTTTGAAATGCAGATAATCACGAGGAAGCATCAGCGTAATTATGAAGAATGCATGCTACTTCAGATTGGATTGAGTGGTTTAGAAAAGAAGGCTATTTGTCATTGGTTGTGTGCCCCTCCAAATTTCAGCCAAGCTTTACACTTCAATGCAACGTAGAGCTGGGAACGAAGATGGTGGCATGCTCTGTATGCGTGAAAATAGGCAAGACGAAGGCAAATTTAGTAACCCCTAGATCTATTGATAAAACTAGGTTTGTTCTTTAACTGATTTTTTTTATTAACATTATAAAATTCGCCTAAATTTGATAGATGGATGAGCCTGCCTGCACAAGAAATTGTTAATTCATGCAATTATTCCATGGCAATTTATTTTTTTTACCTTTTCTGATCAGGTGTGAGAAAGAAACCTTGAAAGTGGAATTACATGACGAAATTCCTGTTTACCTTGATAACTTTGAAGGGGCTATTTGTGCAAAAGAGAATATGTGAGTTTCTAGCACTTTGCTTAGTTAATTCTTATATATATTGTATATATGTATGTACTGTTTGAAGAATGTGTTTTATTTATATTTTGCTCGAGTATACAGAAAAGTCTGAAAAGGTTGCATATTGGTCGGTTGATTGAGCCTTAAAAATAGTTCTTTGAAGCATAATTCTGTGTGTGATGTTTCAATAATGACTGGTGTTGTATATTATGCCAACCTTAGCATATGCTAATCAAAATGATTATATCTGTATCTGCTTGGTCTTAACTTCTGATTTGGGCTGTGTAATCTGTGTCAGGAATCTGTACAACTGCAGTCAGTGCAATGGTACAAAGCTAGCCCGACCTAGGTTTGAGAGTCATACCGGTTCCAGAAGGAAAAACTCAAAGGACTGTATTGTCGAGGTCAAAGGACTGATATCAAGTCTGGAAGAATGGTCTAAGTATAGTGTAGAGGCACAAGACTTTAATGGAGGTCTGACGTTTTGTTTCGTTAGGGGCTACTTTTAGGAGGGAGGTTCAAGTTTATTTTCTGATTTGTTTGTGAGTCGGTGTTGTAAGTCTATAGACAATGAATCAAAAAAAAAAAGAATGGTCAAAGAATCTGCTGCCATCTTGTTGTAATTAGAACAAGTAAAATCACACAACAATGAGGGGTGTAACAAAATTACAGTTTCCTTGATTTTATATATATATATCCTTTTTTTCATGTCGTTAAAAGCAAGATGTATGAATTTCATTTGTCTCTATAAATAATTAAAGAAAAATGTTTGGGCGATCTCAATCGACGATATCGAATCGTTGTTCATTCAAAACACACATTCAAATAACTATCTTCTGATCTTGCTCCATTTTCTTTCCTCTTTCTCGACTCGACTCAATTTCTTTCTTTTTCTCCTCCATTGCTCTTGCTCTATTATAGTTCTCTACTCCGTTAAGTAATTAAGATCGTAGCTCTTCTATTGTCGCTCAATCTTTGTTTTTTTTTGCCAGTACTTGTTGTCGCGGAATTTGACCATCTTGTGATCTAATATACAGTTGAAGATTGAGATGATTAGATATTTTTTGAATTCGAATATTAATTTGATCTAATTGATGTAATTACTTGATTTTCATTATACTTTAATTTGGACTGAATTTCTAATTTTTTTAATTTGAATTCTTTCATTTGTTCGAAATACGATATCATATGTTTGTTACTAGTTATTTCACAAATTAAGGAAACATTGATTTCTTTTCCTCTAGTTATTATGTTATCGTTTTGTTTAGTAAGTAGAAAAGGTATCCATTTATAATTTACTGCAACTAGATTATCATGTTATGATGTATGTTGTTATGTTTGTTATGAAAATACTGTCGTAATATGTTATGGATGATGCATTTGGAAAGATATGCATTTTATATATGTTATTGTAAATTTTATTCAATTTATCTTTCATATTATTGTAGGATATGTTAGAAATTTCATTTGAAGAAACTGTTCCAAGTATCATTTCAGAAGTTGATGAAAGTGAGAACATATTCACTGTTGATCATGTTTCAGATGAAAATATACCAAAATGTGGTATGCAATATGGAAGTTATGAAGAAGCTTATGATTTTTGGAGAAACTATGATTTCCTAGGTGGATTTGAAACAAAGATTAGAGGTGGCCATAATAAGGATGATAAACCTAAACATAGAATTTTTAGATGTTCTAAGGAAGGAGTTTTCATATCCAAAAACTCTAATCCATTGAATTGTCACAATTAATTTGGATCAAAACTGAATGTCAAGCAAAAATGGTTGTCAAAGATGAACTTTTGGAGAATAATTGGATTGTTGCTGAAATTTTCCTTACACATAACTACAAACTTCTACTGAATATGGTTCAGTTTATGTCTAGCCATAACAAAATTGCAAAACAACTAAGAAAACAGATTGAGTTGAATGATGAAGCTGGGTTGTCATTGGCGACTAATGTGAAATCTGTTATGGCTTAAGGATGTGGTGTTGGGAATGTAAATTTTACATAACGAAAAATTAGAAATGATGTCGATGCAATTAGAAAGAAAAAATTTGGAGCGAGTGATGCTGAAGCACTTATTGCATACTTTGTGAAAAGAAGGAGGATTTGAAATTTTACTATGATATTGATTTCTTTGATGATGGTATTGTCAAGCATGTATTTTGGGCTGATTCTAGATTCAGATTGGCTTACAAGGAATTTGGAGATGTTTTGTCTTTTGATGCTACCTGTGGCACAAATAGGTTTGTTTAACTATTATCTAATGCATGTTAATTGTTTTATTATGAATGTTGTTTTTGTTGAATATGCAAGTTATATGCAGTCTTGTTGACATTTACTGAAATTAGAGGAAACATGTTGTCATGCATGTTGCTTTGTTTATTATCCACATATTGACTATATAATGCAAATAATTATACATCTACCTCTGTAGGTACAATATGAAAATTTTCCCATTCATTGTTGTAAATCATCATGGCAGCACCATTTTATTTGGTTGTAGTTTACTTGAGAATGAACAGATGGAATCTTATATATGGTTATTTGACACATGGTTAAACTGCATGACGAAAAATGCTTCAGATTCGATTACTTCTTTTATGGGTAACATTTCACTAAAACACCACGAAGGAGCATCGATTATCACTCTAGGTGCTTAATGTCCGAGCACTTCATTTAAGGGTGATAACTATTCAAGAAAACACAACAAAGCATCTTATTCTATTACGAGAAGTGCTTCATGTCAGATTTCTTCATTTATGTAAACAATCAAGAACACACCAAAAAGCATGTTATCCTACTACGACAAGCCTTTCTTATCTGAGTACTTCATTCATGGGTGGTAACCATTAAACAAAACACCACAAAGCATCTTATCCTACAATGACAAGTGTTTTTTTTATCAGAGTACTTCATTTATGAGTGGTAACGTTTCAAAAAAACACACAAAGCATGATATCTTACTATGAGAAGAGTTTTTCTCCAACAACATCATTTAAGTGTTGTAACCATTCACTAAAACACCACGAAGAAGCATATAATACCACTCTATGTGCTTCATGTCCGAGTACTTAATTTACGAGTGATTTTAATCAGAGTACTTCATTTATGGGTGGTAACCATTATATAAAACACCACAAAGCATCTTATCCTACTACGAGAAGTTTTTAGGACAGATTACTTTGTTTATGGGTGGTAACATTTCAATAAAATCCCACAAAGCATCATAGCCTACTAAGAGAAGTGTATGTTCTTCGAATACTTCATTTAAGGGTGGTACCTTTCACTAAAACACCACAAAAGAGCATAGATTACCACTCTAGGTGCTTCATGTCGGAGTACTTCATTTAACGGTGGTAACTATTGAAGAAAACGCCGCCAAGCATCTTATCCTATTACGAGAAGTTTTAAAATCAGATTACTTCATTTAAGGGTGATAACGTTTCAAGAAAGCTCCACAAAGCCTCATATCTTACTACGAGAAGTGTTTCTCCTTCGAGTACTTCATTTAATTGTGGTAATCATTCACTAAAACACCACGAAAAAGCATAGAATAAAACTCTATGTCCTTCATGCTCGAGTACATCATTTATGGCGGTAAACAATCAAGAAAACACCACAAAGCCTCTCATCTTACTACGAGAAGTGTTTCTCATCTGAGTACTTTATTTATGAGTGGTAAACCTTTCAAGAAAACTTCACAAAATGTCATATCTTATTACGAGAAGAGTTTCTTCTCGATTACTTCATTCAAGTGTTGTAACCATTCACTAAAACCCCATGAAGAAGAATGGAATACTACTCTATGTCTTCATGGCCGAGTACTTAATTTGTTAGTGATTCTGATCAGAGTACTTCATTTATGGATGGTATCCATTAAAGAAAACACCACAAAGCATCTTATCCTTCTACGAGAAGCGTTTCAGATTCAATGACTTCATTTATGCGTGGTAACCATTCAACAAAACACCACAAAGCATTTTATGCTTCTATGAGAAGTGTTTCTGATCCGAGTACTACATTTATAGATGGTAACCATTAAAGAAAACACCACAAAGAATCTTATTCTACTACGAGAAGTGTTTCAGATCTGATTACTTCATTTATGGGTGGTAACCATTCAAGAAAACCCAACAAAGCATCTTATGCTTCTATGAGAAGTGTTTCTGATCAGAATACTTCATTTATGGGTGGCAACCATTAAAGAAAACGCCACAAAGCATCTTATCCTATTACGAGATTTTTTCCAGAAAGAATTACATTGTTTATGAGTGCTAACGTTACAATAAAACTCCACAAAGCATCATAGCCTATTAAGAAAAGTATATTTGTTCTTCGAATATTTCAATTAAGGATGGTAACCTTTCACTAAAATACCACGAAGAAGCATAGAATATCATTCTACGTGCTTCATGTCCAAGTACTTAATTTATGAGTGATTCTGATTAGAGTACTTCATTTTTGGGTGGTAACCATTAAAGAAAACACGACAAAGCATCTTATATGATTACTTCCTTTACGAGTGGTTACCTTTAAACACCACGGAGGAGCAATGACTATCACTCTAGGTGTTTCATGTCCAAGTACTTAATTTATGAGTGCTTCTGATTAGAGTACTTCATTTATGAGTGGTAACCATTAAAGAAAACACGACAAAGCATCTTATCCTACTACGAGAAGTGTTTCAGATCCGATTACTTCCTTTACGAGTGGTAACCTTTCACTAAAACACCACAAAGGAGAATTGATTACCACATTAGGTGCTTCATGTCAGAGTACTTCATTTAAGTGTGGTAACTATTAAAGAAAACACAACAAAGCATCTTATTCTATTACGAAAAGTATCTCAGGTCAGATTACTTCATTTATGGATGGTAAACAATGAAGAAAACACAAAAAACATCTTATCCTATTACGACAAGTGTTTCTTATCTGAGTACTTCATTTTTGGTTGGTAACCATTAAAGAAAATACCACAAATCATATTATTCTACTACGAGAAGTGCTTCAGAATGAATTACTTCGTTTATGGGTGTTAACATTTCAAGAAAACATATGTTAAGAGTTTTAACCTTTCACAAAAAACAATGAAGGAGCATATACGAGTACTTAAATTAAGTGTGCGGGCCATTAAAGAGAACACCATAAAGGATCTTATTCTATTACAAGAAGTGTTTCAAATCGGATTACTTCATTTATGGGTGGTAACTTTTCACAAAAACTCCACAAAGCCCAATAGCCTACTATGAGAAGTGTTTCTGCTTCGAGTAAATTTAATGGCGGTAATCATTCACTAAAAGACCACGAAGAATCATAGAATGCGACTCTATGTGCTTCATGTTCGAGTACATGCTTTTTGGGCGGTAAACAATCAAGAAAACACCACAAAGCATCTTATCCTACTACGAGAAGTGTTTCTCATTTGAGTACTTCATTTATGTTCGGTAACCAATAAAGAATATACTACAAAGCATCTTATCATACCATGACAAGTGTTTATTATCTTAGTACTTCATTTATGGGTGGTAACAATTAAACAAAACACCACAAAGCATCTTATCCTACTATGAGAAGTGTTTCTGATTAGTACTTCATTTATGAGTGGAAATGTTTCGAGAAAACACCACAAAGCATCATATCTTACTATGAGAAGAGTTTCTTTTCCGAGAACTTCATTTAAGTGTTGTAACCATTCACTAAAACACCTCGAAGGAGCATGAAATACTATTCTATGTGCTTCGTGTACGAGTACTTAATTTATGAGTGATTCTGATCAGAGTACTTCATTTATGGGTGTTAACCATTAAAGAAACACCACAAAGCATCTTATCATATTACGAGAAGTGTTTCAGATCAGATTACTTCATTTATGGATGGTGGCGTTTCAATCACAAAGCCTCATATCCTAC
>CAXKVX010000083.1:0-146458 GCA_964058865.1 Eleocharis quinqueflora | reverse complement strand
TATTGTCCTTTTGAAAATTGATCAGGAGTGGAAGCAGGAAAGAAGGCAGCAGGGGAAGTTTTAGCTCTTCAAAAGAGGGTTCTTGCCATACTCAATGAGGCCAGGTTTGCGCGTCTGTTTTTCTGCCTTGTTTCTCATCTATACCAAAAGGAAAATTGAAGGCGAGAAGGATGGTGTTTTTCTTAATCATGAAAGTGATTCTCATTTATGTTTTCATAATTTCTGATGCTCTTTGCTACTTGGCTAGTGAGGGATTAGGGGATGGGAGGGAAAGGGCCATGAGGGTAACTGGAGAGAGACTATGCACCCCTACCTGTTTTTGTCATGTTTATTGGTTATCCCTATGACTGTTTATCTTCAACTTCAATTCAATAATGAAATATCTATGACTTTCAGCTGTAAAGACCCAGTTGAGCCATTGACAATTGATGAGATTGCTGATCGCTGTCATTGCCCTGAGGAGGTTTGTCTTCCTTTACTTGCTTGCTTGGTCACATAGTCACCATTGGATGGTTTTATTTATCGGGTTGGAATTCATCGGACACTGGGTTGAATTGACAATGTTGACAGTAAAAAATATGGATTATAATTTTGGAATCTGACTTCTAGAATGTGGCCTAATTCTAGATATTATGCACATGAAAATTGATAATTTTTATGTGACTTTTCTTCTTAAGAACCTTTAAGGGAGTATTAAATGATACTTGCATTTAATTTGATACACGACCAATCTTAAGGCCAACAACATGTCTATAACTTTTTCTTTTATATTTGAAAAAATTTCACATTTGATTTTCAACATATTATTAAGCCATTGGAATGGATCCCAACCTTATTTTATTTATAGGTTCACTGATATTCCTCTCTTTTATGCACAACTTAAGGTGAAATTTCAGATAACACCAATGGCATAGCAGATGGCAAAATAATGAGTTGAAAGGTTAAGGTGGTGCCGTAGTTTTTGGCCTATACCAAAAGAAGTTATATTCTCACTATAAGCAGCATGATTGGAAAAAAAATGTTATTTGATGCGAAAGAAAGATGTTGTGGGTTGCATAGGTAATGGGTAATGGATACTGGATCTAACGGCATCTACGGAAAAAGTGTATCAAAATTAAAAAGTTATATCAAGTCAAAGGAAATCAATATTTTGTGGTGTTTTTGAGAAGTTTTATTCAACCAATGCTCCTGACCTGTTTATTATATTAGTCTTTTCAGAATGAAGACACCTTTCTTTATTACTTTTCCTAATATTTCAATTTTGATCAGATTGAGATGATATATAAGATAATCCAACACATGGCGGCAAATGACAGAGCATTGCTTGCAGAGGGGAGCTGTGGTTCACCTAGAAGCGTCAAGGTTGTCCTGGGGGAGTGTAATGTCGATGAACTGTATGTCTAGCTCTAGCTGTGAGCTTTTTGATGTTGTTTATTGTGCTTGTAACATTTTTATTGTCAATGGTTATGTGCAATAAAGGCTTTGCGATGCCATTTCAGCAAGTAGAATGTGTTAGTGCTGGTGAATGGCTTCATCCCGTTAAGTTTATGGAGAGCAATAATTTATATGATCCGTGTTTTTCATACATTGCAAAATTTTCTTCGGCTGTTCTGTTATGATCTAATTAAGCTAATTCTGCTGAAGTATGCACATTTTTTTTCCTTTTTTCTAGAAGAAATGAAGTTTTTACGTTTAATTATCAAAATTTAGACCTAGTCTCCTAAAAATACTCCTACTGAAGCGACCTCATCTTATTTGGAACAAGAGATTTTGTTATTGTTGTTGTTGTACTCTCCATGATTTGACTTTGTTGTTGTATTCTCAAAGTCTAAACCAAGATTTCAACTCCGCGATTCTGTGGGGCTAAACTCCAGTTTAAAATTACAATCGAAAAAAGAAAGAAAACACATACAAATTATATGAGTAGAAATTATTATTTTAGCATGTTTTATTCTGAGAATTAAGAGGAATAAACTAAAAGTCTACCATGAACCAGGCTTTCTTTCTTATATTCCATTCAACATATCATGTTATTCTTTCTTCTTTTTTTCTCTTGTTGCAGATTCAATAATATTTAGTGTTTTAAGTGTGGATTGGCTTGAGCAGGATTGATAGTCAAGATGGATTTCGTTGAAATTGGAAAATAAAAAACAACATAAAAGTCAATAGAAATTGTTGCCACCTCTCATAATACGCAGACTGAATCGATGTTGAGATAGAAATCACAAATGAGTAGAGATAATAATGTCTTCGTTATCTAGTTTAGTGTAGTGGTAGAGACATTATCTCTTAAAAAAGGTCGGAGGATTAAGTTTCGCTAAGAGCGAATTTGAGAAAATTAATAATAAACACCTTAAAAGAATTAGTGTTTGACCAGAAGAGCATTTATCAAGAAAAAATAGAGACAATAATCAAGGACGGATGCAGCTTAGCCTAGGGGGCATTCGCCTCTCTTTGAAATTTTTTTTGTAAAATATATCATACAATTCACCAAAAAATTTTAAAAAATTTGCTTATAGATTGATTTTTTTTTAAAATATACCTCATTTTACCTCTTCTAGAATTTTTTTTATAGATTTTGTCATTCACTGACAAAAATTCTGAATCCGCCCTGACAATAATGTAACATGTCTTGATGAAATGCTATGTGTAATACAATAATGCAACTTGAAAATTCAAAATTAAAAAATATCATTTCAAAGTTAATTTTTTTTGTCTACTATTCTAATGTCATTTTAAACTATTTTTTATATATTTACCACATTTGTACAATTATTATATACTAATAATATAATAGTACTCGAATATACTGAATTTGAGATATATTTTATGCTCTAAATCTTTAATATATTTTCATTTCTTTAGCGAGTATAATGAACACAAACGATTTCCTTTTTCTTTATGCTCATCTCAGTGTGACAAATATTGGAACAAAATAAATGAGTGCTGCTATGGACTTAATTTTTAAATACAAATCAATAACAATTATTGACATTTATCAACTAGTGTGCATTTAAATTGATTTGTCATCTATAATAGTATAATTAAATTAATTTTGATCGTAGCAAAATTAATCAAAATGGATTTAGAGTGGCTTTAGACTAAAAAGTTAAATTTAGAGTCGCTTATAAAAAAAATTGATCCAAATTTTACATAAAAAGGTCTGGATCCACTATTTTCTCAATCTATGTTCAATTGGATTTTTTTTGTGGCAAATTTAATAATGAAACGCATAGCAGTTGATTACGGGTCCGAATCTGCTATAATTTTGGAGAAAAATGAGGGTTCTATTATTTATTTATGAACATTCAAATTAAAAAAAAACGGACGGATCGACACAAGTGGAATTCAAGGGCTTTTTAATGTTAATTTAATTCATTCGTTATAAATTAACGGTTCAGATTAAAAGAAGAAAAAAAAGTAGGGAATCTCAAACCGTTGATGACAGCATTGAGATTTGAGAACGGCGTACCTTTTATAGATTTTAAAACTTAAAAAATGCTTCGTTTCTCAAGCATTCATGTACCCCGTTACCCTGTAAAGTGCGACGTGAGCTTGTTTTTTGTCTACTGTTCTCAGACACGTCAAGCAGTATAAAACATTTACAAAGCGTTAGATACTTGGATTGCAATAAGTGGCGGAGCCATGTTTGGTCAAGTTCGGGTAAGTGTTCGGACTTGATTTAAAAAAAATGCAAATTTTAGTGTATTTTTAGTTATTTTTTTGATGAAAAATGAGTTTTTAATGATGTTTTAGTGAATTTTAGCGGATTTGTGCTTGGGTTTGATCTCAACCTCAGTGCTCGAGTTTAATTGTGTCCGAACTTAAAATGACTCTGAATCCGCTCCTTATTTGCAATCCAATTGCGGTTAAAATTTGTTACAATTCTTCAAAACTAAAGAAGAATTTCAGAGCACATTAAGTCTCACAACACAACCCACAATTTTGAAGAAAAACAGCACGACGACGTAATGTACTAAAATCCACAAATACAAAAAAAAAATATTGAAAATATATAATAGATGAAATGTTGGGCTTATAAATAAACGGAGCCATCGAAATTTAGATCTAATGCACATCACCTTGTTATCAGTGAACTTACGGAAATTAATGGCTAACTCTAATTTCGTACTAAATAATTTCAAAACAATTGCGAGCAGTAATACATATTGCATCTATGATCTATCAGTTGATTGAGCCTACGAAAATACATCACATTTTGCCCCAAATAACTCAAAATATGTCTGAATTTGGCGTTATAAAAGGTTCGTTCGGCAACACGTGGAATAGTGATCTTTCCAAATAGTGCATTATTCTAAGGGAGCTGATATATTTATTTCCCCGATCTCGTAATCAATACGTGTACATCGCTCTGCATGTTAAAAGATTTATTATGTATGTTATTTGAGTTATTATTCACGTTATTTTGTATCGAAAAATAATTATGAATGTTATTTAAGTAATTATGCATGTTATTTCTTAATGTGCATAACAACTCAAATAACATGCATAATAATTCAAATAATATGCATAGTATTTTTTTAACATGCAGAGCGACATGCATGTCTATAACGAAAATCAACAGAACATTTTCCTTATTCTAACTCACATTTCTCGTCAAGCCGATTTTAGTATGCCCAAAATAGTACAAAGAGTAGCTAAATCAATATTCTAATTCATAACTGGAATAATGGAATAACAATTGTAGGAGGGATTATTATTTGATTATATTATATTATAGTTAGTAATTAACTATTTTATTATACCATCATTATTATTATTTTAAGTTATTATTTTAGAAGATAACACATGTCATCATCATATTATTAAATTCATTATTTTATTATTATTGTTTTGTTATTGTAATAAAAAATAACATATTATATTATCGCTGTATTTATTAGATTATATTATCATAACTATAAACATAATATTACACTATCAGTATTATTATTTTATTTTATATTTATTTCAAAAATATATATTATTATATTATTACTTTATTTACTTCATTATGATTATTATTATTATTATTATTATTATTATTATTATTATTATTATTATTATTATCATTGGTTATTATAGTAAAAACGGAGTACGAAGCACATGATTATATTTTCGAATAAAACAGTGAGTGATTGATGGTGGATAATTGGAATATGAGCTTTAGCTTTTAGAACTGGTTAAAGATTACATAACAAAAGAGGAACTGTCTAACAAAAAGTACTAAAAGCGGGACATTAATCTCTTTTAGTTTGCCTTGGCCAGCACAGCCATTAGTCACCGAATCAATGGAAAGTAGGTTGATTTGGTTACATTACATCTGGCATTTAATTACGCCATATTTTGTTGAAACAAAACCGTGAGAAAATTCCTGAACAGGAATTCCGAACTAACATCATGTGCAAGTGGCGACTTGAAGAAAGTACAACAATGTTGTTGTTTTCATCATTGCGTGTTACTTTGTCGCAATGGCGTAATAAAATTTTTTTTAGAAAGAAATCTCATTAAGTTTTTTTGATATCAATTTTAAGTTTATGTTATACAATTAAATGATAACAAAATTATTATTATCAATTATCATAATCATTTACATTAAAATAAAATATAATAAAACAATATTAGATTAAGTAGCAAAACAATTAATTGATGAATTTTTTTTCATGTCTTGAAGTTAAAATAAAACATAAAAAAAAACCTATATAAAAAAAAATGAAGAAACAATATTATAATGAATTCATATATCACAATCATAATAATTAAAAAAATTAATTAGAAAACATACCACTAATTATTAACTTGAGATAGCTAAAATTTTCGAGTCGTCATGTTTTGAAAACGTCATCATCAATAGCAACGGAAATCTCTCTCTCAATGTAGCACCATATTGTCATTCATCCATTCATCAACCATCTTATTACGCAACTCGATCTTAATGATTTTCATTGCTAAAAATGCCCTTTCAACTGTTGATGTTGCTGAAAATGCCCTTTCAGTTATCATAATCATTTACACACGTCTTTCGGTTTGAACCATTAGAATAGCCAAAGTTGCAATATCATGACAAGATCAAAATTATGAAGAATTTCTCACATCCGTAATGAACGTACCGAGTTCACTTATTAAATATGTACAATCAACGAGTGAGAAGTCAACACATGTGACACACGCTGTCTTTGATTTTTGAAATCATGACAATCTTGCATTGCCTTATTATGGGAAGAATCTACTCCATCAAGATATTTCTTGAAGGTCTCCAATGCATTATTTCAATTTTTAAATCTGTCTTGTGAATGCTTCATATCTAAATATTTCACCTCTTACTAGTTGCTTGAAAAGATAACAATAAAAACGATAGGGATAATCCTTTTCCATACTATATTCTAACCAATCAAACTTCTTGAACCATGATTCTTGAAAACTCTTTAAACGGTCTCCTTGTTGTTAGGAGGACAATTATGGTCAATTGGTTGAGTTGGACCATTCAACAAGTATGCTATTATAACCTGATCTCTAATTTTCTTGTCATATTCTTCAATTGATTTGCGAAGTTCTGAATCGACAATTATGTCACTCGCATTAAATTCAACACGTGCTTTCTTTTGCGAACTCCTTTCAATTTCATTGTTCCATGATTTAGATTTATAATACTTCTTCATTTCTTTAATTTTAAATATCAATTATCAAAATTAGGAGATACATGATTTTTTTTATTTGATTTATGTGTTTGATTCTGCTTTTATCTTTTTGAACGTTTCCTGTACTTGTTATTTATCGACATAATTTTTCAATGAGGTCCAAAAGATTCAACTAAATTTTCGCAAATAAAGATAACGCCTGATATAATTTTAATGGAAGAAATTAATTAAAAAATAATAAAATCGAATTTCCTTTGGTTGCCTTTTAAGCTTTTGTCCTTTTCGTTTTTGGCTTTTCATGTTTGAGTTGTTTTCCAGTACAAGAATCCACTGTTGCCTAGGTCTAGATGCTTTTAATTTTATATTAATATGAAAAAATTAAAATTGGTTTAGTCTTACCGATTTACTGTCTGACGGATCGAAAATTCGAAACGAGAAGAGAATTGAGTTAGTGATTAATTCAACAATTTAAAATAATTATAAATTTAATAATCAGTTGGGTTAGTAAAACAACAAAATTAGCTTACTAACTCAATGAAAAAATAGCTATTTTTTTATTCAAACATGAAATAATACTTTAAAATAGTTACTAACTCAAAGATAGTGCTATTCTAGCACCATCCAAACACATTCTGCATCTTCGACTCTTCTTGGCAGTTCGTGCAGTAGTGCAGGCAGTCGTCAGTCGTCAGTCGAGCAAATCAGACTTTACGTCTTCACGAGAATGCCAAGAATTGAGAAAAGTACAGAACCCTTCGTATTCATATTCACCGCTTATTTTGTAGAATAACTTAAGAAAATTTTAAATTGAGGAGGAGGTTCAATTTTTTTGTCAATAAATTCTTGTAGAATATTACAGATCAATATCAGAGCCTGGATCCAGGTGTGCCCTTCATTGAATCCGTCCTGCTTTTTCGCATATACTCAGTGTTGCAAAATGTGATCCATGCCGCTGATATGCGGCCGCATATGAGGATGTGGAGTGATATGCAATAATGTTAATATGCAGTAGTTATTATAAAACATGATTATACATGCGCATATGTGATCACTTAAGTGGATATGCGGACGAATAATAATATATGCGGCGAATATGTGTGCATAATAAATTAATAATATATGCGAATGCTTAGTCAGAAAATGAAAATATTTGTGAACTCTTAACTACGAGATCATAATATCATGATTTATTTATTTTTCTTCTTTTTTTTTTGCTTCTTTTCATATAAATTATTTTTGATAAATTAAAAACCCTAAGACATATGAAATTCGTATACACGTATGTATACGACTTATACGATATGCGGTGTCTTTCGCCTACAAACTCAAATCTGCATTTTAAAACACTGCATATATTTCATAGTTCATAATAGTAATAATTTAAACCGAGTATCAAAGTATGACAGAGAGAACTACATCACGCTATGTAGATTGATAATGATTAAATTTCAAAACGCTAAATTAGAGTCTCAATTTGGAGCAAGACAGGAATAAAGAAGGGTGTTTATAGACTAAAATATTATGTCAAAAATATTTGTTACCAAATAATATAGAAATTCGGATATCCATCCAGTCAAGTTATCCGACTCTAGTGAAAGTCTAAAGAGCCGGATTAGACTTTACAAGAGTCGGATCTAGAGGTCTTACGAAAAGGTCGGATTAGGATCGAATCTGAAGAATGCTTAATAGAGGTCGGGTAATAAGGGCTTTGTTCTGAAGAAATAGGTCCGATCTCTCTAAGGTTCGGTCCTTATTAGGCCTTCGAGGTTGCAGATGGCCAAATCAGAGCCGGATCAGGGGCTGATTCAGGATTTTCGTCAGGAGGAGCAAAATTACACAGATTTTCAAATATACATAATTATTTCACAAAAAAGTTTGACAAATCGCACGAATACACTAGATTATTTCACAAATTTTTTTTCAGGTACACATGCATCCGCCCCTGCAGATGATAAGTACTTTGGTCTCTTTTTTTTAATTTTTTAATTGTGAAAGAGTTGATAAGAATCTGAGGAGCTGACATGAATAAGGATTGCAGAGGGTCGAATCAGAGCCGGACGGGATCAGAGCTTGAAAGAGCCGGATAAATAGAAGTATGTATTTTTGAAACGAATCCGACCTTATAAGACCCGACTCTTTCAAAATCTTACTAAAAATCGAATCAGAATCGAATCTGACAAGTACCAGAACGGGCTGGGCCGAAGGCTTACATATCACTGGCCGACTCGGACGATAATCGAGCGGCGAGGATTTTATAAATTCCATTTACCGTGGGACCCACCTCGTATGCGATTCCTTCGTGTGAAAGCATTCGTCAAATGCATGCCGCTGACGCGTAAAATAATATTCGCAACCAAAAAGATCCACAAATTGCAGTGCCAAAAACCAAAAAATAAGAAATTCACGAATCCCGGGCAAATGAAAAGCATATTCTAATCATCATAGACCAACAGCAATGGAGTTCAAAAATTTACTCCATTACCATTTGAGAACCTTTTCCCTCCTTTGCGGTTTTTCGAAACATCATATTTGTCCTCTGATTAAGATTGATTATTGAACCTACCAATTAGGCAATTGACTAGAAAGTTAGAATACCATTTGTGCAAACTGGAAATGGAGACACGTAGGTAGGACTCAATTTATAAAATTGTGACCCATTTATGATTTATCACTTTGTTCTTTATTATTTAATGAAAATGTATGAAAATTTTGAATCATTTATTCATTTGATGTTATATAAAGAGTCCATCAACATTTCAAATTTACAATTCAAACTTTAAAACTCATCTTCTTAGGATCTTAGCTGAGATATAAATTATGTAGTGGCAGATAAACTTTAGTCAATTGAGATACTTCACGAAATTAGTTACCCTTCTTCTAACCCAAAAATTTACCTGCTGTCTTATTTCTAATGGCACCTTTTGGATGGACCAACCAACAATTTTCGTGTGATTAGCAGATAACTTTATTTCTTAACCTTGTTTTTGCATGCATCAATTCTACATGAAATGGCAATTGACTGTCACTCTGTCAGCTCGCTGGCTCCCCTCAGTCAACCATTCTGTAATTAGAGTAGCATTAAATGGGCATTTCTGTCATTTGGAAATAAACGACGGTACATTTTTTGAAAAATTAAAGAAAGTAAGGGACCCACACGTAGCCCCCCATGTGCTCCACGTCTCGTCCATTTTGCAAAAACCACTTTATTTTCTCTAGAATATTCCGTTTGTGTTTAGATAATCTCGCATTTAATCGGACGGTCAGAGGAGGTTGATGATTAATCAACCGTTGGATTATTAGAGGCGGAGCTAAAGCAGAGTTTAAGATTAGAATTTTACATCTATAAAATTGTACGAAATCATAGCAAAGCGCTCCCATCTTTGTCCCACCCAAAATTAACGTTTCGAACGTTAGATTTTCTGACGGTGCCGTTTGCCATGTCAGCAATTTGGTGGGTTTTATTTAACGCCGTTTATAGCTTTTCTTCCTTGTTCACATTTTGGCGTTTATATTCTCTAGGAAACGGCTCTAAATTATTATTTCTTTAGTAACTACATACATCCTCTCTCTCTCTCTCTCTCTCTCTCATTAAAAGCATTAATCCACACTTCTCTCCAGTGAGCGTCGCCATTGCTGCCTCCAAATTGAAACAGTAGAGGGTTGATTTCTTCTTCACATTTCGTTTTTGTTCTTAGCGAAACCTAGGGTTTCGAGGCCGAGTGGTTGAATCCGTGGTATGCATTTTATATATTATTTACTTTTTTATTTTTGGTAAAACCTTAGCATTGCTAGCTGCTTGTCGTCATTCTAGGTCTGGTTTGAGGTCTCCTTTGTAAAGATTGTTGCGATTTGGATTTTCACTTTTTTCTGCTTAAATTATTGACAGTTCACAGTACTTCCGGGGTTGCCCGTTACTTTTTGGTTTCTTAATTGCGAGGATCGTTTGAATCTCCTGTTTGAGAAAGTGGAGTAAACAAGGCCGGTTTACTAAACCATTACAAAGGCGAATTCGGCAATTTAAGTTTTCTATTTTTAGCATTTGACCTTTTTTTAATCGACTAAATACTCCTTGCATGCTGCATTTGGTGTATATTTTTAGTTTTTTTACTGTCCTTTTTTTAACATGCTATAGATAGTCCATTTCTATTTTCTCGTTAACGTTTAAGTTTATATTCAAAACTTCTCCTCTATAGGGCAATTTTGGCGACTCAAGATTTTCACATCTTTTCGTCTTTTGTAGTTCTGTTATCAAATTTAAGATCGAAGGAGTTTATGGTCGAGTTTCTTCTAAGGAGAAATGTTTACAGAAGGCCTAGATCCACATTCTCTTAAGTGGATTCGCGAGGTAAGAAGTAGAACTGTTTCTTACGGGGGATCCCTTTATGTTTGGTATTTTCATTTTATTTTATATTTTTGTCTTCCCTCTAAAGCCACATATTTGGATAATTTGCAGAATCAGGTTCCCTCTGCTGCCCATCGAAGGATGGACCCGCTTCGCCGTACTGGTACTGGTACTGTACTACCGCCTCTGGAGAAGTTTCGTAGTGGCCACCTGCCTCGAACTTCCATTCCAGTATCCCATACCCTCCACAGGAACTCAGCCTCTGCATCCGGGTCAGATATGGACGAGTCCTCTGACTCAGAAGAACCAGAAATCTGTCCATCCCGCTATTCGGCCGACTCGTCGCCACAAGAAGACATTCTCAACATGCGGATACCACACACAGCCTCACGGTATGCATACTATTCCAGTGATGGCTACACGGAGATGAGTTCGTCAAGAGACACCAGATTCTCAGAGAAGCCACAATCTACTAAGCCTCACCGGCTCGACAATTATGCACAGGAGCAAGACGAGGAGTCAGATTCCGGTGGGAGCTCTGAATTTTTGAGCCAACCTGTTCGGGCGAATGGTAGGGCTGCGGTTAATATCAGAAGCGGACCATATAATAGCAGTTATGCTCCGAGTGTTGCTTCTAGTACTGCTGATTTTGATGTGAAGGCTGGGAGATCAGTTAAACTGCCAGCTCAAGAGGTACTTTTTACATTAAATTGTCAGCTTAGTGATTCAAAACCTCTTGGTATGCCACATTTATTGTAGGGTATTTGGCAAATGACACACGACAAGCTTTCAGAAAATATTTGACGGCATTAACTGGGGCGGGGGTTTATTTAATGGTTTAATCGGTTGATTGCTGTATATTCTCAATGACGGATCCAAGTGTGGATCACAAATGCACAATTAAATGAATCGATGGATTAGTTATTAACCCCACTAATCCATCGATTCATCCAAACGAAAAAAAATCTACATTAGATATATCTATTGTGAATTATGCATTCATTTGTACTTATCCAGGCTACTTCTAATGCGCCAAGTGCACCGCCAATACATGATTACACTGAAGATACTGAATCTGATATCAGGCATGAGACTGATCAGATATTGCAGCCCTCTAACCCAAGAAGCGCGGCTTTGGGGCCGAGAGAGACACCTTCGCATGTCACGCAGGAACCAGATGCACCAAGTCAGAATGCAAGGTCTGCATCTTTTCACCTTCAATCTCTGAAACTACATTCATGCTTAATTTGGATTTTTAAAATTGACTATCATTCCCATCTAGGACGTCAAATGGAGCTGGGGTTAGCAAATTCTCTTGTTCTGTCCAGGCTCGCACTCCGACCTACCATGCAAGGTACAGTCATTAGGAAACTTCTAATTTGAGGGTTGTTGGCAACCTTTGCAAAGGCTATTTTTTCACCTAGGACTCCCTGTGATCTTATGCGGCAATTATTATCCAAATCCTTGCATTATTACACTGTCATTACCACATAAACCTAGTGTTGCAACAAATAACAATGGCAAATCTCTGGTGGCAGATCTGGCGAGGAAAAACTTTTTCTTTTTATGTTTTCATAAATTGTACTTTGATAATTGGATGATATTAACTGTATTTGTCTGCTTTACTTCTCGTGCATCTATAATTACCTAAGTTTTGAGTCTTGTTTGCCTTTTGAATGAACAATCTGTTTTCTGCAATTTTACAGCGTGCAAGGCCCTTGGTATTCAATTTTTGCATATGAGGCTTGTTTCAGGCTCTGTCTTAACTCATGGGCAAAGGGGTGCATGGAAGCACCTATATTTCTTCAAAATGAGTGCCTCTTGTTGCGTAATGCTTTCGGGTAAGTTGTTTTGCTCTTTAATTTGTTGTTGTGGGTTGTATATAGCTGACTGTCATTAGGTTAACCAGGACAATTCATAACAATATTATCCAATGAGCAATCAGTAGATACTAGAAAAGGGTATTTTGTTAAAGTTTGGGTTGAGGTTTGGTTTGTTAGGGTTTTAAATCTGTCCCTATGAAATAAAACTAGAAAGTGGTTCTCCCTTGAGTCTCAACTTAGGAAAAAAAGGTTGCATAATCAGGAACTTAGGGAAAATGAGCTCTATTGAGGTTAGTTAAGTTGAAATTACCTCTAAATTGTATAGTCGAGATGCTTAGTTGAAGTAAAATGAAGCAACAACATCAACGATAACAAAGCCTTTTGCCCCAAACAAGTTGGGGCAGGCTAGAAATGAAAAATCATATTGGATTTCACTTCCATAAGATTGGC
Source organism: Eleocharis quinqueflora (assembly GCA_964058865.1). Classification (NCBI taxonomy): domain Eukaryota; kingdom Viridiplantae; phylum Streptophyta; class Magnoliopsida; order Poales; family Cyperaceae; genus Eleocharis; species Eleocharis quinqueflora. The sequence continues at coordinate 133,205 of CAXKVX010000083.1, read as the reverse complement.
TGATTTTTTACGTTGGCTCGCCAAGCCTATCACAACCCTCCTTTCCGGGCTTGGGACTGGCTATGTAAAACATAAGCGGAGTTTGAAGTAAAATGAAGCATTAATAATTTTTACTTAACTGAAGTTGCTTAGCTGAAGTACAATTGGGATATATCAGCCTTAGATGTTGGTAAAACCGTGCAATGATTAGGAGGTGCGCCGCTTCTGACCAGCCACAACATTCCTTCTTGACGATCTTTCATTATTACACGGCTCATGCTGATTCCATTACTTTTTATTACACATTCCAGTCATCTTGAGCGCTGTCTTTCTTGAAACAGGTTAAAGAACATTTTGTTACAACCTGAAGAGGAGCTTCTGGCCAGAAACTCTTCAGAGCTTGTTAATGAAGGGGCTGTGCCAAAACCTAAGAAAATTGTTGGCAGGTTGAAGGTTCAAGGTAAGAATAAAATTTACTTCACACTTGGTTGTTCTTGTTATTTAAGAATAGAGTCGGGTACAGCATGGTGAAGCAACAAATAAATTTCCTACTGTTTCTGTTAGCTCATGTAAGCACTAATATGATCACCCTTCCACAAATTGTACACTATGTTACCATTTCTCTGGTTTGCTACTACACCCTACCTTATTGGTTTATGTGCAGGTTTCATGTGATCATCCGAACAAACATAGGTGACTAACTTGCCTCTTAGTACTTGTAGCTCAATCAAAGCAAGCCATAGTTGGTAATGCAGAACTTGTAAACCAATATTGCAACTTAGGTCCAATTTGTTTGAGTCATGGCTCAGCATTCCTACAACAACGAGAATTGTGTGATGCAATCTGTAAAATCCTTAATTTGAAATCAGACACACTAGTTAACTTTTCTCTTTGTGTGACAGTTCGACGTGTGAGGATGTCACTTGACATGCCAACAGGGTGTGCAAGCCTCTCTTCTATTGCCACTCCTCGTCTTGAGTCTATCAAGTACCATTTATATAATGCGCAGTCCACTCTATCTTCGGGCTGGGAATCATTCAGACGGGTTCGCGTCCTGCCCCAAGTACCTGCCAACAGCTCCTTCACGAAGCATAGCATGGCATACATGAATGCTGGGGCCAAGTACATCAAGGAGGTTTCAAGTCTGCTTAAGATCAGTGCCACCACTCTCAGGAGCAGTTCAGCAATTGATTCTGTACAAGGTATCTAATATGAAGGGAATTTAATCTTTATAGGCCTTTTGCATATAGTGTTCTAAAATTCCTTATTTGTAAGTATTACCCATGATTGTTCTTATTGGCGATTACCACCTATTAGCTTTAAAGTATTTACCAAGTATTAGTAGCTGTTGAACTTGAAGAAGGAAGCATTTATCAGTATATTGTTTGGACTTTGGATATGCTAGCTAGTAAGCCCTTTCTTTTTGTTGATAAATACAACTTTGCAAAGGAAAAGCAATTGTCTTGAATGCACATTTAAAATGTGTTTCGTGACAAGTAAATATTTTTGTCTGCTGTGTAGAAACTTATGCATGCAAGCTGAGGCTGAAAAGTATGCCTGACAATGATTTGGTACCAATGCAGCCAGGATCTGGTGAATCGCATGTTTTGTTAGTACTAAATCTCTTTACTTTTTATTTTATTATCATTACCATATTTTACTTTTTATTTATTAGCATTACCATACTGTGGATGAATACGGTCATTTTTATAACATAATTGATTATAATTTTCTCAATTATAGTTTTGTATCTTAGGGTCAATATTTTTTATTAGGGAAAAACTTAGGGCCTCTTGGGACTCGATGAAGAATACAAGACATATTTTTTCATTTTTTTAAATCCATCCCTTGTTTGGGACTATAGGCCTTGTTGTTATTGTTGTTGCTATCCCTTCCCGGTTTCCCCTTATCTCTCTTGGCCACTAAAAGAAGAGACGCAACTACAGAAATAGGGAGTGGGGGAGGGATCCAAGAGATCAACTTTTTTTGGAATAAGGGTTTTATAATTTGTATAATTTGCTTGCAACCATCATTTTAAGGGGGTAGACACTGGCAAATATTTTAGGTTTTCTTTCTTTTTGAAGTCTGGTGCATGTAAGTTTCTAGGGGTTTGGTGGGAAAATGGGTTCTTCTGGTGGGGTCTTTTGACAATTGGCTCAATTCTTATTGAAACAGTTATTTGAATGTCTTTTGTTTTCCTCTCATTCTTTTCCAGCTTTCCTGATAGCTTGGGAGATGATTTAATCATGGATGTTTATGATTCTAAAGGAGTGTGCTGTGGCAGGGTCATCGCACAAGTAGCTAGCATAGCTGAAGATTTGGTAGAAAATTTATACTGTATTCTTTTTGCAATTAGCATAGAAATCATATTACAATCATCCATGCCTTTGAAAGTTTATGCTTTTGAAACAAATGCTGGGCTTGTAGTTATATTATGCACTGCTACTATTTTAATATAATAACAATATATTGTTCAGTAAACATTAGTCGAACTGCATCAGTGCATTAGTGCCTCTATGGAAATGCAAACAGGTTTTTTAGGGGCCCTTGTAGGCAAACAAGTTTGTTTCAAATGCTGGGCTTGTAGTTATATTATGCACTGCTACTATTTTAATATAATAACAATATATTGTTCAGTAAACATTAGTCGAACTGCATCAGTGCATTAGTGCCTCTATGGAAATGCAAACAGGTTTTTTAGGGGCCCTTGTAAGCAAACAAGTTTGGCTTGCATTAGTTACTTTTTGACACAATATATCCCAAGAGATATTGGTAATTTATTGCCATTGTTGAAAATGTGGAATTTTAGATCAACACTTTAAATATCTTTATTCTGCTTAGAAGGCATAAGAGAGAAGGGGAGCCTTAGCGCAGCGGTAAAGCTGTCGCCTTGTGACCAGGAGGAGGTCACGGGTTCGAGTCTTGGAAACAGCTTCTTGCAGAAATGCAGAGAAACGCTGCGTATAAAGACTCCAAAGTGGTCTGACCCTTCCCCGGACCCCGCACAAGCGGGAGTTACGTGCACCGGGCTGCCCTTTTTTTAGAAGACATAAGAGAATACTATTATTCATACCCTTGAACTGTCAGTACTTATGTGAGGTTCTGTGAGATTCACCAGGCTTGTGTAACACTGGTAGTGTTTTGATATATTACAATGCCGTTGCATTTTATCAGTCACATTCTATTAGTCCCCACAAAGAAATATATGCCATTAATGAGCTTCTGAAGATCATTTCAGATCCATGAAATTAGGGGTAACTTATCGTGCAACAGAGACGGAAAAAATGCACAAATTAATTATATCATGCTTTTCGCTGTAATGGAAATTTGAATTATTAAAGTTCTACTCTTCTTTTGTTTCTAATATGCAGACTGACAAGGTACGGTGGTGGCCAATGTATTCTGGACCACAGCGTGAACTTGTAGGGCGGGTCCAACTTTATGTGAATTATGCCACTACTGATGAGAACAATCCACTTAAGGTACAGAGCTGGAGAAGCTGTCGTAAATGCGAGTCTTTCTTTATTATCTTTGTGGTTGGTATTTTTGTTCTGCTGGACTTGTTTATCTGTTTTTCTTCTCTCTGCAGTGTGGTTCAATTGCTGAAACTGTCGCTTACGACATAACCCTTGAAGTTGCCATGAAATCTCTCAAGTTCGAGCAAAGAAATTTAGTGTTGCATGGTTCGTGGAAATGGCTATTGGCAGAGTTTGCATCCTATTATGGGGTTTCTGACGAGTATGCCAGACTAAGGTACCTCAATGAAAGCAGCCAAGTATACAATAAGCTCTCTACTCTCTACGTTTGTTGAATCAATATATGGTTTTTTATATCCTGGTTTCATGCATTTGTCAGGTACCTAACCTATGTGATGGATGTGGCAACTCCAACTTCCGACTGCCTGTCATTGGTCCATGATATGTTGTTGCCAGTAGTGATGAAAAGCAGAAGTAACAACAATATAAGCCACCAAGAGGTACGATCTGAAAAGTTCTTTACCTTTGGTAACGTTTATCCCTTTATTTCAATGGCTTGCTTAAGTGAAGTGTGTGCTTTCCAATTGATCTTTGTCACCAACACATATTCTTAGCTTCATAACTAAACAGGTTCATACCCCATTCTGATCTCTTGTTTCTTTGTCAGAATCGGATCCTTGCAGAAATACAGGAGCAAGTTGAACAACTTCTAGCACTTGTTTTTGAAAACTACAAATCACTGGATGAGTCCGTTTTGTCTGGAATGGAAGAAGTTTTCAGGTCCCCAACTGGAGTTCCAGCACCTTCATTGGGTCCTGCTGTGAAACTTTACACTCTTCTCCATGACATTCTTTCTCAAGAGGCTCAGATTAAGCTGTGCTGTTATTTCCAGGTCATTGTCCTTCCATATTTATACTTCTCTTTTTGTGCGAAGGGGAGCCTTGGCGCAGCGGTGAAGCTGTCGCCTTGTGACCATGAGGTCATGGGTTCGACTCGTGGAAACAGCCTCTTGCAGAATTGTAGGGAAAGGTTGCGTACAAAGATCCCAAAGTGGTCTGACCCTTCCCCGGACACTGCGCAAGCGGGAGCTACATGCACCAGACTGCCCTTTTTGTCTTTCTTAAGCTTGAATTAATACAAAGCAAATGCATTTTCAGACTGCTGCTAGAAAACGAATGAGGCAACACCTTCTTGAAACTGATGAGTTTGTAACTGGCCATGCTGATGTAAGCGTGATGGATGTGGTGGCATTTGCAACGGCATATAGGAAAGTTATCTCCCTTTGCAACAACACAAGAGATGAAATTTTTACTGACATTGAGATTCATAATCAGCACATTCTCCCAAGGTTTGATAACTGAAACTTCTGGAACTTTTGTAATTCGCCATAACTAGTTTGCATTATTCACTTCCTGAATATTTTGTCAATTTTCAGCTTTGTTGACTTACCACACTTAGCTGCAAACATATATTGTTCGGAGCTAGGCAATAGATTGAGAGCATTTCTTGTTGCATGTCCGCCTATGGGCCCATCACCACCTGTGGCAGATCTTGTCATTGCAGCTGCTGACTTCCAAAGGGATCTCACTAGCTGGAACATCCGGTATATTTCTTCACGTCACTAGTTTTTTATTTATGACTATTTGTATTCATTGAATCCTTTAAAGTCAATTCATAAGCTAACTGTCCTTGAATTGGTTTTCTTTTTATCAAGTACATTAACTTCTTAGACAAGAACCTTCTGAGTTCTGACATTGATATCTACTGCTCAACAAAATTTCGGCAATATTAGGAAGCTAAATATAATTAATTATACGTTTTTTGGTAACATGTCTTATTTTAGGTGTTGTGATATTTGATTGATTATTGAAATATTATGGTAGATGTATAATTAAAGCTATGGTGTTCCTAGGATCACCAAGGCCTTCCATACTCTTAACTCAAAAATCTTTAGACACTTATATATTTTGATTTATCATGCTCAGTAATTTATTTATATCAAAATCTAGAAGGAGAACTCCGCCTATGTTTTGATGGGCTTGACTAGCCAACGTAAAAATTCAGCTAATCTTATGGAAATGAAATCCAATATGGGCTTCATTTCTACGCCAACTTGTTTGGGACAAAAGGCTTTGTTGTTGTTGTTGTTGTTGTATCAAAATCTAGTAGGAGACAATTTTTCTATTTTTAGAGTTTTTTAAGTACACGTTTTGAATTTTGAAAATGGCTCCAAAATAACAATAAAATAATTAATGTTTATATATAGAACTTGGTCTTTTTCAAAAATCAGAACAGGTACTTACAAAACTCTAAAAAAAGGGCTAGAAATAGAAATTTTTTTGTTTCCTACTAGATTTTGATATAAAGAAATTATTGAGCATGATAAATCGAAATTTGAAGGTGTCTAATGATGTTTTTGACTTAAGAGCATGAAATTCCTTGGTGCTCCTAGGAGCACCATATCTTTACTCGTATAATTATAATTTTCCCTGTCAGGAAACATCCTAATCATTCATCAAATCAAATCTATAACAACTGTCCTTGATATTCAAACTCAGTAATTCCTCAGTTATTGTCCTAACTTACCCTTGCAGCTCTGAGAAGACGGTAGATGCTAAAGAATTGTTCCATTTATACATCATTCTGTGGATTGAAGACAAGAGAAGAGTGCTGGTGGAGGCCTGCCGGTTGGACGAGGTAAAATCTTTTATTTTTTTAAATATTTGAATATGAAGTTATTATATGCCCAGAAGGAAATCTGCTACTTTCTGTTCAATAGTGCACTAGCATTAAGTTTGAAATGCTCTCTTTTTGTGCACACACGTTTGCATGACATCTCTTGTTTCGGTTCGTACTTTGTACTAATGCTACTTAATACTCAGGTTAAATGGTCTGGGGTCAGGACCCAGCACATGACTACTCCGTTTGTTGATAACATGTTCGACCGTATTACTGATATGCTGACTGAGTATGAGGTCATCATCTGTCGCTGGCCAGAATATACTATTGTGCTTGAAAATGTATGTTTCAGATACATTGTACTTTCGAATTATGCCTTGCCTGATTCAGGGAATTAGATTTCATAAGTACTTACAATCACAGTTTTTTTCATTTTGATTTCTTTTAATTTAAAGGCAATAGCAGATGTGGAGAAGGCTGTAGTCAATGCTCTAGAAAAGCAATATGCTGATGTCTTGGCCCCTCTGAAAGAAACCTTAGCCCCCAAGAAGTTCGGCCTGAAGTATGTTCAGAAGCTTGCGATGCGCAAGCCCTCTGTCCCGTATGCTATACCAGAGGAAGTTAGTTAAATTTGAAACTTTCAACCTTCAAAACTTCCAAAACTTCCAAAACATTTATTACAGAATATAACACCATTCCTTCACTTAAATGCAGCTTGGAGTTCTCTTGAACTCTATTAAAAGGCTTCTAGATGTGCTTCTGCCAAGGGTAGAGGGCCATCTTAAATCCTGGGAATCTTGTTTACAAGGTGGGTTGGGTGGTACAGCTGCTGGAGAGAAGCTCAGTGAAGCAGCTGTTATTCTAAGATCAAAGTTCAGGAACTACACCAATGCTCTTGTTGAAAAATTGGTGGAGAATGTAAGCTATCAATTTATAATCTAAATCAATACCAAATTATGCATCCAACATTTTCCTTTTTTGAGTTCTTTTTATAGCGAAAGAGTTGTCATTAGAAAGGAGTGCATGGAAATTAGTGATTCACGTATCTGATAGGAGCACTCAACCCATTAAACTCCTGTCATGTCATCATCTATATACTGACTGGTTTACACCAAGTAATCCTAGAATATAATGAAACAAATTTCTCACTCTATTTCAGACACACTTACAAGGCTCGACAAAGCTAAAGAAGATCATGAGAGATTCAAAAGAAATGGGAATGGAGTCAGACATTAAAAGCCGCATGCAGCCGTTGAAGGAGCAGTTGAAAGAGATGATAAACCAGCTTAACAAGGTTTTTGAGTCTCAGCTCTTCATTTTGGTCTGCCGTGGTTTCTGGGAACGAATGGGCCAGGTAATTTTCTACTCATGAATTCTACCATGTGTACCTTTATCTAAGATGATGCCAAGCAAATGAAAACATTGTGAAATCCACCTGGCTGAAATAGTCTGGTGTCCAATTAGTTTCATGCAAAAAAACCTGTCGGGGCACCGCACAAAGTCTACAGTCCTATCCTAGCAGAGGGTCCTTACCAGTTCCACTAAAATACAAAATGGACAGTAAAGAAATCAATTGGCCAGTGCATTTAGTCATAATTTACCTGAATATTAATAAGGTAACTACTTTCTCTTGCAGGATATCCTTAGTTTTCTTGAACACCGGAAAGAGAACAGGGCTTGGTTTAAGGCAGCTAAGGTCACGGTCAATGTAAGCTTCTCAAATGTTTCTGATTTAATCTAATATTCTCTTGCTCTCACTGGTAATATTACATCTAAAAAATGATTCATGCTGAAATTCAGGGTTTGGATGACACATTTGCCTCCAAAATGCAAGAGCTGCTTGGTAACTCACTTCAAGAGAGCGATCTCCAGCCACCTCGCAAGATCATGGAGGTGCGCTCCATTCTTTGCCAGGATACTATGCATAAATCTTCTAGTGCCTATTACTAGTGAGAGAAAATAGATGTAGAAGTTCATTCTTGTATATGTTTATTCTTTTCTGCGTGCAATAGCAGATGCCTCTCTTATTTTCCTAAAGAGTTGGCCAGGGAGGTCAAAAAAAGATATTTGATTATATGAGTAGGTTGGGGAAAGCAAGATCACTTCCCTAACAAGGTGTGATGTGCATATTAGAAACTGTGAGCATAAGGCTATTTAACTTTGACGCGTAATGCGCTATTGTAGGTATTTATAGCAAGAAGTTTATGTATGATATAGTTGAATTACTATAGGAAATATGTTGTCAAAGTATATGAAGTTATTGTTTGGAGGTTATTCATACCTTTATGATTAGTAGATAACTGTTGGGAAAGTGTATTTATTTGATTTAATATTTTATTAGCGGCATAGTCGAAGAAACACAGATTCCCTTCAACTATCAACAGAGAAAAATAAAGAGGAACAGAGAATGTATATCCACAAAGGATACAACTCAAGCGAGTTCCAATTCACCATCTGATCATTGTTCTTCATTACTGAATTATCACCAGCATCACTTCAGCTACAATAGATATCTTATATTATTGTATTCTAATCTTCCGAAAGCTTAACGAACATATGGATCAACTGTATTTATGCATTTATTAGTAATTGGAGATATTGACATGTATGGTGTTCATAATTTACATTAGTTACAGAGAGGAAAAGCTGATGCATGAACCTTTATATTAGTCAAGAGACACTTGTGGGAAAGAAGTTCACATATATCGTGAATTGGTAATATTTATTTTTTTTTGGATAATTTCTCGATTTGTGCGTGTCATCCTTGCGCAGGGGTCATGCTAATCTTCTCTGTATCGTTCCAATTTTATCGGATGTCTCCGAATAGACAATTGGTAATATTTCTGAACAGGATAAAATGTAGAAAACCATATTAATTTCGTCATAAGAATCTTAAAAACGACCATAGAAGGTCAACAACTCGATATAGTACTCCAAATTATAGTTTCATTAATTTCCTCATAAGAAATGGCAACCATATTAAAAGATATAACGAATGCAATGTAGAAAATCAAAATAATGAAACAAAAAATTGCTCTGCATTCAATGAGACAGCTTTTTTATGTCTTTACTTTTGTTCACTACAAGCAATTCTCATTTTCAACAGCCATCAAACAATGATGGATCCAGGACAATAATCAAACATGAACACAATTAACCAAATTGATAAATATAATTGTGTAATAAAACATATTTCTCAGTCCAACATTAATTAAGTCTTGACACTAATGCAGAATGTACTATAATTTTACCGAGCTTTAAGAAAAATTACTATTAGCAACTCGTTGTTTTTAAAAAAAAAAAATCATCTTGATACTCCATGCCTATATATATATCTCGTGATATATAAGCCATGTAAAATAATTTTCATCTTTAAATATTTACTCTATTAGTTGTCTTTACTTCTCTTCACACATTTTGTTGTTTAAAGCTCGTTTATTAATACACATATCAGGCTATATTTTTACTGGCTAACAAAAAAAAAAAAAAACCATTTGAAACTGCTGGCATGTTGTTGTTTGTTTTTTCGAAAATCAAATTTGAACACACTCCTGAACTTACATCTACATGAATCGACCTCTAATCTAAATTAGCACACGATTATTTTACACATCATAATGATTGAACCAATAGTCTAGTTAAAGTGTAAAAGAATCATTATATTCTTTTTGAGGAAAGAAAGAATCATTATATTCTTAAAAATTGGTTTGTATAAAAGTATTTCCAATATTATTCCTGCACTCGAGGGCCGAGGCGTGTATATGAAACTATCGGTCGTTTTCGAATAGGAAAATATTTCGTAGATATCAATATTGATACTGACGATACCGACGTTATTATGAACATTGTTTGAATTATTATGCACATTGTTTGAATTATTATGCATGTTATTTCATATTATTTTTGTACTGAAAAAATTACATACATATTAACAAAATAATATGCACAATAACTAAAATAACATAGATAACTATTTCAGTATAAAAAATAACATGCATAACTATTTCAGTACAAAAAATAACATACATAATAACTCAAATAATAATGTGCATAATAATTTAAATAATATTCATAATAACAACTCAATATAAATACTTGATATCAATATAATATTATCTAAGTATCAGTTACCTTTCCAATAATGTATACTCCTACAAAAATAGAAAGCTTCTTGACTTTTCTTAACGCGTCGAAATTCGAAAACGTAGCTGCGCTCGACTTTACCATGCAATAATGACTTTTCATATCTTGAAAAGTATATTTAACTATTTAAGCTCTGATCTTTTGCCTTGTGTTGTGTGGTGCAATTTCCATTGTTTGAACTTCAGTGAAACTAAAAAGTCGAATTCAACCGTTTCAATTAATTGAAAGAAAAGTCGAATATTTAAGGGGCCACCGGCCATGGCCATTTCATTAGATGAAATCACTGAGACAAAACGTGAGATATTATTTATAAACATTTGTGATTTAATATTTTTAATTTTCGCGTGATTGAAAGCACACTACCACAATTTTTATTCTTCTTACCAAATTCTTGCTTTTTTTGTTTGATAAGCATTTCATTTTTCTTCATGATTGACAAAAATACATGTTCATTACTTTGTATTAAGAAAATATGGAGTTAATCATGTGGTTAAAAAATATCACTTTTTTAGTACTTCTTGTGAGATTTGAGTCTCTCCATAAAAAATGAGGTCTGACACCATTTTTTTTTCTGTAGTTCATTATCTGATACTTTTATTGTACACAATTTTGATTTACACTATTAATACATGTTTGATTGATAGTACATACCGGTACTTTTATAGATTAAAATATTTCTGATGATTTATTGTTAAATTCTTTTAGCAAGTTAAGGGTTGACATTTGTTAGTGATTATTATTAATATTTTGAGTTTTAGAAGTACACTAATCAGAGGCGGAATTATATAGATTCAGGATAGGTCAACTTATTTACTTTGAAAAAAAATTCAAAATTGATCATATAATTAGAAAAAAATTCTGAAAATAAACTTATAATTTGATTTTTTTTTTTAAATATTCATGATTTTGAACCACTCTGAAAAAAAACTGAAATATTGAACCACTCTGAATTTTTTTCTGAATCCGGCCCTGACACTAATACTTTAACCTTATATTTTTTTTTACCGTCAAACTCAAACCTTTTATTATTACTTTTCCACTCGCCCAAGTAAATTACAATCCATTTTGCAATCCTCTTCCAAATAAATAAATAAATAAATAAATAATCAATTTTGCGTGACAGAACAAGTATTTCCCTTCAACAAATGAATAGACGATCCTCCTATAGTTGATGGAGTGTCTAGGATAAAGTTTCATAAATTAACTGGCTTGTTTACAGTAACCGTGAAAAAACAATTAAAGTCATTCGAGCTTGTCTAAAAATTCAAAAAAGAAAGAATGCATAGTAAATTGCACAAAATGAGAGGTATTGAAAAAAAGAAAGAAGAGCCACTGAATTGTGTATTTGTGTGCTTCCTAGGCCCCTGTAAAGGAATTTGTGTTAATAAGTGTGGGTCCATCCATATATGATTTAAGAAAGATTTCCGTGAATCTGTACGTACCAATAAATGTGGTCCGCTGTTACAAGCAAGTAGCACCATTCTTTTTTTGGAGAAGAAAATAAAATATTACATGACTACAACATGTTTTCCCTTTACACAATGCCTACATGACTACAACAACAGAGCAATTTGCGTTGAAAGTTTTAGAATGCGGGTTAAATGTATTTTTTTTTCTTTGGGTTTGTTCCGAAACCAGAAAGTATATGGAAACAAAATCCGGACAAACCATTTCGGAATTCACATCATACAACAACAACAGCAAGCATATAAAGAATTTTTCATTCTCTCAGTAAAGTAAGACGACGACAACAACGTTACAACTTAGAACCAACCGCAGACACGTTAACAAGAATAAATTCAGACAACATAGCGAAACACAATTCTCCAATTTTCTTGGAGTCTAATTCCAACAAATTCATAATAGTTTCCATCAGAACCCCACCATTTTCGTCATCATCAGAAGTCCTTGAGCAACTTTCTGACCTGCTCAAGCGTCACAAAAAGCACCACGGTAAACGGCCCCTGCCGGCAAACTGTCGGCACGAAACCTTTGTACAATGCCATTGCCCCCTCTGCGCGAACAGTCTTCATCGCACAGTCAACCGCACCGGCATAAGGCACCGACCCATCAGGCCCCTTTTTCATGTTCATTACCCTGGTCTTCACGACATCCACTGGATTTGATGCGGCAGCTGCTACTATGCCAGCCGTGAAACTGGCTGCCACATGGGTCCCAAGGCTGTCAGCCCCCTCACCGCCTCTCCAACCAACAATTGCCTCCTTTGCCTGGTCGTAGGTGGCTAACTGTGCGGCAGTGACAATCATGGCCCGGTTCACGGTCAATGTGGACCCGGTCCATAGACTCTTCACACCTTCTTGTCGCACCATTCGTAGGATTGCATCACCTACAGATTTGTAATTGCGGCGCTCAGCCAATGGGAGTCGACCATCAGCTTGCATTCTTACCATTGCCACATCAGCAGGATTTCCAACTGCCGCACCAATGCCTCCGGCAATAAGCCCGGCAACGACTTTGTGAGTAAGCGGGAGAGATGCTCCGTCACCATTAGGCGACCACTTCTTTTTCATGATGTCATAGAGACCCATTCTAGTTGTAGAATAGAGAGTTTGACGAAGCACGGTTGCTGATACACCAGAGAAGAGAGCCGCTGGGCCCTCTGAACGAAGGATCTGAGCACCGACTGAGATCGGACCTGGTTTGCGTGGTGGTGCCATGGTTGGGATGTTGTGGTGGTGGTGGTGGTGTGGCAGAGTCATGGTGGCGCCGCCTCCATTGTGAAACGCCATGGCTGGACGAAGCTGAGCGGCCGGAGCAGGAGCAGCTTCACCTTGAAGTTGCATACGCACTTTGATTAGATCAAGCGGGTGAGTTGAACAACCCGCCACAATAGAGGCAATACCTCCTTCAACAAATCCTTTCACACCCATTTCGAAATTCCCAAACGAGAGAACTCAACTGGTGCTTTCTTGACTGGATCTTAAGTCGGTTTCTCTCAAAATTCGAGAGAAATGAGATCTGAAAAAAATGTTTTGTTGAAGGAGGAAGAATAGAGAAAGTGAGAAACTACTCTATTCAATTCAAATCAAGACCAGTTGGAATTAGAGTTCATCTCACTGGAAACCAGGAGATGGGAATGGAGGGAGAAGGCTATGCAAGAGTAATGTGGTACGCTAGGCCTCTGAGACATATGCTATTTTTGTTTTGAGATGAATTTCTTGGTGTAGAGGAAAGATCCTTATATAGGAAGAGGGACGAAGAGTAAAGGAAGGAGCGCACCACCAAAATTGAAGCAGAGGGGTGGTACCTGGTGAGGGTTTATTCGTTTTACATACATCACATCTATTCACACTTCATGATTTCACGCTCATTTACTGAATTAGCTAATTGACGATCTTGTTACACTGCCGTATCATTTGAGTGTTGTACACGTAGAAGTGCGTAAAAAGGAAAAGGATCGGGTTAATAGTTTCCTATTAGGCCTCCACAAACGCCGGGGCACAGACCTACTTTTGGTTTCGCTTGGCGTTCACGCGGCGCGCGCCGCATGAAATAAAATGTTGCGAAACCCTAGAATCAGAATATATTATCTGCCGTTGGATGAGAGATGGTGGTAAGATCGGACGGTTGATGAAGTGCCGATGAAGCCTTTGATTGGGACAGGTTCAACAACTAGACTCACGGATCTGACCCGGGTTCGGATCGGATTCTAGACCCAACAAAGGCGCGTGCCTGGTCGCAGTGTGTTCGCTTTAATAAGTCTTTAGTTTCTAGGTTGGTTGACTTGGATTGAAGGTCTGGGACGTGTCAAATCATTAATGGATTTGTACTGACTGTGGGTCCCAGTAGGATCCGCTGGTGTTTAATTCTTGAGAAAAAATCGTAGGAGTTTTTACAAATAAACCCTATAATGTTTGGATATTTGTGAGTTAATTTTCTGGGACTAGGGTTCGATTTGTCCGATATTTTATTCTAAGAAAAAATAACTGATGGGGCCATGGGGGTGTGAAGATAAGATACACAATTAGAAAAAAAATATAAAAAATATGTTTTGTAGGGAGAATTAAGTCATTGTTTTGCAGAATTTTAGGTAGATATTTTCTTTAGACGTATCTGTTTATGTAGAAAGTTAGGCGATGATTTTAGTTTAAAGAAACAAATAATTCAGTGGGATCGAATTTTTTTTGTTTCTATTAGAATCTTGCGTTTGAACTTTTTAGTGCAAATACAAAGCCAGATAAACATGTTTTCCTACATTTTCTTGTCTTTAACAAATTTATTTCAAAGGGGTACTTTACTTTCAACTTTCAAGTTTCCATGCAATCTCTGTTACATGAAAAAATAAATTTTAAGAAATCATATTTAAACACGAATCATAAAATTTTGGCGCACTTGTGGAACGAACCTGAGCCGGTATAGTGAGACCAGGACAACATATAATAATAAATTAATACAATTTCTAATTAGAGTAAATTTACTGTGATTCTCGAACTAAAAAATGTATTTAATTATTTTCAGCGATTTATCATGTTCAATAAATTTTTCATTGTGAAATTTTTTAGAAAATCAAATTTCATGATTTTTGAATTTTTATATCTATTTTTTTATTTTTTAAAACAATCCTGCAAAGATCATTTTTTAATATTATTATTAAGCAAGGTTGTTTTGAAAAATAATTTTAAACATAGCTAGAAAGTTAAAAATTATGAAATTTAATTTTCTAAATGTACTAACAAATTATTGTATATGACAAATTAAAATTTTAATATATTTTTGAGTTAAAATTAAGAAAGCCTTTGTGCTTTGGGAAACGCGATAGATTTACTCTTCCAATTAATTTGAGTCTTTCAACGGACACAAATATAAGGCGGCATGTGAGTTTAGATGGTACGAAAATAATTATATCAATAAATTTCATACTTCTAAAAATAATAAAAATGTTCTAAAAATAATAAAAATGTTCTAAAAATAAAAAAATTGGTCGCTAGTGAGATTTCAATATAGAGATCACATTGGACAATTTGAATTCATTGTTTCAAATTTTCTTACTTGAAATTTGAGCATGATTCAAAAACTAATTATGACTTCGTAATGCACCATAACATTTCTCTCTCTCTATATATATATATATAGAGAGAGAGAGAACATTGCTACGGTGCTTTACAAATAACCAAGCAAGACGTACCTCGCCTCCGTATCTCAAATTATAAAGTTCAAATGACCAATCCAAACAATAGAACTTGATCTTCATATTAAAATCTCGTTAGAGACCAAATTTTACAATTTTTAGAATTTTTTTACTATTTTTCAAAGAGGTGAAAAATCTCTCATATCGAATGGTCCAGAAACCGTTATATTAACCGACTTTTCATCCTCTTTAAAAAAGTAAATAAATTCTAAAAAAATATATAATTCGATTCCAAAGGAGATTTTAATATAAATATCAAGTTCTACGGTTTGGATCAATTGTTTTGATTTTAAAATTGAAGATACGAAGATCAAGTTCTACGGTTTGTGAAGTACCGTTTTCACCCTCTTTACTATTATTGCACTTTGTTATTTTTGAATTGCTCAATTACTCTTAGTACTTGCTTGCTGAAATTTTAGCTAGGTGATTAAGATCTAAAAACTTGAATTGTAATTGTTGTTAAAACACTTCCGCACCAATACTTGACCTTAATCTTTTTCCAAACTCAATTCTAACAATATATCTATATATATATATATATATATATATATAGAGGAGGGATCCGTAGCCGCCAAACTTCCAACCGCTCGCAACCGCTCCATGGTAGCAAATGTAAATGACCGATCCGGACCGTTGAAAATATTCTCCATATTAATATAGACTTGAAAATCAAATTTTACATTTTTTGAATTTTTTTACTATTTTATCGGATGGATTGAAAATTTATTTATCTAACGATTTATAAACATCAAATTTTCAACCCTTCCGATAAAATAGTAAAAAAATTCCAAAAAATATAAAATTTGGTCTTCAAGTCTACATTAGTATGAAGAATGTTTTCAACGGTCCGGATCGACGATTTACACTTGGTATGAAAGCACGCAAGTTCGCGTTGATTCTCCTGTTGTTGATTTAACATGCAAGTATAAGAGATTGGAATAGAAACAAACGCTAAATCTAGGCTCAGGACCCCGAGACGGACGGAATGGGGCACTTCAGCATTTCCTTGGGTCCGCAAACATTCTGTCCCAGCTTCCAGAGAAGACCCGAAGAAAATCCTTGCAAACGCAAGGAGACGATTGCGTTCACAAACAGACCGCTCTAGGTGTCAGAGGAGCTAGGATCCTTTTTCTTGCGGGCGCAAGGAACTCCTTGCGTCCGCAAAACTTTTACTCCTGTTTCCAGAGAGTTGCAGCCAATTCTTTGCGGACGCAAGAAATTAGGCGCTTTTTCAAAATTCAGGGTTTTAATTAGGAAACAGGGGGAAAAACATACCAAGTTTTTGTTTCACTTCTTCCTCACCATTGCTGGAGCTTTTCTGGGGCGATTTTGGAGGGGAAAACCTAGATCTAGTGGGATTTGCACAAGGAAGAAGATCAAGGCTTGGAATTGAAGCTCGGTTTAGGGGTTTTATCGATTCTCTCTTCTCTAGCTTTTATTTTGATGTACTTGATTCGATCTCTTGTATTTGTAACAACCATGAGGGGCTAAACACCTCTCTAGGGTTAGGGAATTGATGTGAAACTCGCAAACTTGTTGAATGTTTTGATAAATGTTGTTTTATGAAATGGATTTTCCTTGTTTTAATTGAAATCTTGGATTTGGATTGATTGATTGAGAAATAGTTAGTTCAAACCCCGATCTAGGAAAATCCCTAGATCTATCTCGTATCTGAGGGGAAATAGATTAGATCTAGGGGTAGTTAGGCTAAAACTTGAATTGTGTACCTAGTGCGTAATTGTCGGGGTAGTATAACTCTAGTAACGCCTAAATAACGAGTCGCTTTAACCCCTAATACGAGGGTGGACTCGACTAATCATCGGTTCATAATTGTGCTAGGTTTGGTACCGAGTCGAGAAATCACCAACTCGGTACCAACTATTATTCTCCGTACCCATCTTATAAACAACTTTAATCAATTGAGCGTTCAACTTAGTGAGTGAGTGGATCAATAAACCCGAAGCCCTAGGTCTAGATTAATCGATAAATTATCGCTAAATTGCATTCTCATTTTACTTTTCAATTAGATTACTGGATTAAACACACTTCACCAATTTTATCTCTTGCTTAGAATCAATTTCGTTCCGAACTATCCGTAAATCGACTTGTCCCTTTGTTCGATACCCAATTTTCAACCTCAACGACAATCGTACACTTGCGATACACGACGGTATTTGGGTTTAAAACTTGATATTATAATCACACAGAAATACCGCATCACTCTCTCACACACACACACACACACACACACACACACATATATATATATATATGAGGAGGGATCCATAGCCGCCAAACTTTCAATTGCTCGCAAACGCTTCATGGTAGCAAATGTAAATGACTGATCCGGACCGTTGAAAACATTCTCCTCATATATATATGAGGAGGGATTCGTAGCCGCCATCTTTTTTACTATATTAATATGGAGAATGTTTTCAACGGTCCGGATCGATCATTTACATTTGCTATCATGGAGCGGTTACGAGCGGTTGGAAGTTTGGCGGCTACGAATCCCTCCTCATATATATATGTATATATATAATTGTGCTACTATGCTTCGTAAAACGCGACAAAACACGCGTTTTGCTATTGTGGATCATTGGATCGCGCTTTGTGATATGTGTCAACATGATTATCAAAGATCCAATGATTCTACAATTACAAAGTGCGCGCTTTGCTGCGCTTTACAAAACATAATAGCACGACTCTCTCTATATATATATATACTGTAATTTACACTATTAATCACAGCTCAAATTACAAATAAAATGATTTGCAATCTCAGATAAAAAGTTGGTGCATAAATTTTGATTTTTGCACAACAGTAAAAACAAAAGAGCTAACTCGTTTCGGATGGAGTTATAACATATCAAACTTGAGTGAGGAACGTCGCGTCGAAGAGAGAAACTGAGTCATAGGGGCGAATGATCTTGCCGTCGGGGCGGACTTATGCATTGACAAGATCAGACTTGTGTCGCTGCTTAATTTTGAAATGAAGCTTTCGAGTACTAAATTTTTAGTTGAATTCAAAAAATTATAGTCTAATTTAAAAGAATGTCGCTGCTTAATTTCAAACTGAGCTATTAACTGCTTAATTTCAATAAATGTACCGTTGCTTAATTTTGGTTTGGATCCCCCCCTGCTTGGCGTGTGAGAGAAAAAAGAGAGATATCGACATCCCTAAATGTTCAAAGCGACATCTCTGATCTCTCCCGTATTTCGTCGTTTCTATACTTTTATACTTTTTTGGTTTTTATTCTTTGTTAAGAGAGTTATTATTCATACTTGTGTAGCTGTCACAGTCAAGTCCTGTTGGACGACCAGTCAATCACTCACCTAGTTTCCAGACCTACCTTAGGCTATCTTGTACAGTTGTACTAGTCTCTTGTAGGCTAAGAAATAATCTATGAATCTGGCATTTTGCCATTAGATAAAAAATTCAGACCCGTATATTTGATGATTGCTCTTACTCTTGTTTAATGTTACCAAGGTTTAGGGTTCTGTGAGACAGGTGACGTGATTGTCCATCGAGGAACTGAAATGATTGTGTTTTTTTTTGCTGAGCTTGCTGAGTTGCTTTGTATATAAAAATGCAGAATGAAAAAGGAAAAAAGAGATAGAGAGACAGTGAAAGAGAACAAAAGAAAGATTTTCGTTGTTTTTCTAGAGAACAAAATGAAGAACTCAAAACTGAAGTCTAAAGGTTTGGATTTTCATTTTTTTAGTTCTCTACGAACTCTTATTTATTTAGTAACTTTTATTTACTAAATTTTATTTTTGTTTGTTTATTGTTGGACTTAAATGCAGGCATCAAGCTAGGGTTTTCACCTTTCTGTTAGATTGTGTTGTCTTTCTATGGCTGATCATGATTCAGAGGAAATAGTGTCAGAACCTGACTTGTCTGATGATGAGTATGGATATCTCTCTTGTTATGTTATTTCTTTGTGTAGTTAGTTTCATATTGATTTTTACTGGCACTTAAAGGGAGGGAAGCCGATTCAGGGGCACTGGATTGAACTGAGAAACCCAAGAGTCAAGGAGATTGATGTGTTCAATTCAGGGCTTCTGGATCGGCTTCTTTCCTAGGTAGTGGTAGTGATAGAAAGATAGTACACTTGAATATAAGGTAATAAGGGCAGTGGCACGGGGGAGTGGAACTGATCAAGGACACTGTGCCAAGAGGCCAACTTGAGGCTTCTATTCCTTCCTGGCTGAGTGATCCTTGATTAGCTTCACTCCCTTCATGCTACCGCAGTTATGATTGCTTTGTTGGCTGAGTCATACTTGATAATAACTAATACTTGCTTGATAAGAACTGATAAGAACTGCTACTTGCTTCATAAGAACTGTTATGAACTGATACTTGCTTGATAAGAACTGATACTTGCTTGATAAGAATTGATACTTGCTTGATACTTGATTGATAAGAACTGATACTTGCTTGCTTCATAATAACTGATACTTGCTTGCTTCATAAGAACTGATACTTGCTTGCTTCTTGCTTGATAAGAACTGATACTTGCTTGATACTTGCTTGATAAGAACTGATAAGAACTGATACTTGCTTGATACTTGATTGATAAGAACTGATACTTGCTTGATACTTGCTTGATAAGAACTGATAAGAACTGATACTTGCTTGATAAGAACTGATAAGAACTGATACTTGCTTGATACTTGCTTGATCAGAACTGATAAGAACTGATACTTGCTTGATCAGAACTGATAAGAACTGATACTTGCTTGCTTCTTGCTTGATAAGAACTAATACTTGATGTATGAAATGTTATGAACTGTTATGAACTTAGTGTGGGGTTAGATCCAAACTTTGCTCCAGAAGAAATACAAAGGATCCAAGCTGATGCAGCTGCAACTTAAGATTCTGGTGATGTTGCAACTGCACCTGAACCCACTAAAAAGAGGAAAACTAGACAAAATATGACCTCTGAGTACTGGAAATTTTTCAACAAGGGTCCAGTACAAGATGATGGCTTTTATGTTGCTATTTGTATGTATTGTGGGACAAAATATCAGATGGGAAATCAAAGGGGCACTAGCTCCTTGAGGCACCACATATTGAAGGGTTGCAAGAAAGTGCCTGGAAATAAGAAGCACAAACCTGATCTCTTACAAAGAATGTTGCAAGTTGGCTCAACACCAGATGGTAATATTTCATGGTTATTTTTTTTTTCATTATTTACAGGATAGTCATAACTTGTAAGTTCTATTATTTGCAGGTGAGACCAAGGTAGAGATTTGGGCCTTCAACCAAGACAGATGTAGGAAGAACTTTGCCAAGATGGTAATAGTTCATGAATATCCCTTTAATTGTGTCACACATTATTACTTGAAAGTGTTCATAAAGGATCTCAATCCAGACTTTAAGTTGATGTCTAGGAACACTGTTAGGTCTGATTGTATTAAAATCTATGAGGAAGAACATAAAAGTTTGTATGAATTTATTGGCAACCTTGATTGTAAGGTCAGTTTCACTAGTGATTTATGGACTAGTAATAGTGGTGATAGGGGTTTCATGGCAGTAACATGCCACTATATTGATGACAAGTGGATATTAAGAAAAATGATTATATGTTTTACTCCCCTCCCCTCTCCACACACTGGGGAACACATAGCTAATGCCTTGTTTGATAAGTTGGTTATGTGGAATTTGGATAAGAGGGCATTTTGTCTTGTACTAGACAATGCATCATCCAATGATGCATGCATTAGAGTGCTGTTAGATAAGGATGCTTTCAGAGAAGGACTTCCTATTGGTGGCAACATCTTTCACCAGAGATGTGGCTGCCACATCTTGAACCTCATTGTTCAAGATGGGCTTGATGTGCTCAATGGTGAGATCAGTAACATACGAGAAACGATGAAATTCATAAGACATTCACAACCAAGAATGGAGAAGTTCAAAAGAGCAGCATTGCAGGTATATACACTGTGTAATATATTAGTTTTGTTCAATTACTGTCTACTGAGCACTGACCTTCTTCTCTTTTTTTTTTGTTTTGTTTTGAGACACATGCCCCAAACAAGAGACCTGCCTGGGATGTCCAAACCAGGTGGAACTCAACATACTTGATGCTTGTGCTAGCCTTAGAGCTGAATGATGCAATTAATAGATATGCAACATTTGATAAAAGGTACCAAATTTTCACTGATATTCAATTATGTCCATCTCAGTTATGTTCACTGATAAAAATTGATGTTCACTGATGCTCAATTTTCTGATTAAAGGTACCTATTATGTCCATCTCAAATGGACTGGGATAACTTGGCTGCATTGGTGCCTTGTTTGAAATTTTTTTATGATGCCACTATGAAACTAAGTGGCACAAAATATCCAACCTTGAATCTATTTTTTTCTGAGTTCTGTGAAGTGTACATAACTATAAAGAGTATGGAGAATTCTCCTATTCCTTTTTTTTGTCAGGATGGGAAGAGAAATGTTTAGTAAGTGGGACAAGTATTGGCAATGTGGTAATTCACTACTTGCCATGGCTTGTGCTCTGGACCCTAGATGCAAAATGGCAGTAGTTGAGTATTACTATCAAATGATGGCTCCTGATGATTGTCAAAGGTTTATTGAAAACCTCAAAACTTGTATGGATGCATTGTTCAAAGAGTACTTAGAGGCACACTCCAGATCAGTACAGCAATAAGCTGGCAGTTAAACAGGTGGCAGTAGGTAGTTCAACTTGGTCTTTTACTAACACTTGTTCTTTTAGTAACAATTTGTCTTTTACTAACACATGTTCTTTTATTAGGTCATCTGGTAGTGCATATGGTGATATTAGTGATATAAGGACAGCTTTGAAAGACCACCTAAAGGGCAAGAGAAGTGCTGAACCAAATAAGAAATCAGAACTTGAGGAATATCTCACTGAGCCACTGGATGATGCAAGTCTGGATGATGATTTTGACATCCTGACATAGTGGAAACTCAAGGCACCCAAATATCCTATCTTGGCACGACTAACTCGAGACATTCTAGCTGTGCCGATATCGACAGTGGCTTCAGAGTCAGCCTTCAGCACTGCTGGCAGAACTCTATCACCAGTCAGGAACTCTCTCAATGATGAGATCATTGAAGATCTAATTTGTGCTCAAGACTGGTTGAAATCTCAAATTACTGGTACATAAACCCTTAACCCTTCCCTTGTAAGTTTTGGTTGTTATCCATATCGATTATTGACTCTTTTTGTTTTATTGATTTGCAGAGGCTGGTGGAGAAGTATGTGAGCCATTGTTTTTCCAGTAATGAGGTTGGTGATGCTCTTCTATGTTGAATTGAGCTTGATTCTGCTCTGTGTTGACTTTTGTGTTGGCTTTTTGTTGATTATGCCAACTTGTTGATTGTTGTCACTGAGGGGGTTATTGTATGCTATAGGGGGGGGGGGGGGTAATTCAGGAATCAAGATGAAGCCTAGAATACTAGATTGCTCTTTGGCTCCTTAATTCTCAAACCATGATCTTCTGTGATGATAGGGATTTTGTTATTTTTAGCCACTAGCAAGCTGAGATTGGTAATCTGAGAAGTAGTTTGAGAATTAGATTGAGCTTTAGATCAAAATAGGACTTTGGTGCTTCACTGATTCACTCCTGTGTAGTTGTGTTGGCTTTTGTGTTGGCTTTTTGTTGATTATGCCAACTTGTTGATTGATGTGAATGAGGGGGTTATTGTATGCTATAGGGGGTAATTCAGTTCTGTGTTGCCTTCTATTATGTATGTTTCTGCAATTGTGTTATTGTGTTCATCACTAGTGTTTCAAGATGTATGTTTCAAGATGTATGCTTCTGACTGTATGTTTCAAGATGTATGTTTTGAGTAAATGCTGATTGTATCGTTTTTGAACGTTACTGTCGTGTAATATAACGGAACGACAATGACGCAATTTTTTGTTTCGTTTAATCAGGTGGAACGTTTAAAAGCAGTGCTGCTGGTATCGTTTCATAAACGACACAGTTAACGGCAGTGGCTTCTGTCGTAACCGTTCTGAACGTTTGACAGCCCTACATATGAAGAAAGCACAAATTGATTTATTCGATTCTCTCACGTTGATCTAGAGGATATAGATCAAAACAAGAAATTGATTTATTCGTGGAGCAATTGTTTTCTCACCATAATTGTAGCAAGTGCTAGAAGCCAGGAAACGACGTGGCGTGTTTTGTTGCCTAGCTCTAGATTCATTCATTTGTGGAGCTCCTTAGTTTCAACTTTCAAGTTTTCAACACACGTAAAATCTTCTTAAATATGCATTTATGTGCTCGATAAATTATGTTCAAGAAATTTTCAACTTGTTCCATTTATAGGTCCAGTGATTTTACATTTTGCTACAATAATGACAACTTTTTTTAATTGGATGACAAAGATGGATGCACGCACATTTACCGTGCATGCACCTGCAATTGTCAAGGAGAGAATTTGCTGTTTGCCCCCAAGTTGTCACAAAATTAAGATAACAAGGTTTAATTTAACTATGATACTCTCACTTGATGAATTAATTTAGCTAAAAAGTGAAAAGTTATTTTTTGAGTAACTTTTTCAAATTCATTCGAGTAAGAGGAGGGATATAATGCATGTGCTTTCATTGTGCCTTTAAATCTACATCATTCATTAAAATCAATGGATGCTTTAGATTTAATTGTATAAAAAGACGTGCATGATGAATAATGTAGATTTTGTAGGCACAAAAAGTAGAGTCATTATATCCTTGCCACTCGTTATAACGAGTTTCCAACCCGTTGTAACGGGTTTCTGCTCAAGATTGCTCAGAAGACAGTCAGAGAAGCACATAAGGGCAATTTTGAAAAGCTACCAACCCGTTGTAATGAATTTCATAACACGTTACTAACTTGTGTAACACTTTAGGCCATTTTTAAGGCTCCAAGAAGTGCTCCGTCTATATATATGAAGGATATACGAACCAGGAAGATATTAGAACCTCCCACAAGCTTTCAAGCATCAAATTGAGCACCAAAAATAGCAACAAAACCTTCTCCTACAGCTACCTAAATCTAAGAGAATTAGGATAGCTTCTATAGTCTAATTGTCAATCCGAGAACTTTTCTTTTGCTAGTTTATAGTCTTTGGTGCACTACATTTGTGTTGTCAAGTAGTGCATCACTGTCCTTGATTGTGTAGTCAATCAGACCATTTACCGTGTAGAGTGGTGTAACCCCTTGCATTGGTCTAGGAATCAAAGATTAATTTGCTTGTTTAAAAGAAATTAAAGATTGGTTTCACAATTGTAAAGAACACTTATTACTTAGTGGAATCAGTCTCCGAAGAAAGTTTTGGTTTCGGGAGTCCCGTGGATGTAGGCCTAGTTTGTTTGTAGGCAGGGGCGGATCTAGGATTCTCGCCAGGAGGGTTCAAGATTTATGGTTTTTTTCAGGGGGTTTCGAAATGATGCTTATTCTTAAAAAAAATATCTTATATGGTCATTTGTACAAAAAATTCAAATACATGGTCATTTTTGATAAAAAAACGTAATATATATGATCATTTTTGAATTTTTTTTCGAGGGGTTCAGCTGCACCCCTGAGTGCATGTGGCTTCGCCACTATTTGTACGTCGAACCACGTTATATCGCGTGTTCTTGAGTTCTATTGATTGTTCTTGCTCTTTATTCTCTCTTTTACTATTCTAGTTCTTTGTTGATTTGTGAATTGCTCAATTATTCTTAAGTACTTGCTTGTTTAAATTTTAGTTAGGTAATTAAGATCTAAAAATTTGAATTGTAATTATTGATTGAAAATACTTCCGCACTATTACTTGACCTTAGTCTTTACTCTTTTAAGTTCCCAAAATTAATAACATGTAGATGTGTTTCTTATTTAGCAATTTTGCTTCAGAATTTCTTATTGAGCAATTTTGTTTTAGAATTTATAAATTATGACGTGTCTTAATCATTAGCTAAAATAGATATGTCTCTTCCAGTAATGATAGTGGCAATTAAGAAAATTCTAATTTTTTAGTAATGGAGAGTTTATAAAGAAAGATTAAATTTTCAAAACTGACGTGTCGCTTTTAGCTAGATAATGACTATTTTGTTTTATTACTTTATAATTTTCATCGCTTTCAAAATTTTGCAGAGTTTTTCTCAAAAAAAAAAAATCGAAACAAAAAAGTGATTTTCTACTGTAAGAAAAATTGATTTTGTGACGAACGAAATATCCAAGTTTAAATTATTCCCGTGAATAGTTTAAATTGTGTACTTTCCCCCAAATTTCAAACCCAAATAGTAAGCGCAAAATTGAACTAATCATCAAAACCCAAAGAGCCAATTCCATAAATTATACTTGTTACCAACCTGACTAGTCTAATTAATAATACTAAATAAAATTATCGATAAAGAGAATTATTTGAAAGACTGAAAGATCACTAGTCGTTCAATTTGGTTCAGTGAACCAAACGATTCGAAAACGACCTGTCGGCTTCGCCTCGCCGCTTATCGATTTCTTAATTTGCCTAATTTCTTTTTCTGCTTGTGTTTCAATTTGGTACCTTGGCAGCTTTTTGACATCAGATTCCAAAAGAACTTGAAGTACACAGACCGCAACATATTTTTGTGCTTATTTGCAAAAAAAAAAAAAAATGGTAACATGGATCGAATATATGTTTTTCTTACTTTTGATCATGGTTTCAAGGAAATTGAACTAATTTACTCCTCTTTAGGATATTTTTATTGTAATCATGTAGTTCTAATTTAACCTCAAGTGTTATGTCTACACTATCAAAGTTTTGAGCTTTAATACTGATTAAAAAATGTCATTGATAGAGGTTGTACATGAAGTGTTAAAGGAAGATGTTGCTAATATATATAACAATCGTTATTAAAGGAGAGCTTTAATATCGATTGTTACTAACAATCCGATATAAAAGGTATTATTTTATAGCGGCTCATGCGGAACAACCGCTCTAACATACATTTTTTTATTTTCGTTCTTAACAAGGAACTACTATAAAATGACTCTTTTATATCTTTTATTAAAGAACTAGTATTAAAGGTAGAAATTTAAAAAAAATGTAATCTGCAAGCTTGCTGATTGCATACAGGCGAGTTTCTCAAGCAAGCCGAGCCAGGTGGAAAATATGCAAATAAAATTAAAAACTGTCGTAAAATAAAAAATAGTAAATAAAACGCAAATAAAATTTAAAACTGCACTAAGTTAAATAACAGCAAATAAAAAATGCAAATAAAATTAAAAAACTAAAATAAAAATGCAAAAAAAAAGAAAGAAGGAAGGTTTTGTCTAAAAAATGCATGGATAGGAGTCAAGGCACACCGTGCGAGTCAAGGAAATGGCAGATCTGGCGAAATGTCGAAATGGCGAAGCTCTTCGTTGCCGACACTGGGAGGAGAAGGAGAAGGAGAAGAGAGAAGGGTTTGAGGGTTATGGAAAGGAGAAGAAGAGGGGTGACGGCTACGAGGGTTGTGGGACTGATATAGAAGGGAACATTTTTTTTTATTTTGTCTTTTACACCGATCATACTAAACAACAGTTATTAAAAGTCTTTAATACGGATCGTTACTAAACAACAACTATAAATGTCTTAAATACTGACTTTTTGTAGAAATCGTTATTATAGGATACTTTTTTATAGTGTTTTTCTTTAAACCTGGTATTAAAATTCCGAGCAACTTTTTCACATTCTCTTAGATATTTCTTATACTTTTTTTGTAACACCCGATATAAAATATTTTTACAAGATTTTGAATATGTTACTAAATCTTTTTAATACTCCATGTTTTAAATAATGTGTGTAAAATAGAGGGTGCTAAATTCATAGTTCGACACCCACTTTTTAACGGAACAATTTCTTTTTCAATATTTGTTGAAATTTGAACCTGTAATTAACTGTACGCAACAATGTCACTAACGAATAACGATCATATCGTATAGAACAACAACTTTAAAGATCCTAATCCTAATATTCATCTCGAAAAACATTTTTCCACTCACAAAGCAATTTATTTTTACCTTTCTTCATTTTTCACCCCACAAAAGAAAATATAATTCTAGATCCTGAACAAAGCAACGATCTCAGATCGTGACAAAAGAAAATACAAATTCCATCCAACAGGACATCGAGCTGTTATATCATTGTATTTATTTCACATTGATTTTATTTTTCTCCAGAAAATGACAGTCAATTAAAATATAATTTTACTTAGTAACCTCCACTAGAAACAAGAGATCCGACAAAGCAGCCTCCATGCACCAGCTGCTTCTTCCGAAACATGCGTGCACACATGCTTTGCACCAACCAGAAAAAGAAGGTATCATTTTGGAATTCAAAGGAAGGGGGTAGAGTGTAGAAAATAATAATAATATAACAATGGAAGCTGACATGTAGATATCATATTTGATACCGATTATTGATATAATGCACATTATTTGAGTTATCATGCATGTTATTTTCTGTAATGAAATGATTATACATGTTATTTTTTTACTGAAAAAAGTTACATGCATAATAACTCAAATAATATACACGATAACTCAACTAAAAATGTATAATAAAATCGATATCAATAATTGATATCAAATATGATATCTACGGAACATTTTCCTATAACAATAATCAAATTCATAGGTTGCATTTTGCACGCCTGATGCTCAATGGCCTCGGCGCACGATTAAATTATTACGCGGCGGCGGGTGGCCTTTCTATGTGCAAGAGTTTTTAATTTAGTTACTTAAATCAATAAATTAGTGAGTAGTTAATTAGTTAACGCGCTTTTGAAATTGTATCAGAATCACAAATGTCAACAGCCAATTATGCGCTTTTTGGTGAAGTTCGAGCAACGTATATGCTGGCCTTCGCTGTGTGTGTTTTTTATTCTTTGTCTGTAGTTTTATAACACACGTTTACAAACAAAACAAAAAATAAACTTAAAAATTTCACCTAAAATTATTGTCATGATCCAGCTAGGATGATACAAGAGATTCAATAGAAATGAGATTGAAATTAAAGAAAGAAATTGAATATAAATGAGATAATAAGATAATTGAGATAAAATTGGATTGAAATAAGAACTTTATTTAATATTCATAATGAAAGATACAATTGAGTAGCTAAGAAGAATAAAAAAAGATATTTTGATAATAGTGTTTTGAGACAGATTTAGACATAAGCTCAAGTGAGGGGATGATGGCCTTTACACATTTTGTAATTAAGTAGACAGGTGGCCATGGTTGTTGACAGTACGCCAATACGGTACCCCACAGTAGCACAATTTCTGTGTATGAACTTCAACTCTTATCAGTGAACAAATTAATGTGACATATCACATATGTATTTTGTAGTCGTAGTAGAAGCCTTCGAAACCAAAGAAAAAGTAGTAAAAACTTGGAGCTTTTCA
The DNA here is from genome assembly GCA_964058865.1 of Eleocharis quinqueflora. Taxonomy (NCBI): domain Eukaryota; kingdom Viridiplantae; phylum Streptophyta; class Magnoliopsida; order Poales; family Cyperaceae; genus Eleocharis; species Eleocharis quinqueflora. The sequence continues at coordinate 104,397 of CAXKVX010000083.1, read as the reverse complement.
GAGGCAAAGAGGAAATTAATATTGGAAACAATTCAAACAACGACGAGCTTTCTCCCCTTGCAGAGATCGTTAGAGAGGAATCGAGGGAGGAAACCACAGGGGTGTACCGCCGCCGCCTAAGAATCACCACTTCACACCATTGGGAGGTGTTCGAGTCGGCGAGGTCGAACGACGGCAAGGGTGGTGCGAGACAGCTAGGATTTAGGAGAGTGAGGTGGATCTGTAGAGAGAGCAAGGAAGAGGGAGAGGAGAGGTGTGGCGGGATGGGTGGAGGCGCGGTGGCCGGCGGCACCGGCTCAGGTCGCATCGGCTAGGGTTTTCCCTTCAATTCTCTTTTTTTTTGTTTATGGTGTCGGGAAAAGAGTGGAACAAGAAGAGAAAAGGAGGAGGAGAGTAATTAAGTGGGATTTGAGATTAAATGCAAATTTTTTATGTGGTTTTTTGTGTTTCGGAGAAGAGATATTAAGTGAGGTTTCAACAGAAAAACTATTATATTTTTATTCACAAGTAATACTATTAATTATCAGTAAAATTTATTACATTACTAAGACTATCTATAAATAAAATTTTCTTTAATTTTGTGCAGTTTGAAGTCAATTATACATCGAAAACACAAAACAAACTTCAAATTGATATATAGAAAATACAAAAAAAATCTTAGAACAAACGTCTCTACTTTTTTTATTTTCAGAACTAATAAAAGTAACTATATTTATTTTCATATGCAAATGACACCTTACTGATGCAAAATTAAAAATTATTATACTTTGTTTGCATAGCGAAGCTGATGTTGAATCAACATAAAAGTAATTATATTATGTTGCATCGGCATTGCTGATGTGAATAAGAATTTCAATTTTTCTTATATTTATCTACATCGGTCGTGCCGATGGGAATCACATTTCATTATTTCTCTACTCGTTCATTTCCAGAAATAAAAGCAATTACATTTATTTGCATCAGACAAGTTCATATAAAAGCTTATTAGCATCCGCGACGAGGTTACCAAAAGTCTAAATCATAATTTCAAGGTACGAATTTTTTTTGCTGATGTTAAAAAAAAGTGCAGATGCAAATGCTACACTTTCATGTAGTGTCTTCGAGTACTTCGTTTAAGGGTGGTAATATTTAAGTAAAATGCCAGATAGAAGCATAGAATACCACTCTGAGTAGTTCATGTCTGAAAAATAACATGAAGCATCTTACCCAACTACGTGAAGTATTTTTGGTCGGAGTACATTTATGAGTGGAAATCATTCAAGAATATACCACAAAGCATCATATACTATTTAGCAAAGTGTTTCTGATCGAGTATTGTATTTATGGCTGGTAACCTTTTATAAAATTTCACAAAGCATCATAGCCTAGTACGAGAAGTGTTTCTTCTTTGAGTACTACATTTAAGGGTAGTTATATTTCACAAAAAACACCAGAAAAAAACATAAAATACCACTCTAAGTGATTCATGTTCGAGTATGTTTGTGGGTGGTAATCATTCACAAAAACACCACAAAGAATCCTATCCTACTAGGAGAAGCTTATTTTATCCGGAACTTCATTTATGGTTGGTAAACATTAAGGAAAACACCACTAAGCATCATAACCTACTACGAAAAGTGTTTCTTCTCCGAGTACTTCATTTAAGAGTGGTAACATTTTAGTAAAATACTAGGGAGAATCATAGAATACCATTCTGAGTAGTTCATGTCTGAGTATTTCATTTAGGGTGATAACCATTCAAGAAAACAACACAAATCGTCTTATCCTACTACATGAAGTGTTTCTGGTCGGAATACATCATTTATCGGTGGAAATCATTAAAGAATACACCAAAGCATTCAGGAAAACACCACAAGACATCCTAACCTACTACGAGATGTGTTTCTTCACCATGAACTTCGTTTATGGGTGGTAACCATTCAAGAAAACAACACAAAGCATCTTATGCTACTACGTGAAGTGTTTCTGAGCGAGTACTGCATTTATGGCTGGAAATCATAACCTACTAAAGAAAGTGTTTAATCTCCGAGTACTTCATTTAAGGGTGATAAAATTTCAGTAAAACATTGGGGAGAAGCATAGAATACCAATCTGAGTAGTTCAGGTCTGAGTACTTCATTTAGGGTGGTAACCATTCAAGAAAACAACACAAAGCATCTTGTGCTACTACGTGAAGTGTATCTGGTCGGAGTACATCATTTATGGGTGGAAATCATTCAAGAATACACCACAAAACATCTTATGCTTCTTAGCGAAGCGTTTCTGATTCGATATTTCATTTATGGGTGGTAAACATTCAGGAAAACACCACAAGACATCATAACCTACTATGGGATGCGTTTCTTCTCCAAGAATTCCGTTTAAGGGTGGTAACATTTCAGTAGAACACCAGGAAGAAGCATAGAATACCACTCTGAGTTCTTAATGTCTGAGTATTTTATTTAAGGGTGGTTACCTTCCACTAAAATACCAGGGAGATGCCTAAAATGCCACTCTAAGTGATTCATGTTCGAGTACTTCGTTTATGGGTGGTAATCATTCAAGAAAACACCACAAAGAATCATATCCTACTACGAGAAGCGTTTCTGATCCGAGACTTCATTTATGGTTGGTAAACATTAAGGAAAACACCACAAAGCATCATAACCTACTACATAAAGTGTTTCTTCTCCGAGTACTTCATTTAAGGGTGGTAACATTTCAGTAAAATGTCGGGGAGAAGCATAGAATACCACTCTGAGTAGTTCAGGTCTGAGTACTTCATTTAGGGTGGTAACCATTCAAGAAAACAACCCAAAGCATCTTATGCTACTACGTGAAATGTTTCTGGTCGGAGTACATCATTTATGGGTAGAAATCATTCAAGAATACACCACAAAGCATCTTATGCTACTAAGCAAAGTGTTTCTGATCGAGTAGTGCATTTATGGATGGTAACCTTTCAATAAAATTCCACAAAGCATCATAGCCTAATACGAGAAGTGTTTCTTCTTCGAGTATTTCATTTAAGGGTGGTTACCTTTCACTTAAACACCAGTGGGAAGCATAGAATAAAACTCTAGGTGATTCATGTACGAGTACATTGATTATGGGTGTTAATCATTCAAGAAAAATCATATCCTACTAAGAGAAGCGTTTATGATTCGAGATTTCATTTATGAGTGGTAAACATTTAGGAAAACACCACAAGACATCAGAACCTACTACGGGATGTGTTTCTTCTCCAAGAACTTCGTTTAAGGATGGTAACATTTCAGTAGAACACCAGGGAGAAGCATAGAATATTACTCTGAGTGCTTAATGTCTGAGTGCTTCATTTATGGGTGATAATCAATCAAGAAAACTCCACAAATAATCCTATCTTACTACGAGAAGCGTATTTTATCCGAGATTTCATTTTTGGGTGGTAAACCGTAAACATTAAGTAAAACACCACAAAGCATCATAACCTACTGCAAAAAGTGTTCCCTCTCCGAGTACTTCATTTTAGGGTGGTAACATTTCACTAAACCGTCGGGGAGAAGCATAGAATACCACTCTGAATAATTCAGGTCTGAGTACTTTATTTAGGGTGGTAACCATTCAAGAAAACAACAAAAAGCATCTTATCCTATTACGTGAAGTGTTTCTGGTCGGAGTACATCATTTATGAGTGGAAATCATTCAAGAATACACCACAACGCATCTTATACAACTTAGCGAAGTGTTACTGATCGAGAACTGCATTTTTGGATTGTAACCTTTCAATAATATTCCACAAAGCATGATAGCCAAGTACGAGAAGTGTTTCTTCTCGAAGTACTTCATTTATGGGTGGTTACTTTCACTAAAACACCAAGGAGAAGCCTAAAATACCAATCTAAGTGATTCGTGTTTGAGTACTTCGTTTATGGGTGGTAATCATTCAAGAAAACACCACAAAGAATAATATCCTACTACGAGAAGCGTTTCTTACCCGAGACTTCATTTACAACGTAAACATTAAGGAAAACACCACAAAGCATCATAACCTACTACATAAATTGTTTTTCTCCGAGTACTTCATTGATGGGTGGTAACATTTCAGGAAAACACTGAGGAGAAGCAAAGAATACCACTCTGAGTAATTCAGGTCTGATTACATCATTTAGGTGGTAACCATTCAAGAAAACAACCCAAAGCATCTTATGCTACTACGTGAAGTGTTTCTTGTAGGAGTACATCATTTATGGGTGGAAATCATTCAAGAATACACCACAAAGCATCTTATGCTACTAAGCAAAGTGTTTCTGATCGAGTAGTGCATTTATGGATGGTAACCTTTCAATAAAATTCCAAAAAGCATCATAGCCTAATACGAGAAGTGTTTCTTCTTCGAGTATTTCATTTAAGGTTGGTTACCTTTCACTTAAACACCAGTGGGAAGCATAGAATAAAACTCTAGGTGATTCATGTACGAGTACATTGATTATGGGTGTTAATCATTCAAGAAAGAATCATATCCTACGACGAAAGCGTTTATGATTCGAGATTTCATTTATGAGTGGTACACATTTAGGAAAACACCACAAGACATCATAACCTACTACGGGATGTGTTTCTTCTCCAAGAACTTCGTTTAAGGGTGGTAACATTTCAGTAGAACACCAGAGAGAAGTATAGAATACTACTCTGAGTGCTTAATGTCTGAAAACTTCATTTATGGGTGATAACCAATCAAGAAAACTCCACAAAGTATCCTATCTTACTACGAGAAGCGTATTTTATCCGAGATTTCATTTTTGGGTGGTAAACCGTAAGTAAAACACCACAAAGCATCATAACCTACTGCAGAAAGTGTTCCATCTTCGAGTACTTCATTTTAGGGTGGTAACATTTCACTAAACCGTTGGGGAGAAGCATAGAATACCACTCTGAATAGTTCAGGTCTGAGTACTTTATTTAGGGTGATAACCATTCAAGAAAACAACAAAAAGCATCTTATCCTATTACGTGAAGTGTTTCTGGTCGGAGTACATCATTTATGGGTGGAAATCATTCAAGAATACACCACAAAGCATCTTATGCTACTTAGCAAATTGTTTCTGATCGAGTTCAACATTTATGGAAGGTAACCTTTCAATAAAATTCCACAAAGCATCATAGCCTAGTACGAGGAGTATTTCTTCTTCGAGTATTTCATTTAAGGGTGGTGACCTTTCACTTAAACACCCGTGAGAGCATAAAATACAACTCTTGGTGATTCTGTACGAGTACAATGATTATGGGTGATAATCATTCAACAAAGAACCATATCCTACTACGAGAAGCATTTCTGATCCGAGATTTCATTTATGGGTGGTAAACATTCAGGAAAACACCACAAGACATCATAACCTACTACGAGATGTGTTTCTTCACCATGAACTTCCTTTATGGGTGGTAACATTTCAGTAGAACACCAGGAATAAGCATATAATGCCTCTCTGAGTGCTTAATCTCTGAGTACTTCATTTATGGGTGGTAACCATTCAAGAAAACAACACAAAGCATCTTATGCTACTACGTGAAGTGTTTCTGAGCGAGTACTGCATTTATGGCTGGAAATCATAACCTACTAAAGAAAGTGTTTTATTTCCGAATACTTCATTTAAGGGTGATAACATTTCAGTAAAACATTGGGGAGAAGCATAGAATACCAATCTGAGTAGTTCAGGTCTGAGTACTTCATTTAGGGTGATAACCATTCAAGAAAACAACACCAAGCATCTTGTGCTACTACGTGAAGTGTATCTGGTCGGAGTACATCATTTATGGGTGGAAATCTTTCAAGATTACACCACAAAACATCTTATGCTTCTTAGCGAAGTGTTTATGATCGAGTACTGTATTTATGGATGGTAACCTTTCAATAAAATTCCACAAAGCATCATAGCCTAGTACGAGAAGTGTTTCTTCTTCGAGTATTTCATTTAAGGGTGGTTACATTTCACTTAAACACCAGTGAGATGCAAAGAATACAACTCTAGGTGATTCATGTACGAGTACATTGATTATGCGTCGTAATCATTCAAGAAAGAATCATATCCTACTACGACAAGCGTTTCTGATCCGAGATTTCATTTATGGGTGGTAAACATTCAGGAAAACAGCACAAGACATCATAACCTACTATGAGATGTGTTTCTTCTCCAAGAACTTCGTTTAAGGGTGGTAACATTTCAGTAGAACACCAGCGGGAAGCATAGAAAACCACTCTGAGTGCTTAATAACTAAGTACTTCATTTATGGGTGGTAAACATTCAAGAAAACACCACAAAGCATCTTATCTTACTACGAGAAGCATTATTTATCGAGACTTCAATTTTGGGTGGTAAACATTTAGCAAAACACAACAAAGCATCATAACCTACTGCGGAAAGTGTTCCCTCTCCGAATACTTTATTTTAGGGAGCTAACATCTCGATAAAACGTTGGGGAGAAGTATAGAATACCACTCTGAGTTGTTCATGTCTTAGTACTTCATTTAGGGTGGTAACCATTCAAGAAAACAACACAAAGCATCTTATCCTACTACGTGAAGTGTTTCTGGTAGGAGTACATCATTTATGGGTGGAAATCATTGAAGAATAATCCACAACGCATCTTATGCAACTTAGCGAAGTGTTTCTGATCGAGAACTGCATTTATGGATTCTAAACTTTCAATAAAAATCCACAAAGCATCATAGCCTAGTACGAGAAGTGTTCCTTCTTCGAGTACCACTTTTAAAGGTGGTTACCTATCACTAAAACGCCAGGGAGAAACCTAAAATACCACTCCAAGTGATTCATGTTCGAGTACAATGATTATGGGTGGTAATCATTCAAGAAAGAATCATCTCCTACTACGAGAAGCGTTTCTGATCCGATATTTCATTTATGGGTGGTAAACATTCAGGAAAACACCACAAGACATCATAACCTACTATGGAATGCGTTTCTTCTCCAAGAATTTCGTTTAAGGGTGGTAACATTTCGGTAGAACACCAGGAAGAAGCATAGAATACCACTCTGAGTTCTTAATGTCTTAGTATTTTATTTAAGGGTGGTTATATTTCACTAAAATACCAGGGAAATGCCTAAAATGCCACTCTAAGTTATTCATGTTCGAGTACTTCGTTTATGGGTGGTAATCATTCAAGAAAACACCACAAAGAATCATTTCCTACTACGAGAAGCGTTTCTGATCCGAGACTTCATTTATGGTTGGTAAACATTAAGGAAAACACCACAAAGCATTATAACCTACTACATAAAGTGTTTCTTCTCCGAGTACTTCATTTAAGGGTGGTAACATTTCAGTAAAACGTCGGGGAGAAGCATAGAATACCACTCTGAGTAGTTCAGGTCTGAGTACTTCATTTAGGGTGGTAACCATTCAAGAAAACAACCCAAAGCATCTTATGCTACTACGTGAAGTGTTTCTGGTCGGAGTACATCATTTATGGGTAGAAATCATTCAAGAATACACCACAAAGCATCTTATGCTACTAAGCAAAGTGTTTCTAATCGAGTAGTGCATTTATGGATGGTAACCTTTCAATAAAATTCCACAAAGCATCATAGCCTAATACGAGAAGTGTTTCTTCTTCGAGTATTTCATTTAAGGGTGGTTACCTTTCACTTAAACACCAGTGGGAAGCATAGAATAAAACTCTAGGTGATTCATGTACGAGTACATTGATTATGGGTGTTAATCATTCAAGAAAGAATCATATTCTACTACGAGAAGCGTTTATGATGCGAGTTTTCATTTATGAGTGGTAAACATTTAGGAAAACACCACAAGACATCAGAACCTACTACGGGATGTGTTTCTTCTCCAAGAACTTCGTTTAAGGGTGGTAACATTTCAGTAGAACACCAGGGAGAAGCATAGAATACTACTCTGAGTGCTTAATGTCTGAGTACTTCATTTATGGATGATAACCAATCAAGAATACTCCACAAATAATCCTATCTTACTACGAGAAGCGTATTTTATCCGAGATTTCATTTTTGGGTGGTAAACCGTAAACATTAAGTAAAACACCACAAATCATCATAACCTACTGCAGAAAGTGTTCCCTCTCCGAGTACTTCATTTTAGGGTGGTAACATTTCACTAAATTGTTGGGGAGAAGCATAGAATACCACTCTGAATAGTTCAGGTCTGAGTACTTTATTTAGGGTGGTAACCATTCAAGAAAACAACAAAAAGCATCTTATCCAATTACGTGAAGTGCTTCTGGTCGGAGTACATCATTTATGGGTGGAAATCATTCAAGAATACACCACAACGCATCTTATAAAACTTTGCGAATTGTTACTGATCGAGAACTGCATTTTTGGATTGTAACCTTTCAATAATATTCCACAAAGCATCATAGCCAAGTACGAGATGTGTTTCTTCTTGGAGTACTTCATTTATGGGTGGTTACTTTCACTAAAACACCAAGGAGAAGCCTAAAATACCAATCTAAGTGATTCGTGTTTGAGTACTTCGTTTATGGGTGGTAATCATTCAAGAAAACACCACAAAGAATAATATGCTACTACGAGAAACGTTTCTTACCCGAGACTTCATTTATGGTTGGTAAACATTAAGGAAAACACCACAAAGCATCATAACCTACTACATAAAGTGTTTCTTCTCCGAGTACTTCATTTAAGGGTGGTAACATTTCAGTAAAACGTCGGGGAGAAGCATAGAATACCACTCTGAATAATTCAGGTCTGAGTACTTTATTTAGGGTGGTAACCATTCAAGAAAACAACAAAAAGCATCTTATCCTATTACGTGAAGTGTTTCTGGTCGGAGTACATCATTTATGAGTGGAAATCATTCAAGAATACACCACAAAGCATCTTATGCTACTAAGCAAAGTGTTTCTGATCGAGTACTCCATTTATGGATGGTAACCTTTCAATAAAATTCCACAAAGCATCATAGCCTAATACGAGAAGTGTTTCTTCTTCGAGTATTTCATTTAAGGGTGGTTACCTTTCACTTAAACACCAGTGGGAAGCATATAATAAAACTCTAGGTGATTCATGTACGAGTACATTGATTATGGGTGTTAATCATTCAAGAAAGAATCATATCCTACTACGAGAAGCATTTCTGATCCGAGATTTCATTTATGGGTGGTAAACATTCAGGAAAACACCACAAGACATCATAACCTACTACGGGATGTGTTTCTTCTCCAAGAATTTCGTTTAAGGGTGGTAACATTTCAGTAGAACACCAGGGAGAAGTATAGAATACTACTCTGAATGCTTAATGTCTGAAAACTTCATTTATGGGTGATAACCATTCAAGAAAACTTCATTTATTTAAGGGTGGTTACCTTTCACTAAAATACCAGGGAGATGCCTAAAATGTCACTCTCAGTGATTCATGTTCGAGTACTTCATTTATGGGTGGTAATCAATCAAGAAAACACCACAAATAATCATATCCTAGTACGAGAAGCGTTTCTGATCCGAGACTTCATTTATGGTTGGTAAACATTAAGGAAAACACCACAAAGCATCATAACCTCCTACATAAAGTGTTTCTTCTCCGAGTACTTCATTTAAGGGTGGTAACATTTCAGTAAAACGTCGGGAAGAAGCATAGAATACCACTCTGAGTAGTTCAGGTCTGAGTACTTCATTTAGGGTGGTAACCATTCAAGAAAACAACACAAAACATCTTGTGCTACTACGTGAAGTGTATCTGGTCGGAGTACATCATTTATGGGTGGAAATCATTCAAGAATACACCACAAAACATCTTATGCTTCTTAGCGAAGTGTTTCTGATCGAGTACTGCATTTATGGATGGTAACCTTTCAATAAAATTCCACAAAGCATCATAGCCTAGTACGAGAAGTGTTTCTTCTTCGAGTATTTCATTTAAGTGTGGTTACCTTTCACTTAAACACCAGTGAGATGCAAAGAATACAACTCTAGGTGATTCATGTACGAGTACATTGATTATGCGTCGTAATCATTCAAGAAAGAATCATATCCTACTAAGAGAAGCGTTTCTGATCCGAGATTTCATTTATGGGTGGTAAACATTCAGGAAAACAGCACAAGACATCATAACCTACTATGGGATGTGTTTCTTCTCCAAGAACTTCGTTTAAGGGTGGTAACATTTCAGTAGAACACCAGGGATAAGCATAGAATACTACTCTGGGTGCTTAATGTCTGAGTACTTCATTTATGGGTGATAACCAATCAAGAAAACTCCACAAATAATCCTATCTTACTACGAGAAGCGTATTTTATCCGAGATTTCATTTTTGGGTGGTAAACATTTAGGAAAACACAACAAAGCATCATAACCTACTGCGGGAAGTGTTCCCTCTCCGAATACTTCATTTTAGGGAGCTAACATCTCGATAAAACGTTGGGGAGAAGTATAGAATACCACTCTGAGTTGTTCATGTCTTAGTACTTCATTTAGGGTGGTAACCATTGAAGAAAACAACACAAAGCATCTTATCCTACTACGTGAAGTGTTTCTGGTAGGAGTACATCATTTATGGGTGGAAATCATTGAAGAATAATCCACAACGCATCTTATGCAACTTAGCGAAGTGTTTCTGATCGAGAACTGCATTTATGGATTCTAACCTTTCAATAAAAATCCACAAAGCATCATAGCCTAGTACGAGAAGTGTTTCTTCTTCGAGTACCACTTTTAAAGGTGGTTACCTATCACTAAAATGCCAGGGAGAAACCTAAAATACCACTCCAAGTGATTCATGTTCGAGTACAATGATTATGGGTGGTAATCATTCAAGAAAGAATCATCTCCTACTACGAGAAGCGTTTCTGATCCGATATTTCATTTATGGGTGGTAAACATTCAGGAAAACACCACAAGACATCATAACCTACTATGGAATGCGTTTCTTCTCCAAGAATTTCGTTTAAGGGTGGTAACATTTCAGTAGAACACCAGGAAGAAGCATAGAATACTACTCTGAGTTCTTAATGTCTTAGTATTTTATTTAAGGGTGGTTATATTTCACTAAAATACCAGGGAGATGCCTAAAATGCCACTCTAAATGATTCATGTTCGAGTACTTCGTTTATGGGTGGTAATCATTCAGGAAAACACCACAAAGAATCATATCCTACTACGAGAAGCGTTTCTGATCCGAGACTTCATTTATGGTTGGTAAACATTAAGGAAAACACCACAAAGCATCATAACCTACTACATAAAGTGTTTCTTCTCCGAGTACTTCATTTAAGGGTGGTAACATTTCAGTAAAACGTCGGGGAGAAGCATAGAATACCACTCTGAGTAGTTCAGGTCTGAGTACTTCATTTAGGGTGGTAACCATTCAAGAAAACAACACAAAACATCTTATGCTACTACGTGAAGTGTTTCTGGTCGGAGTACATCATTTATGGGTGGAAATCATTCAAGAATACACCACAAAACATCTTATGCTTCTTAGCGAAGTGTTTCTGATCGAGTACTGCATTTATGGATGGTAACCTTTCAATAAAAATTCACAAAGCATCATAGCCTAGTACGAGAAGTGTTTCTCTTTCGAGTACCTCTTTTAAGGGTGGTTATCTTTCACTAAAATACCAGGGAGAAGCCTAAAATACCACCGTAAGTAATTCATGTTCCATTACTTCGTTTATGGGTGGTAATTATTCAAGAAAACACCACAAAGAATCATATCCTACTACGAGAAGCGTTTCTGATCCGAGACTTCATTTATGGTTCGTAAACATTAAGGAAGACACCACAAAGCATCATAACTTACTACATAAAGTGTTTCTTCTCCGAGTACTTCATTTAAGTTTGGTAACATTTCAGTAAAACGTCGGGGAGAAGCATAGAATACCACTCTGAGTAGTTCAGGTCTGAGTACTTCATTTAGGGTGGTAACCATTCAAGAAAACAACACAAAACATCTTATGCTACTACGGGAAGTGTTTCTGGTAGGAGTACATCATTTATGGGTGGAAATCATTCAAGAATACTCCACAACGCATCTTATGCAACTTAGCGAAGTGTTTCTGATCGAGTATTGCAATTTTGGATGGAAACCTTTCAATAAAATTCCACAAAGCATCATAGCCTAGTACGAGAAGCGTTTCTTCTTCGAATATTTCATTTAAGGGTGGTTACCTTTTACTTAAACACCAGTGAGAAGCATAGAATCCAACTCTAGGTGATTCATGTACGAGTACATTCATTATGGGAGGTAATCATTCAAGAAAGAATCATATCCTACTACGAGAAGCATTTCTGATCCGATATTTCAATTATGGATGGTAAACATTAAGGAAAAAACACCACAAGACATCATAACCTACTACAGGATGTGTTTCTTCTCCAAGAACGTCGTTTAAGGGTGGTAACATTTCAGTAGAACACCAGGGAGAAGCATAGAATACCACTCCGAGTGCTTAATGTATGAGTACTTCTTTTATGGGTGGTAGACATTCAAGAAAACACCACAAAGAATCCTATCTTACTACGAGAAGCGTTTTTTATCGAGACTTTATTTTTGGGTGGTAAACATTAAGGAAAACTCCACAAAGCATCACAACCAACTGCAGTAAAACGCTGGGGATAAGCATAGAATACCACTCTGAGTAGTTCAAGTCTGAGTACTATATTTAGGGTGGTAATCATTCAAGAAAACAACACAAAGCATCTTATACTACTACGTGTAGGGTTTTTGATCGGAGTAGATCATTTATGGGTGGAAATCATTCAAGAATACACCACAAAGCATCTTATGCTACTTAGCGAAGTGTTTCTGATCGAGTAATGCATTTATGGATGGTAACCTTTCAATAAAATTCCACAAAGCATCATAGCCTAGTACGAGAAGTGTTTCTTCTTCGAGTACTTCATTTAACGGTGGTTACCTTTCACTAAAACACCAGGGAGAAGCTTAAAATATCACTCTAAGTGATTCATGTCCGAGTAATTCGTTTATGGGTGTTAATCATTCAGGAAAACCCCACAATGAATTCTATCCTACTACGAGAAGCATTTCTGATTCGAGACTTCATTTATGGTTGGTAAACATTAAGAAAAACACCACAAAACATCATAACGTACTACGGGAAGTGTTTCTTCTCGGAGTACTTCGTTTAAGGGTGGTAACATTTCAGTAAAACACCAGGGAGAAGTATAGAATACCACTTTGAATGTTTCATGTTTGAGTACTTCATTTTTGGCTGGTAACCATTCAAGAAAACACTACAAAGCATCTTATACTACTACGTTAAGTGTTTTTGGTCGGAGTACATCATTTATTGGTGGTAATTATTAATGAATACACCACAAAGCATCTTATACCACTTAGCAAAGTGTTTCTGATCGAGTACAACAATTATGGTTGGTATTCTTTCAATAAAATTCCACAAAGCATCATCGTCTAGTACGAGAAGTGTTTCTTCTTTATGTACTTCATTTAAGAGTGGATATCTTTGACTAAAACATCAGCGAGAAGCATAAAATACCACTCTATGTGATTTATGTCCGAGTACTTTGTTTGTGGGTGGTAATCATTCAAGAAAACACCACAAAGAATTATATCCTACTACGAGAAGTGTTTCTGATCCGAGACTTCATTTATGGTTGGTAAACATTAAGGAAAACACCACAAAGTATCATTACCTACTAAAGAAAGTGTTTCTTCTCCGAGTACTTCATTTTAGGGTCGTAACATTTCAGTAAAACGTCGGGGAGAAGCATAGAATGCCACTATGAGTAGTTCTTGTCTGAGTACTTCATTTAGGGTGGTAACCATTCAAGAAAACAATACAAAGCATCTTATCCTAATACGTGAAGTGTTTCTGGTCGGAGTACATCATTTATGGGTGGAAATCATTAAAAAATACACCACAAAGCTTCTTATACTACTTAGCGAAGTGTTTCTGATCGAGTACTGCATTTATGGCTGGTAACCTTTCAATAAAATTCCACAAAGCATCATAGCTTAGTACGAGAAGTGTTTCTTCTTCGAGTACTTCATTTAACGGTGGTTACCTTTCACTAAAACACCAGGGAGAAGCTTAAAATATCACTCTAAGTGATTCATGTCCGAGTAATTCGTTTATGGGTGTTAATCATTCAGGAAAACCCCACAATGAATTATATCCTACTACGAGAAGCATTTCTGATTCGAGACTTTATTTATGGTTGGTAAACATTAAGAAAAACACCACAAAACATCATAACATACTACGGGAAGTGTTTCTTCTCGGAGTACTTCGTTTAAGGGTGGTAACATTTCAGTAAAACAACATGGAGAAGGATAGAATACCACTTTGAATGCTTCATGTTTGAGTACTTCATTTATGGCTGATAACCATTCAATAAAACACCACAAAGCATCTTATACTACTACGTTAAGTGTTTTTGGTCGGAGTACATCATTTATTGGTGATAAATTTTCAAGAAGACACCACAAAGCATCTTATCCTACTTAGCGAAGTGTTTATGATCGAGTACTGCATTTATGGCTGGTATCCTTTCAATAAAGTTCCACAAATCATCATAGCCAAGTACGAGAAATGTTTCTTTTTCGAGTACTTCATTCAAAGGTGATTACCTTTCACTAAAACACCAGGGAGAAGCATTAATACCACACTAAGTGATTCATGTCCGAGTACTTCGTTTATGTGTGGTAATCATTCAGGAAAACACCACAAAGAATCCTATCCTACTACGAGAAGCATTTCTGATCTGAGACTTCATTTATGATTGATAAACATTCAAGAAAACACCACAAAGAATCCTATCCAACTACGAGAAACTTTTCTGATCTAATACTTTATTGATGGGTGGTAAACTTTCAGGAAAACACCACAAAGCATCATAACCTACTACGGAATATGTTTCTTCTCTAGTACTTCGTTTAAGGGTGATTACATTTCAGTACAATACTAGAGAGAATCATAGAATACTACTGAGTGCTTCTTGTCTGAGTACTTCATTTATTGGTGGTAGCTGTTCATAAAAACATCAAAAAGCATTTTATCCTTCCACGTTAAGTGTTTATGGTCAGAGTACATCATTTATGAGAGATAATAATTCAAGAATACACCACGAAGCATCTGATACCACATAGCGAAGTGTTTCTGATCGAGTACTATAGTTATGGCTGGTAACATTTCAATAAAATTCCACAAATCAACATCGTCTAGTACTAGAAGTGTTTCTTCTTCAAGTACTTCATTTAAGGGTGGTTATCTTTCACTAAAACACCAAATAGAACATTAAAATAGCACTCTAAGTGATTCATGTCCGAGTTCTTCGTTTATGGGTGGTAATCATTCGGAAAAACACCACAAAAAATCATTTTCTACTACGAGAAGCGTTTCTGATCCGAGACTTCATTTATGGTTGGTAAACATTAAGGAAATCACCGCAAACCATCATAACCTACTACAGAAAGTGTTTTTTCTCCGTGTACTTCATTTAAGGGGGTAACATTTTAGTAAAATGCCAGGGAGAAACATAGAATACCACTCTGAGTAGTTTAGGTCTGAGTACTTCATTTAGGGTGGTAACCATTCAAGAAAACAACACAAAGCATTTGATCCTACTACGTGAAGTGTTTCTGGTCGGAGTACATTTATGTATGGTAATTATTCAAGAATACACTATAAAGCCTCTTATCTTACTTAGCAAAGTGTTTCTGATCCGAGTACTGCATTTATGGGTGGTAATCTTTCTATAAAACTCCACAAAACGTCATAGCCTACTACGAGAAGTGTTTCTTCTTCGAGTACTTCATTTAAGGGTGGTTATCTTTCACTAAAATACCACAAAGATAGCACAGAATACCACACTAAGTGCTTCATTTCCGAGTATTTCATTTATGAGTGGTAACCATACAAGAAAACACTAAAAAGCATTCATACTATGAGATGTGTTTCTTATCCTAGGCCTTCATTTATGAGTGGTAGCCTTTCAAAAAAAGCCTAGTACGAGAAGTTTTTCTTCTTCGATTACTTTATTTAAGGGTGGTTACATTTCACTAAAACTCCAAGAAGAAACAAAGAATACCACTTTCAATGCTTCATGTCTGAGTACTTCATTTATGAGTTTCAAGAAAACACCACAAAACATCTTATCCTTCTACGTGAAGTATTTCTGGTCGGAGTATATCATTTATGGGTGGTAACCGTTCAAGAATACACCACAGCATCTTATCCTACTAAGCAAAGTATTTTTGATACGAGTACTGCATTTATGGGTGGTAACCTTTCAATAAAACTCCACAAAACATAATAGCCTAGTACGAGAACACCTTCGAGTGTTTCATTTAAGTGTGGTTACCATTCACTAAAATACCAGAGAGAAGCATATAATACCACTCTAGGTGATTCATGTCCAAGTACTTCGTTTATGGGTGGTAATCATTCAAGAAGACACCACAAAGAATCCTATCCTACTACGAGAAGCGCTTCTAATTCGAGACTTCATTTATGGGTGGTAAACATTCAAGAAAACACCACAAAGCATCATAACCAACTACGGAAAATGTTTCTTCTCTGAGTACTTCATTAAGGTGATAACATTTCAGTACAACACTAGAGAGAAGCATAGAATACCATAAAGTTCTTCATGTCTGAGTAATACATTTCTGGGTGATAACCGTTCAAGAAAACACCAGAAAGCATATTATCCTACCACGTGAAGTGTTTATGGTCGGAGTACATCATTTATGGGTGGTAATCATTCAAGAATACACCACAAAGCATCTTATACTAACCTCTTTCGTTCATTAAACAAAACGGTTAACGAAACTACCCTCTTTCGTGATCGTTACACACGTTAGACAGGTCTAATTACAGGTACAACATATTCGCTATATTGAGTCGAGCGGCCTAGCCTAGTGTAGGGATTTGTAAGCGAGTCGGTCAGACGAGTCAGACGAAATATGTTCGGGTTGGATAGGTCGACGGGTTTGACGGGTCATAAAATTTTAAGCCGACCGTAATTCATTAAGACCTATGGGTTAGCAACTCGCCGGGTTCGGTTCGGGTCGGGTCGGGTCGGGTCGGGTCGGGACGGGACGGGTTCGGTCTGGGTCGGGTTGGTCGGATTCTTTTTCTTCTTTTTTTGAATTTTTTTCTTTAATGGGTCATTCCCGGGTTTGGACGAATTATTCCTGGGTTTGCATGGATTTTGCACGGGTTTTGCATGGGTTTAGCACCAGTTTGCACGAATTTTGCACGAGTTTGCATGGATTTTGCACAAGGTTGGGCGGGTTTGCACGAATTTGTGTGGGTTTGAATGGGTTTGGACGAGTTTGCATAGGTCTTGCACATGTCAATGGCGGGTTTATTTTCCAGCAAGCAGGGACGGGTCAGATCGAGTTTAACACAGATTTTTTTCCAACAAGGTTGACAGCTATCCGTCCCTGCTTTTTTTGGATAGGTCGGCCTCGATTTTCCCTGACTGGGTCGAACCCATCCGAGTTTGGTTAACTCCCTAGCTCGGTGTGACGGTGTGCCATGTCCCAGTATAGAAGTCCAAAATCATGTGACATGTTATAAGATCATACTCGAATCCGCTGTAGTGCAGTACCACGCTACATGAAATCAATGGTTCGTATCGACCGCCAGCTAGCGATCGACTGTCAGCGATGAGAATTAGAGAGGCTTTTAAAATTTAACAAAAATCTTAATGCAATCAAGAGAAATCAGACGGCTCATGTGTTGCGCTGCACGATAGCTCGCAATACCAGATTCAACACTGGCCAAGAGTTTTCACTGAACGGATTTGTATTCCCTAGAAGGATCAGACTTTCGAATTACACATTGGACATGAGTTTTTCCTGTGAGAATGCACGAACCCCCTGACCAGTGACCATTCCGTAATCAGGAGTACCTCACCAGATACAAATTCCCAACTGAACTGGGCTGGGCCCTACCAAAGGTAAAAAAAGAAAATAAAGAGAAAATAAAGAGAAAATAAAAAAAAAACAGATACTACATACATGAGGCCCAGTTGGGTTCAACGGTAAGTATCTTGAGTCATTAAAGCTAAGCCCAGTTGGGTTGAACGAATTTAATACTTGTTGTAGCGGATCCGTATCCTCTCACCCATAAAAAATGAATGCTCTCTGCATCTACTAATTTGGACCGTCCAATTAGATCTGAACGTTTGACCGTTAATTATATGATTCAGGGTGCTTTTGTATTATAAAATCACATCCGTTCAAATATAATCGGACGATCCAAATTAGTGGATGCACAGAGCACCCATTTTTATGGATGCAGAGAATATCGTTTCTGTTGTAGCGCAGCAGTAAACTAGTAAATTTGGCAACAGTAGCAATTTCGAGATGCAAACTATTCAGTTTGTTTTTTAAATTCTTTTCATGTAGTGTATGTGTATCAAGGGCCGAGTATATTATCGTACCTTAACAACCAACAAAATGAAATAAATAGTTGGTAAATTGGTGAACTTCACCAATACAAATACAAAGACAAACTCTTGAACATAATATTAACGATACTTCCAAAATTTTAAGACAATTACCCAGTTTTCTTTTAACTCAACACAGTTAAATAAATCCATTTTGCAATATCACGTGCATCAGTAAAAAGTTAACTTCGTAGCATAATTATAGTTGTCTTAAAATTTTGGTACCTTAGAAAAAGCAAAACTTGTGACTCTTTATCAACCTAAACTTCGATTCAATCGGTTTCTTTAGACTGACCTTGAACGCTGCTAACTCTGATTTGAAATATTTCTACAGTGTACAACAATTCATATATACTTTGATATTAATCTTATCTGTCTTAGAAATAACTCTTTCCACCTTTCAAAAGGTTAATATTTATCCTAAAAAATGAAATATCTCCTTCATTTTCATCATCCATATTTAACTCTAGCATGAAATCCCGATCGTCCATCCAGATGCGACAGCTATGGTAATCAAACCATTTTGAGATAGTAGAAGCAGATGCACAGAACATGTACTAAAAGATTTCATCCGCCTGTATTAATTAAATCATTCTTAGCTGCATATAGTGCACCGAGTTTTTTTTTTTTTTTTTGGTAACAGATGAAGAACAACAAATATGACTTTATTTTGTATTTATCGATATTCTTTTGAGATATTGTGGGTCTGTAGCTCTTCTTTTATTCGAATTAGGCCCATGATGATAAAGTTCAAATGGTTTTAAGGCCCATACTCCACACAATTTCTATAATTTTTATCCTATTTTATTTTTATTTCTCCGCACTTCTTCTCAAGGGCACCTCAGCGCAATTTAGTAAATGACTTCTTTGATCTAAATTTGATCGTTATCTTTAACAAAACAATTAACGAAACAAAATTTCTTAATCATTCATTAAACAAAACAACTAACGCTACTATTCTCTTTCGTGATCGTTACGCATGTTATGTTATGCAATAATATAGCTTGCTTTAATCCTAGTGACAAAAAAATGCATGTGTATGAAAATCGGAAAGCAAAGGAATATATACAGTGAAATATTTATTATCAATTTTAACGGTATGGACTAGAGGGTCATATTTTAGTCCACTTGGAAGTTGGAATTCCCAAATTTCTTTAAAATTAAAATATTCTCATGGTTAGTACCCAAAAAAAATTCTCACTAAAGACAACTTAGTTAAAAATGATGGTCAGGCATACAAACCGTAGTTTTGTAAAAAAAAAATGAAACAATTAATCATTTGTTTATCAATTGTTCCGTAGGTAGGGCAACTTTGGCAATGAATATGTAAATGTAATTATAATAACATACAATTTTGACTGTTCTCACATAGGTGATTTATTGCATATCAATAATCACATACCTCTAAAAGATGAGGAAATTATAGAACTAATTAGAGGAGCCGTTTTGGATTATATATACTGAAAGAAGCAAACTAGTTTTTAAAGTGGTAATTGTAAAACTCTAAAACTAAGATCATTGGGCATTAATTATCGGTGTTTTATGGTATTTCACATAAATGTTTCAATACAAACAGGTGGTAGGACATACCACTTCTGCAAAAAGGAAAAAAAGTCCATAATTAGTTGGCTCCGATTTTTTTCGAAGATGTTACTGGGGCTTACAATGCTGTCTCCATTGCCATCTAATTTAGCAAATTCACAGCTCCTCCAATCAATCTAAATTCTGCTACAAGTTTCCCTGTAGCAGCTGTGTAGCCATTTACAAAATGTGGAGCATCAGAAACAAAAATAGCGTGTCGCAGAACTCGGCCACACATCCTTAATTGAGCTAAAAATCAATCTAATGGTACAAAGCAGTTTCACCAGATATACTCTGTAAAAGCGTGGCAACTCCGGAGGAGCCGTGTTTCTTTCCATACGACCTGGAAATTGTTTAGCAGACCCCAAATTAGCAAATCGGTGAGTTCCTATGTAACCTCCTCGGCTGTTTTTTTGTCCATATATACATCTGATTTTCACTCCTATTGCATCCCATCAGTTGTTTCGAAGAATCGAAGAAAAAGGTCTTCGAACCCCACATCTCTCCAAAAAAACATCCCGGCACTCCTACCTCCCACCGGGCCGGTGGAGACCGAGGAATGAAAAATCATCATAAATAATTCTGAGAGATATACTGCAACCATGGAAACTGAACGCGTAAAACAGTTGCTACTCATCATGATTAGATCAAAAAGCAATCGTGTTGCTCTTGTGGGTGGAAACCATACCGCTTCCCGCTTTTGCACCCGCTAATCGACTCCCGGACCCAGTTTCTCTCCTCTCTATCTCTTCTGATTCCACTAGATAGTAAATAACTGCTGCTTCTCTTCCTAGCTCGTCAGACAAATCTGCTTGCAAACAATTGACGATGGAGTGCCCATCAACTGCCGTCGCAACAACACTTGGCAAGAACCGCATAATGATTTCCTTCTCTGCTGAGCGAATTGTTTGTCTCGTCGCTCGATCAGCTTTGATCACCATGATCCTTCTCTCTTTCCCATTGCTTCACTCCATGATTTTCTCACTGTCCGGAGTCGACAACTCCCTTGAGCTGCAAATGCTCCTAAACGATCTAAGGCACAGTGGCCTTTTTAACTCTGAGGACCGTGCCGTCTTTCTCGGTAACTCTCTGTCACTACTCCCTCTCTTGAAGAAGAATAATCTCATTCCGCTTTCTCGTAAATGGGAGCCAATTGTTCCCGACCATTCAGTTGATTTCATCGTCGCAGCTGATGGCTTTGGTGACGATTCATTTGGGTTCATAGATAGAATTCTCCGTACAGGAGGAGTTGTTCTGATCCAACTGAAATCAGATCCGATCAAACTTCCAGAAAACTATAAAATGGTTTTCATGAAAAAGTTCGACTCGAACGCCATTGCGGTCAAGAAGATTGAGCAAAGTGTCACTGGAAGAGCCTCAAGCAGGCGACTGCTCTCTGTGCCAGAAGTGAACAAGAAAACTCTAGATGAGCTTGAAGATGTGCTCTTGGAGCCACCAATTGGATCACGAAAGATGAAAAGCTCTAAAAGGATTAGATTTCTTCCGATTTTGACTCGCAACTCTATAGACAGCTACTCGAGGAGAGTTTTCGTTGATGTCGGCCCATCAGCAAAGACCAAAAGCGAATCTTGGTTCAAGAAAAATTATCCTAAAGGTAAATTGGACTTTGAGATAGTAAGAATGGATGTTGCGGAGTCTGAGACAAAAGTGACAGGTGCACAAGGGATGTCAGAATGGCTAAGAACAAATGTAAAGAAAGAAGATTATGTGGTAATGAAGGCTGAGGCTGGGGCAGTCGAGGAATTGTTGCAAGGAAAAGCAATTGCGCTGGTTGATGAGCTCTTTTTGGAATGCAAGAACCAGTGGTTCAAGGGGAAAAAGAGCAAGAGGGCTTATTGGGAATGCTTAGCCCTTTATGGTAGGCTTAGGGATGAAGGGGTTGCAGTTCATCAGTGGTGGGGTTAGAAGAGGGGATGAAATGGACTTTGAATTCAGCATATCACTGAAGATCTTCGGGGGACAATTTCTCTTCTAATACTGTGTTCTGAAAGAATATAAGATTTGTGATGTTGGCACTATGAAACAATGTATAATCTAAGGGACAATTTTCTTCAAATACTGCACTTGGAAATGTAGGTATTCAGAAGCATTGTGAAATTTGTGATGTGGACATAAAAATTCCTGATGTGGGTGTTTTTTTTCATTTCTTTTTTGTCCCTTCCCAATATTAGTTCTAAGACTTTTGTTTATGCACTGTTTATCCCCTTTTGTTGTATCTTTTGAGCCTGCCTAGTGGTCAAATTACCTAATTAACACCATTCCTTTTTTACATTTCTTTTGTTAGATTTTTTATGTTTCTTATGTTAGATCTAGTAGTTAAATTAGCAATTTATCAGCTTTCTTGACAATCCATGTCATGAAGGAGAATAACACAACAAAAAACAAATAATCTTAGAATGAAAATGTAATTGTAAATCATATTCACGAAACATAAACAATATCTAAAGGTTTTATGTACAAAGAAGTCCTGAATCTATGCAAGCTGAACTTCATCAAACAAATAAATGCCCAACGGCATTGAAACCAGCCAATTTCAAACAAAATAGAAGTTTTAAAGAAACATCACTTGGAAAGAAAAAACCTTGTAGGATAGCAGCAAACTTGACCTGGAGATAAATCTATACCGTACAAGAAATATAAATTAGGCATCCTTGATCACAACTACTGGACAGGGGACATGGTTGATGCAGTAATTGCTCACACTCCCAAGGAACATCCTGCAAAAGAGTATATTTCAAATAATTATAGGCCAACTTTTAGTTATTTATTACTTACTCAGTTATTTATTTTTATTTATTTATTCATTATTATCATTATTATTACTACTGTTATGTTGTTGTTGTTGGTGGTGGTGGTGTTGTATATTTAACACTAATTAGAAACTAGAACTAACAAAACCTCTTAATCGGCCCAATAGCACGGCATCCCATGACGAGGAGATCAGCCTTCAAGTTAGCAGCAGCCTCACAAATCTTATCTTTTGGATCGCCTACAATCACATGAGTCTTCACATTTACCTTCAATTCAAAGAAAACAACACTAAATCAGTAAATCAAACACAGATGCTGCACAATTGATGATGTACTCCAAACCAAGCTAGCTAGAATTAGATCAATTTTCGTTACCCCCTTGCCATCACAAATCTTCATAGCATGATCCATGATTGCCTGTGTAATTCGCTTCTGGTGCGCCTCAATTGCGGCCATAAACGCGGGCACCTCCACTTCACCTTAACCCAGCACAAAAAGGATGCACAAAAGAAACAAAATCAAACAACTTAACACAGAACAATTAAACCGATCATCGAAATTTCACAATTGGATCATTCTTACTAGGGCCACCAAAGGGGATGGGGCCAGGGTTGATGCCAGCGGCGATGGAAGGCGGTGACTGGACATGGAGAGTGACGAGAACACCCGGTTCGACCACATCTCCGCCTTCCTCAGTCGCGGCGGCGCCGGGGCGGAGACGGAGGTTGTCAAGGGCCCACTTGAGAGCCTTCATGCTCTCTTCACTGCCATCTACTGCGACCACTACGCAGCCAAGATTTCCTGTTGCCATTAGAATTAAAAAAAGGGTGGAAAGGAGAAAAGGTCGATGTAGGAAAGATGATTGGAGGTGATTAGATGTCAGATGAGATTGTCGAATTTAATGAGGAGGCTGTCCCGTTTACCGTTGGGGAAAAGAAAACCAGAAAAGGAGAATTGACTGAGGATAAATTTTGAGAGAGAAGCGTGAAACATAGCAGCGACTTCGCACAAAGATTCTAGCGGTGGCAGACAGGCGCACACTTCTTCTCACACTGTAGGATCTTTTGTGGCACTCACAATATAGTTCTAAGAAGTGTCAATAGTCAATTCTCAATAACACTTGAGGTCTTCAGCTATAAAATATAAATCCTTCAACTTCGGCATCCTGAGGTGATAAAATATAAGAGAGAAGAAGAAGTAGGCATGGGATAAAACCGCAAGAAGGGATTTTCGACGAGAAAAAATATATTTTGTCTTTTAAGTACATTTTTATTAAAAGAAAGGGATTAAAAATTCGTAAAAATAATATAGAGTACGCTGCATTTTCGATGGCACAGAAAGAAATGTATATTGTATATCATTGTTTTTGTAATTTCTAAAATATGGTATAGAAAATACATGTCTTTAGATATTTATTTTTTTCGTATGGTGCAAATTATAGCTAATAGATTGGTATACTATACCGTTCTTTCTATGTCATAAAAAATCTGATGCATTCTTTCTGTTTTAACAATTTTTTTAATTATTTTTCTATTAATGAAAAATGCTGGATGTATGGGATGTATTAAAATACCTAATTTATAATCAATTAAAATGATCAATTTTATATAAAAGAAAACTTAAGTTGGTCTCCTTATAGTTATTCTATATTGAAATCTCAACACATTCATAATTAGCCAATTTGAGCGCTATTTATTTATTTATTTATCTGATTGCATTGTTTCCTACCTCTACTGAACTCGAAAAGCCCATTAAGTGTTGTTATCTCAGGTGGCAGCTCGAACATGCATCTATCAAATTCTAGTGATGTACCTTCCTCTTTGACCACATTGCAATTTGCTGACCAAGAAACTTTAAACTTTAAACTGATATGCCAAATTATAAATACTCCTGATTTTCATCTCTAACGGTCGATCGCGAAATTGACGGTCGATCCAGATCCGTTGTTATATATTCGATTCATTTGTTTTATGTTGATGCGCTCTTTAGCTGTATGTGACTTTGAGCACATATATTTGTGCAGTATATCACTCGGAATTTAAAGACATGTATCATGTCCATAACAATTTTTAGTTTTTAAAATAATCACTATATTGAACATACGGAAATTATGTTAGTATTTTTAATAAAAAAATATTTACTCTAACTTAGGGAAATTCATTTTATTTTATTTTAAGAAATTTTGTATTTACTCTACCTTCCATCCTCTACACAGGAGCGGAGACAAGGAAGATTGGGGTTCCATCATCTCTGATGTTTTTTTCACAGTTTATAAACAATATTTTTTAAAGTGTTATGTTATATTTTCTATGATAAATTGTTTAATTGCCCAACAATTTTTTTAGATTTCAACCATCTCTAATTTAAAATTCTGCCTCTGCCATGCCTCAACGTAACATTCATCTTCTAATTATTTTACCATTTAGACCAATAAATAATTGCATCTTAATTAAAAAAAGAGAGAAAATGTACCGTTTTTCACTCATGCAAATATCAAATCAGATCTTCTACCGCACAGCACAAACACTGTGCATGCTGTGCGGTAAATCTCAGACTTTGATTTGCATCGAGATTTGTGCAAGCTAAAATTTATAATATCAGACCCCTGAATCAAATCTGAACCGTCCGTAGCCTACAACGCAGGAAATCTTGAGCGTCTGTTACTGCTGAGCGGCAGAGAATCCGCTTCATGCAAATATAGAGGTGTTTACAATTGTGTCGTTCTTCTTCTTTTTTCGAACCAAGAAGTAGAAACTGTCAGCTCTCATTTCTTCTCTAAAGCAATACAAAACCAACGCAAGTACAATACGCAACAGAAAACAAGATACGAACTCAGATTAGCACTGAGCACCTTTGATACAATATTATCCTTCGGACAATAAAACTACCCGAATTCACGAAATATGATTCTCTATTTCTCGTAAGCATATAATGTACCTGTAAAATGATGTCAAATTCCTCTCTCTACTCACAAACATCATAAGAGACGATTAAGTTCACCACTTGAACGAATCTTACAACACTCGTCATTGAATCAGGCGGGCTAATACCAGTTAGACCGTATCAATATTCAACAAATTGCTCCAAACTTGAAAGTGCTCCTATCCAAGTTTTGACTAAAATAAAACTTTTTTAAGACATAATGAATTAAAGGATAAGCCCAGTTTAATATTTGCTAATTGAGTGTTTGATCTTTGCATTCAGTTTGTATTTTCTCAGTGAAGGAACCAATATCTATACTAAAAGATGCTCTCAGCTATTTCAAAATTTTAAATAAGCATTCACATGCAAAAGAAGCTAAAATCATACTAAAAGCATAAAATCAAATGGATCTTCTCAAATTCTAAAGCATGTAGTTAGTTTCAATCAATATTGTTCCTTTTTGTGGTTTTTCTTGTTTCTTCTTTTGCTTCAAATTGGATGAGAGCTTTTATTGATCCACCTTAACTTATTTTGAGAATGAAAGATCAAACTAATGTTAGTTGGATATGATATGAATCAAATCTAGTAAGTCTATTTGCTTCAAATCACAATCTCAGGTCTTCTCAAACATATGTTTGATTTGCAGCTAAACTTCAACATACATGAACACCTATTTTGATCTTGGATCAATATTTAAGGTGGAAGATGGGGGCGGAACTCTTGTTTAATTTTCTAATTAAATTTAATTAAACAGTAAAAATTTTAGTTAAAATATTTATTAAAAATTTGTATAATTTGATCAAAATTAAATTTTGACATCTTTATAACATTTAAATTAGACTATACTTGCAAATCGGCTCTCTAATTTCAAATCGACCCTCCTAACTCGATATTCTGATTTCGCCCCTGGTGAAAGAGAAGAATCAAAGAGCAAGAGAGAGAGAGAGAGCAAAGATGGGAAGAGTTGGCCAAGGGATCCAATCCCTTGCTCTCGGCCTCAAGGTCGCCGCCTATAAGCGGCTCAGGCTGGGGGAGTCTAGAGGCTCGACCTCTAGTTCCATCATTCTTACGATATTATTTCATAATTCAAGTTCTTGATTTTTAGAATGAATTATAATGATATAATTCAGGATACAAATGACATATAACATCAATTATTAACTCAAAATAAAGACCAACTTTTAATCCTAGAACACATAAACCTTCACTTAGTACATGCATGTGATCTACACTACTGTAATGAACAAAAAGAAATATATTTTTTAGGAAACTTGAATAATGCTCATATTTTTTAACATAATATTAATACTATTACGACAAAAGTATTCATAAAAATTTTACACTATTACACCAATATTTATGCTAGTGGCAGTGTTATATTAAGAAAGTAACTTCTCTAAAAGAATTTGACATGTGTATACTTTTGAATTAGATAGTTGATACTACCACCACAAGTGGTGAACAAAAAAAATATTTCTTAACAAATTAACGGAATTAATATTAATATTTGAATTATTTGTTTGTACTATTAAAACATATATTTACATTAATTCATGAATATTTACATATATAAATCCATAAGATAATTGAATCACTTACACGTATTAATGAATAGGTTTAATTAAATAGAAAATAAAAGATAAAATACTATGATTTTATTAAAGAAAACGGTGGAGAAATATGAAAAGAAAATATGCTAAAAAACGCAAAAGCGTGAACAAATATGCTTTGGAGAAAAATAATGACAAAAAAGATCTCAACAAACACAAAATAAAAGAAAGGATATTGGTTCAAATGTGCGGACAATGATTTATCTCAGTTTGCTTAAAACGAATATAGAAGTCTACCTTGATAGTTTAAATTTTATTTTATAATAATTCTAATAAACTCGGTACGATAGTAAACTACCTGATTTACAAGTACAAAGACGGAACGAGATCTTCTACCGCGCAGCACCGACATTGTGCGTGCTGTGTAGCAAATCTCAGTCTTTGATTTGCATCAAGATTCGTGCAAATTAAACTTTATAATATCTGACCCCCCTGAATCAAATCTGGACCGTCCGTAGCTTACAACGTAGAAAATCTGGGCCGTCTGTCGGTGTTGCGCGGTAGAAGAATCAGGTCCGTACAAAGACACATCAGAAGAGAAAGTTTTTTTTATATTTTCATTAAAATAAAAACATTCAATTATAATCTTTGATTTAAAATTAGAGTGATTCTAACAATCCCTTAACCGCTACCTCTCGCGCCTCTCGCTAGAAGACAAAAGCAATTAATGCTTTGCTCTGTTCGTTCTGTCCGCTATGTCCGCTCACATGCATGTCTTTATATTCAGGTCTCAAGTCTTTATATTTAAATTTGCAACAAAAGTGTTATGTCCGTCTTGTTGCTCCCAAGTCTTTATATTACTACAAGTCTCTATTTTTTGTGCAAGTCTTTATATTAGAAATTTTGCAGTTATTTTTCAGCAAATTTAAATATAAAGACTTTCATGCAACAATATATAGACTTTATTATTCTAATTTGAATACTAGTAATTTTTGCATTCGCTCTAGTTTCGCTCTACTATGTTGTTATGTCTACTTGCATGTCTTTATATTTAGGACTCAAGTATTTATATTACTGCAAGTCTTGATTCTTTTTGCTGTAAGTCTTTATATTAAAAAATTCTACAGCAGTTTTTCAGCAAATTAAATATAAAGAATTGTAGATAATAATATATAGACTTTATTGTTCTAATATAATGCTACAATCTTTATATTAGAAATTTTTACAGTAGTTTTGTTGTGAATTAAATATAAAGACTATACCTAAATATAAAGACATGCAACGGAGTGAACATAGCAGACAAAGCAAAACTGAACATGAACAGACATAACAGAGTATGAATAATTTTTGTCTTTTAATGAAAAACATGTAAGAGAGTCGGTTAAAAGAAAAATATTATATTTACTCTTAAAATTAACATTTTACTTTAATTTATTTATCAAGTGGAGTACTTCCAACCCTAGAGAAAAAGGTGGTGTGTTGTGCTTGAAACACGGATTGAGCTTGATCCGTAAACTCATACAAAATTAGAAGTTCAATTAATAAATAATGATATGGATATATTATCCGATTCTTGTTTGAAAATTATTCACAAATATCAAAATATGATATGAATGATGCAGATTTTTTTTTATTCGAATTGTTAAAATATTGTGGAATTTCAACCTCTGAATTTGAAATAATAACATATGATTTAAGAATATTGTTTGCTTAAATTATTAATATTTTATTTTGGGAAAAAATTCTACGGATTTGCCACTCAAAAATGGTAAAATCGTGGATTTACTATTCAAAATTAACTTCTCTTATCTGTCACAAAAAAACACTTGTTCCTTTATTTATCACCTTTTATTTTAAAGACAAACATGCCCAAGTCTAATTGTCGATCACATTTCTTCTTCTACTTCTCCACTCGTGAGTCTCGTTCCTAATTCTCAGCCACCACATCGTCACCCCACCACGCACTCCTCCTTCCTGAAGAATCAGGGGCGGGGCACACGAGTGGAGAAGTAGGAGGAGAAAGGAGATCGACATGAGCATTTTTGTCTTTAAAATTTAAAAGTGATAAATAATGGAGCAAGTGTTGTTTTGGTGGTAAATAAGGAAGAAGTTGATTTTGAATGGCAAAATCACGATTTTCTCAGTTTTGAGTGGCACATAATAAATTTTCTTTTTTTTATTATGCATCTTAATTTCTACATATTCACATCAGCTTATATGTTAATATATTTTATCCATTTTGATTTTTTAATTTTAATTTTATTATTTTAAAAACTTATTTTTAATATATACATATATATTGTATTCAATATATGTGATCGAATATGTATCTATTGATTATTTGCTTCATATCGGTATTCATATTCACCTCTAATGTCGACCAAATGGAAGTAAAATGGGATCGGATAATATTCATCATTTATTTTATTCAGATTCTCATAGGAAATTTGACGCATATGGTAAAACGTATGAATATTTTTTTATATGGAAATAGAGAAGGACAATGTTTTCAATTTGAATTGATTTACAATACAAATTCGAATAATTATCTGATTTTTTATTAATTTTTGTAACTAATAAAAATATTATGTAGTTATTTTTTACTTAAATGTGATGTTTTTATTTTAATATAAAAAATATATTCATATATGTTAATATCTGATCTGTATTACAAAACGAGGTTTTCCTAAACCAAGGAATTAGTTATTGCAGCCTATAGCATTTGCCACCTGATTTACTAGCAGGACAAATAGTTCCGTGGTTTTGTTTTTCTGAAGGGGCACGGCGCCATGACATTAGTTCTATGAGAAATGATCTCACTATTGAAGCCTAAGCCTTTTGGTAGGGCCTTGGTCAATGATAGGATCAAGAGATGAAGGCTGTGCATCAGATGGTTGTTGATCCTCTGGTGCTTTGTCTCCATCTGACGCTGCTGCCGGTGGGACATATCCTTCTGGAAATGCTGGAGGTGGAGGCGCCGGAGGTAGCTGCAAGAGAACAAATAGATAAATCAGGAAATCTAGCATGACTTATTTTTTTTCACCCTCTTTTCCTTGTCTGGGATTGGACATGGGTTTATGGTGCCCAATAAAATGTGATTGCCAAGAATACAGAAAATAGCCAGTCTCATAGTAGCATGCTCTATTTATACTTCAAGAAGCTAAGTTACATGGACATGTTTGACCTTCAGTCTATGGCAACATTCAAGAAATTTCAGTAAAAAGACTCCCCTATGAAGATTGAGCTAATTACTCAACAGCTAACATACTAATTCTTGAGAAATTGACCAATTCTTCAGAAATGGCAACTACCTTTGGTAACATGCTGGAAATGAACCAGATAATATAAAGAATTCCCATTATATAAACTAGAATTTAGTTTTTACCAATTTTCTTGCATAAATAACATTGTTCTCAATATTTGTACAAATGGTAATAATGCTACAATTCTCACACTTGAGAAAGATTGTGTTGGAAAGCTTTTTGTTATTCCAACTAAGAAAGGGCACAAGTACAGTAAATGTGAAAAACTGCATTTCTACCTTTCGAGCGAGGGAAGCAAGTATGTGATCCACTCTTTTTAGTTCCTTAATATCAATTGCCTCCTTTTGAGGCTTGGGGACAGAACTCGCTGATTCACTGTCAGCATCAGCTGTAATGCAACAAGTATGACATTAATATCAATTCATACCAACAACATTTGCTCTTCCAAAATTGCTTTTTCTAAGGTACTCAAATTATTTGCCACAAGTAGTCAGAAACCATAATAAGCTAACTTCAAAACACATACCATTCCCAACTTTTTCCAGCTTGGTAGATGCTATTGTAAAAGCCTTTGAAATGTGATAGAGAGCCCTGCCCTGGAGAAGGATACAAGTTAACCATTTTAAAACAAACCACAAAAACAAAAACAAAAACAAAAAACAAAAGATCAGATTTAACTTTATCGACATGATCTGATACAATTAATGAAAACTAAAATCAGCATTCACCAACCAGTACTAGTATGCAACGCCTCTCGCGCTAGTATGCTCAATCCAAACTAACAACAGTAAGCTCAATACCAGCTACTAAAAAACAAGATTAACTTTTTGTTACATCAAAGTCATACAAGACACAGATTGGGTTTCATTCCTAGCCTACCCCAACTTGTTTGGGACTAAAGGCTCTGTTGTTGTTGTTCTTGTTGTTATCAAAGTCATACAAGACTCCAATTGGGTTTCATTTCTAGTCTACCCAACTTGTTTGGGACTAAAGGCTTTGTTGTTGTTGTTGTTGTTGTGTTGTAGCAATGGTCAACACTACCCTCACTCAGTTTCTCAATATCAACATAATTGAATTCAATATACTTTTCTGAAAGAAAGTGGAACTCACACACAACTTAAAAGAAGATAAGAACTCACAATACGAGCAGCAAAAACATTGCCAAGCTGTGGGGCCTGGTAAATTGAGCCATCGAGGATATAATAAGTCAGCACTGGATTAACCTTTTCTGGTCCATCCCTCTTCTGTTTACGGATCACAAAGAGATGAGGTTCCATCACTTCACTTAACATGTACTCAATCCCAGTCATCTTCCTGGAAATATCAGTACCCGAAAAACTTTTTGTTAGGCATTATCAAGTAAGTTTCTTTTAGAAAAACGAGTGTTGCAAGTACAAACTTCAATTAACTTTAGGCGTAAAACTGGAAAGCATCTAAGTTCTTCTTTACGGGTAACAAACTAACAATGGCATATTGTAATGCTCCAAAGATATGACTAGCCCAAGGATTAGGTGTGCTTTTGCAATGGATAGCAAGTAATCAAACTAAAATACAACCCAATTCTTCGTTCTTAACTACACACTACTGAGAAAAGTATGATAATTAACAATCCACAGAAGCATAGGGGATTACGAGAGCTGTGAGAGATCGAGAGGATGGATGGCGCGAGAACGGATCTGCTCGTTGTTGCATGACCAATCGTAGAATGGAGACAAGGCGAAGTAATCGAAAACCAAGTTGCGATCGAGGGGGTAGGTATTGAGCCAGAGCTGGTCTCTGAAGCATATTCCCGTCATGTCGGTGCCGGGAGGCGGAGGCATCGCCGGATTGGCTCCTCCGTCCATGTTAGGGTTTCCCATTCCCTGGCCCTGAGGAGGTAGCGGCGAAGCTGCCATGGTCTTCGCGAAGAAATCGAAACTACGCTTGATCTCTAGTTCCTGAGCGAATTTTCTAGCAGCGTTTGATTGAATTCTTTTCTGGTCGCTTTGAAAAAACAGGGCATGAAATCTGGGCTGTTCGATCTAAGCAAGTTGGATACACAGGGTGGATTCCACGCTGAATATATATATGTAAATTAATAACAATGGTGATGATGATATGTCCATTTTCAAATATTTAACTGCTAATCGTCCCCCTCTCGCGCTCGTTAGAAGACAAAAAAATTAATGCTGTGTTATGTCGGATCCGTATTCGCTGCCATTATTTTCTTGACATTATTCGCTGCCATTGAATCTTAGCCGTTGCCTTCAATTTTGACGGTTGTGATTTGATTCAGTGGGATCCCATTAATTGTGGGGTCCACTTGTCAGTGAAACGATGGCAAATTTTTGTCATCACAATAATGGCAGCGGATACGGTTCCATGTTATGTCCGCTTCATTTCATGTCTTTATATTTAGGTCTTGAGTCTTTATATTTAATTT
Organism: Eleocharis quinqueflora; assembly: GCA_964058865.1. NCBI lineage: Eukaryota > Viridiplantae > Streptophyta > Magnoliopsida > Poales > Cyperaceae > Eleocharis > Eleocharis quinqueflora. The sequence continues at coordinate 71,483 of CAXKVX010000083.1, read as the reverse complement.
TGCAACAAAAGTTTTATATCCGCTCTATCGTTCTCAAGTATTTATATTACAGCAAGTTTTTATTTTTTTTTCGCTGCAAGTTTTTATATTAGAAATTTTGCAATTATTTTTCAGCAAATTTAAATATAAAGACTTGCATGCAACAATACAAAACTTTATTGTCATAATATAAAGACTTGCAATTTTTGCACCCGCTGCAGTTTCGCTTTGCTCTGCCGCTTTCCTGCATGTCTTTATATTTAGGACTGAAGTCTTTATATTACTGCAACTCTTGATTTTTTTTTGCTGCAAATCTTTGTATTAGAAAATTTTGCAGCAGTTTTTCAGCAAATTTAAATATAAAGATTTGCATATAACAATATATAGACTTTATTGTTCTAATATAAAGACTTGTAACAATTATGTTGCAAGTCTTTATATTAGAAATTTTGCAGCAAATTTATTGCAAATTTAAATATAAAGATCTTAAACTTAAATATTAATGCATGCAATGAAGCGGACATAACGAACATAGCGAAGCAGACAGTAGAGCATTAATTGTTGCTGTCTTCTAGTGAAAAACATATAAGGATAACAGTTAAGAGAGAATATTATATTTACTCTAAATTCAAATCTAATTATTCATCGAATATTTCTTTTTTTTTGTTTGTGTTAAGACTTGTTCAAAAGGATCTCTAAATATTAAACAAGTCTTTTGTGTTTACTTTACTAGCCACAAAAAGATATTTAATGTGTACCGCACGCTCTGCTGTAGTCCTGTGGTGTTCAAGCTGCAAATCATGGTTATAGGTAGCTTGCCTTGCATTGCATGATAATTGGCAATCAGCATTACACAATGAAGTTTCCTAGAGAATTGTGGTTTAATTAGTGAAGAACATTGTTTCAATGAAATAATAAAATTCCGCTGCCCTTGTATACAACAGTTACATCACATGGCAATTGTCAATAAAAAAGGCATTATTGTTCCAATAGAAACAAAGATACAAGCTTGTGCTACACCTATCATCGTACACACACACTATTTGGTGACATTTATATATATTGTTCCAATAAAATTCCGCTGCCCTTTTATCGTTTTTCAAGGCAATTATTTAATTTCTGCTCATGATGTATATTTGATGACATTTAAGTATATTGTTGTGTATTTATCAAAAGTAGATAAATGAATAATTTGCTCTAGAAACTTGATCAAATATCATATCGAAATTTTAATTAAACAAGCAACATTTATTTACACTTTTAATGCAGAATAATAAATATATATTTAAATGTCATCGGATATACGTCAACGGTACAAATTGACTTTTTTTCAAATATAAGACAGATATTTTCATTAAAGAAGGTACATTTTTATAATGCTTTTAATGAAGGGTAAAATGAATATTTTTGCATTTAAAATGAATTTTAATATAAAAATAATAAAATGAATAAATTTGTGAGTTTTTTTTAATTTCGAAAGAGAAATATGTAATATCCAAATTGAGAGGGGAAAATACGCAATTTTGAAATTTTCGAAAGAAATACCTGAAATTCCATCTATAATTTAACCTCTTGAATACGAATCTGAATCTGGTATTATTTTTATGAAAATTAAGTACGATTCTACTATTCAAATTCGGACAGTCTAATTAAAACGGACGAATCAAATTTAATAGTAGAGAACAAATGCTTTTAAACCTGATCCATCCATTCTCATTTAACGGTTGGAATTGAAAAAAGTAAAATCCTACTTTCTTTTTTGAAAAGTAGGTGATCTCATCTCAATCCCTTGAATACAGATTTATTGTTATTAGTCTTCTCTGATTTTGATATTGATAAGAGTGTATCTACTTGTAGTTGCATTGTATCTCGTTAAGCAATTTCTCGCTGTGATTGTAGTTTATCCTCTTTACTGATTACTCCAGATTTGCTATAATTTGATGTCTGGTCTGATTCAAAAACAGGCCATGTTAAAACATATAAGATTGTTGTAGTCTTGTAGACGTAAAGTGTTTGTTTTTCTCAGTGTCATTCTAAATTTTAGGGCTGCTAATGGGTCGAGCAGGCCCTCGAGCCTAATGGGCCTAAGTTCGTTTTCACAATTTCGGACCGTCTTTTCCGATCAAGGCTTAAAACTCAACTCGAGTTCGAACACGTCACTATAATCGAACAAAATAACGGTCGGCCCGCGTAAAACTCGACTCAAAGCTCGAGTCCAAATTCGAGTATCCGGCTCACGCCCTCAACGTTCCAAACAAATATACCTCTGCCTCTGCCTCCGTCTGTCTCCTTTCTCCTTTCTCCTTTCCCCGATTCACCATTTTTTACCTTCGCCTCCCTTCTACTTCGAACCCCATCGTCCTAGTCATCTGCTCTATGGTCTCTTCTCTTTCCTATATCGGTTCAATTTGTTCTCTGCACTCTCTCAGGTACACTCATAATTTTATTCATTTTCATTAAACAATTTATTCATTTTTGGGTAGTTTTGATTTTGATTTTGTTGGGTACAACTTTACAAGATGTGATTTTGGGTTTTGGGTACTTGGGATTCACTAAGAATTTCTGTATTTGAAAATACTATTATGTTTAAGTCTTGCTTCTATGAGAAATTAACTCTCGATTTTGTGTATTTATGGTCCAGTAGCTCACCGTAGAAACTAGCTAAATTACTAGGCGACACAACTTTTGTATGCATTTCATCAATCGATCTTGATTCATTTTCTGGTACTCTCTCTAACTTGTTATTTCTTTATGTTACTCTCTCTGATTATGTTGCTTGTGACATAAAGTTCAGGGTAGAAATATTTCATGAAACAAATGGTATTTTACTAATTTCTCTCATTGTTCAGTTGATTTATAATACTAAAAAATTAGTCTCTATTAGAGCAGTTGTGAGCTACACTAGTGGTCTTAAGATCATCGTTCCTGATGTTGGTTAATGTAAGGATTGTTTCAAGCCATCACTTTAGAAAAGGAGAGTCAAATATTTCCTTCTGCTGTTATATTTGTCTTATTTAGGTTTTCAAATGTTTATTTGATTCGATCAGTCCCTTGAACCTTTGTATTTAGTCAATTGAACATTTCATCAGTAGTTACTAAACTGTGTTAACATTTGAAATGAAAGACATACTGATTTGGTGAGTGGTACTGATAATTGGAAAATATTTGCCTAAGAAATGGAGCGTCCCACTTCTTCCATTGTGTGTTTCTTCTCCTTTTCAGTTATAAGACTCGGTTCTCACAAATTTCTGTGGTTTATGTCGGACCCTGACTGAATTATATTGAGCGGTCAGTTCTGGAGAATTTAGCCATCATGTTATCAGAAAGTACATTTCCTCACACGGAATGTCCTTTTCTCTCTAGTAGCCAAATCGTCATGCTCCTAAAAATTGTTAATAGTAATCAATGTTTGTTGGACAATTTCTAAAGCAATTCAGGTTGTTACATCATTTGTTGAATTTCTCTTGTACTTCATTTTTCTAAATTATAGGTTTCCTTCCATCACGCTATTTTTTTGCAGGAATGGAAAGAAGGTGAAGTATTATATCACTGATGAATGTAGTTATACAAGCAGTTTTGTACTTACAATGGATGAAATATATTTATTCTTACAACTCAGTTACTTTTTTACTTTTTGCTAGTTCCTAATGCTTTTTATGTCAATTCATACTTTTTACCAGTGACATCATTTACAAACAAAGTAGACCTTAGTTGGTTCTTGAATATATTCAATGCTCACAAACTTTTTAGTTGCTATGTCAAACTATTTGAATTTTAACCACAAAGTCTCAACAGTCAGAATGGGTACTAATAATTCCCTGTCCTTTCTTTTAAGGGAAAGAGTAAAACGAGACTGACAGGAGACAACACTGATCTTCTATAATCACTGATCCTAAGATATGACAATTTTGATTTCTCTTTTTAAATGACTATGGGATTGCCCCTGGTAATCTCTTTTCATTTCATGTACCATGAGAATTTTTTAGGGAAGTTGTTGCTTTTGATGCAATCTAATAAACTAACAAGTTTTAAAAATTTCTCAGAAACTTAACTTCTTAAATTAGTGAATTTATTATATTTTTTTAACTGTTGAAATTTTCAAAGATGTAGGTTGTTTTTATAATAAATTCTTTTGGTTTCAGGACAATTATGAAGCGAAGTGAATTTTTAGGAAATGTTTTTTTATTTGTGATTTATGAAGGGAATTGAATTTTTATAATTTTTGGTTAACTACTTGTTAAATGGAATCACAAAAAAAGTTAGCTTCAATATTTAATATCACAAGAATCACCAACGGAATCATTTTAGAATATGCTCTCGGATAAATTGACGAGGTGAAAAAAGATTGATTGATAGATGTGAAGATTTTTTGTTTTTGTTTTTATTTCTTCAATAACTGTTCTCTTCCAATTTTAAAATAACAAAATTCAATGCTTCATTTTTATATCATCTATTAGCAGGACTAGATAGACGAGATGAGTTGTGAATTATGCAATTGCACAATGTATCATCCACTGAAAATAATCACCAATTCTTGATAATAATACAATTTAAAGTAACACATTTGCTAATGACCTCACGAATACAAGCACGAATTAAGAAAATTAAGAGTTGTTAAAGACAACTAACGAACTTCACTCCTTGCAATTTAAATATACGAACGTGCTTCAATTAATTCAGATTGTGGTTTAAAAGTTTCATTGAAGAGTCATGTTCAATTGTCGATTTGCTCCTGTGAACAGCCGAGTAAGTTAGAAAATTTAATATATGGCATATTTAATAATTACGAGTAAAGTTCGTTGAAAACAATTAATTAAATGGTACATCTAAATTTTGATGAAAAATTCAAATGTTCAAATTAATATTTTGTATTAGATTTCGAAAGTTGCCTCAGAATTTATAAAAGCTCAAATTCTAAAACGTATATGAAATATATAGCATGCTCACTTGTGTGTAAATTTGTTATAAAAACGCGATACGAGAGTTAAGAATACATATTTTGCAAAATAATTTAGTGTATTTGTACGACTTGTCAAAAATTTTTGCAAAATAATTATGTATATTTAAAAATTTGTATTATTTTGCTTCTGAAAAAAAAAATATAGATCTTACCTCTTGACAGAAATCTTGAATCTGGCGCTGCATATTTCAGCCATATAAATAATTTTAATAATTTTAGTTAGACAGATAAAAGTGACAATTGTCCTATCTAAAATTGAATGGACGCTACAAGTTTTCCTTCACCAAACACTTTGGAGACTATTCAAATATTCAAGTATTCAACTAATAACGCTGATTTCAGTGAAGTCCTATCTGGTGTAGTGGTAAGATACAAAATTTTTATTAGAGACGTTTGGAATTCAAATTTCTGCAAGAATTATTTTAGAGAGTTTTCAAATTTATTTTTTGATTTATTTTTGTAAATCTGTATTGTAGGCTTACAAACAACAAACAACGAATAAAAATACACGAATTCCAATAAATAACATGACGACTAATCAGGTAGGGGGTGGTTGTCACCTGTCAACTTATAAACCATTACAGGTTTTTTATTATACTTCTACCGAGTTGTATTTAGTTAGTAGCGACCCAAAATAAAAAAGAATCATAAAATTTCTTCTACATTTTACGATTGACGGTCGAACATTGATTTTTAATCTGACGATTAAAATAAGTTTCACAAAGAGCCGAAAAAAAAAATATGCAGGAGATACGATTCCTTTTGTAACGCTTAAGATTTCTTTATTTGCTAGCGAAACTCTTTCTCGTATATTTTTTATTTTTTAAGTTTTAGTAGAATTGCAACACGTGTTTTGTTTAAGGTAAAGCATGACGAGATTTTTACTGGGGTATAGGCAAAAAAAAAAATAATAGAAGAAAAGTCGCACTTTTGGTTGCAAGAACAGGAACTCCTCGGTGCCCTCCACTCAATTTCAAAAAGAAAAACATATAGTGTTTTCTCAACTTACCAGATTTTGATTGCAATCGATCAAATATAAATTAGCAAATAAATACACAAATAGACTGTTTAATTTGAATTTGAATGAAATATCAATTAATCGAACTACCTTTTACCTTTTACGTTACGTACGTAGCTCCAATACTAACGAGGACAGTACAAAGAAATGGAAAAAAAAAAAAGCAGGATACGGACATACGGTAAAACAGACAAATTACGGATTGGTCAGATTAAAATATCTTCATCACATTTTTTTTTTTTTGAGGGGAACATCTTCATCACATTCGACATTCCACAAGCGAGGCTATCATTGTTCGTGTATATCGAGATTGCAATGCCAATCATGTGTGCGATACGTGCCTTTTGTTCAGAATTCCAGACTGGATGCAACACTGACAAGACAAAAATACCCTTCATTTGTTCAATTGTTCACCCGTTACAGAGATCTTCTTCACTCGCTATATGTTTCATTGTGTAGATAACAGTTGCAGAAAACCCTTTCCACTGAAATCTTTATTAGGAGACAATTTTTTTTTTGGAAATAAGTGCAAAGCGTCTACTACTTCATTTTCTTAACAAAAACGAAACATACATAAGTCAAACACATCAACAATTCAAACTCACTATCACTATCTAACTCTATCTTTTCTATGATCCCTGTATCTCTATACTATCTAAATTCAATAAAATGTTAAAAGCAACATATACCCTTTTGATTAAATCGAAACACAATACACCAAACTAGAATAATCTCCTCTGATTCCATACAATCATCTTCACACTGTCCACTGACGGTGAATAGTACAGCCTCGTTGATCTGAGCAGAAGAACATGAAGCTCACCACATCCCCGTTGATCTTCACTGCATAGTTAATCTGAGCAGAAGCACTCTGATCTTCAGTGAAGCTCACCATCGTTCGAACTGATCCCATCTCATCGATTATGAGACAATCTTTACAAACGTAGGACCACCTGGACCAGAAAAGAAATCCCTCCCATTGAAATTTTGTATCATACTTAATTATTTTTGTCGTTTGTTTTTTCAACGTGAACGCATGTGTTTAGTCTGAACGCTGAACGCGGAAAAATAGAATCATGTTTGTCAAATATTTGAAAGCAAAGTCATAAATATAATTCTTATTTTTTTTTAGGACCAAACAAAAAAAATTCTTGAAATCCCCTTATTCCTGTAATCATGTCTGCGTGCCTTCTAGGAAATGTATATCTGGTAAGATAATTATTTTATGGAAGATATTGTACCCCTAGAAGAAATGTATATATTTTTTTTATCTCCTTTCTCAATTTTCACGAAATGTATAAATCACTTTTTACGATTTAAAGCATTCATTAAAGACTCTTTTAAAATTTTCGCATTTCCAAGGTTTAAAATGTCAAATTTTTAATTAATTTGATATGTTCTTACTAATGTTAAATATAATTATTGAATTCAATGATATATATATTGCCGAGTTCGATTATATGTCATCTACTAACATGTCCGACTTGATTGTTCCGTTTGAAAATAATGAATTTATCTTTTATTTGGATTAGTATGGATCGACTTTTAACTAACCCACCAATGATGTAATATACAAAATTAATTGAATTTGTAGGTTCCATTAGTTTCGAAAGACCTCTAGATTTTGTTCCGAATCAATAATATTTTATATTTAGAAAGTGAATGACACTTATTGTTTGTTGAATTTGTGTATCTATAATCTATATTTTTTCTTAAAATAGTTTGTAAATAATGATAACAACAACAATAGTAATCACCATCATAATATTTTCAATTCTTTGATGAAATATCACTATATTAATAAATTCCAACCAATGATGTTCTTATATCAATTAAATTGTGTTGTTAAACATGGAATGAGAATGCATGGGTATTGTTATTTTGAGATTCTTATTACAAAAATTATTTATGTAACTAAAGATTTTGAGTTATTAGCAACAAATGCTTATGATCTTGGTGGCTTGTCGGTGCCCATGAAACTAAATTTTAATTAATTTTTTAATCATTAAATATTAAAACTAATTGATTGAATATTTCATATATATTATATTGTACGTGTAAAAAATATTGCATCATTTCAATTTTGTTTCAATGGATATCAAGAGCTAACAAAATCAATGGTCCAAATTAGACGATTTAATCGGCTCTCTTGATGACCATTGAAATGAAGTTGAAACTTTATCATTTTTTATAGACATGTATTTAAGATGATTTAAAATACATCTAACGGTTTACATTTTAAAAGTTCGAAACAAAATTATGAGTTCGACGGAATTATGATTGGCCATTGATTGAGAATTTTAGATTGTTCTAATTCCATAACTGTTAATCCAATTGAAAATATAGCAAAATCAGCCTAAAGATGTATGTAATGAACATAAATTGAACAGTAGTAAGTATTACATTTTTTGTGGGTATAAATTTAAAATCTCAAGTCTCAACTAAAATGAAAATACAAATTTTATAGTGAGAACGTTAGCTTACTATTTAATACACTAATGTATAAGTTCATTAATATTTGTGATCACAATACTGTGTCTTTGCCTTAAATGTAATCATAATTCAAAGAAACAAATTTATCAAAAAATAAATAAAAAAATACAAAGAACCAAATCTATCTTGATCTAATAAGTAAAAACATATCTGATGTTAGACATCATATGTTCATTGAAGAACTTATTCCTATCTTTGTCTAATTATTAAAAAAAAAAAACAGACTCACCAAAAAAAATATCTATCACAAATTCACACAATTACAAGTTTTCCAAAAGCGGGAAATCACACCCAACAACTATAGTAAAAGCGACACACAAAACTCTTATTATTATTATTATTATTATCAATTTATCACTGTACTATTAACTAAATGCCAAAGCCTGGATCCGTATCTGCTGCTCTTATTGAGCAAGAGCAGGATCCTGCTCTTTTCGATCTCGATCGTTCAATTTTGATCGGATCGTCCAAAAATGAAAATCAGAGGGCTGTATATTTTATAAGTTTTAGATCTCAAATTTGAACGGTTCAGATCAAAAAAGCAGAATTCTGCTCTTGCTCAATAAGAGCAGCAGATACGATTTCCCAAAGCCTACGGAAGCAGCCAGTTGTAGGCATAGCATTTAGCTGGTGTAGTGGACCAGCAATGCAATAACTAGATCCGGCGGGATGGTCTACGGCACGCTACGTAACTCCCCACATTTCTTCTTTTGGAAATCTCCATAGAGGGTAAAGTGGAACGGAAAGAGGTGAAATCATTTCTTTTTCTGTTTTTCACCACTTAAAGAAATATATCTCTGCAGTCTGCACCCTTTTTCCTTCAATACCTTTTGGACCATGAGCCGTTTCTAGCAATATTTTATGCCAATTTTCTTTTGTACCCTGTTCTTTTCTGATTTTACAAACTGTGATATTGGAAGGACGTAAGTTAATTTATTTAAGACAAAAACTTAGGTGCATCATTCTAGATGCTTTCTAGGTACTTCAATCAATTAATATCATTTGATTGAAATATATGGTACGAATCTTGATGCATTTGAATGGTACAGATTGATTGGAGTATCTAGGGAGCACCTAGAATGGTGCACCTAAATTTTTGTCTTTATTTAATGACAAAAACTTGAATACTCTCACAAGATAGATACACTGAGTACTCTGATCCATTGAGACCATTCAATTTATCGATATTGATGAAAAGTAATTTTTGAAAAACACAAGAAAAATTAAAGTGAATCAATTTTCACCAATCTCGATGAATTGAATGATCCTGATATGTTTGAGTATCCAATGTACTCATCTTTTAGATTACCTAAATTTTTACCTTATTTAATACAAAGAGATGTTGACCGTTGAGATCTTTTAACACAGCACAGTTTAATAATTGAATATAATGTATCTTCTCTTATATAATTTGTAGTGTTTCAAAAGAAGGAATACGCTCGAACGAAGGAGTATTATTAAGTGACTAATCGTCGTACCGTCGATTAATCAGATTTTTATAGATAATTTGTCGTTCATCTTAATGCATAAAATATTAATAATTCGATAAAAAACAAAATTATTTGCAAATTTATGAACGTAATATTAACTAATTTAATTTAATAAATAAAAAATTAAATGTATGAATTCATAATATGTTAGTAATTTTTAAAATATAATATTCGCATATTTATTATATGTTAATCAATTTGAAAATTTAATTGGCTAATCAATCGAACTTAGTGGCTGATTAACCTGACATACAATTAATCATGTTTTATGACTGACTAATCATATTTGCAAAACACAGATATACATTATACGTGATTATCTATCGACCAGACAAATCGGACAATTTTTAAAACATTGATAATTTGTAACAAAATTTTATTCTTTGTAGACAAACAGTTGAGTTTTATACATAATCTTGACTTAGTTTTATTAACAATGTAAATTGAAAATAAAACTAATTATTCAAAATTTTAAACATTTTATCATTCTTTCTATAATGACACAACAGAAGTGAAGCCCGTAATACAATCAACCTAATTTTTTAGAATGGTGTACAAAGGACCCGTATCCTCTGCATTCACTAATTTGTTCTGTCCGATTAGATTTGAACACTTGATCGTTAATTATATAATTCAGAAGAACTTTTATATTATAAAATCACATTCGTTTAAATCTAACCTGACGATTCAAATTAGCGGATGCAGACAACCCTTTTTTTATAAAACCGGATATCGTTTCGGTGTTGTACAAGACAATAGTACCTTTTTTGATAAAACCGGAAAGAAAGCATTTATTTCCGCGTCTTTTTCCTGTAGCAGCTACGGACATACGGCCGATGCCATTGGCCGACTAGAGAGAGAGAGAGAGAGAGAGAAAGAAGGACAGAGAGAGAAGGAAGAAGAAAAAGGGTTTGGGATCTCTTTTCTTTCCATCCCACTCAACACAGTCTCACCAATTCCATCTCATAGCCTCTCCTTCCCAAATCGGCGAATCCTGAGTCGTTTTGTGGCAGTACAGGTGAGCCTACCGCTTAATTTAATCGCTCTTAGATTACTATTAGGTCACGAGTCCCAATCGCACTTCCATTGGAGACTGCTTCTTTCCTCTTTCCTTTCCTTTCCTTTCCTTTCTCATGCTTCTCCCCTCCAGCAAAACCTAGGTCCTTTTATTGGCTCGTGCTAAATTTCTTTAAATACTGGTCTCCACACCTACACAGCTACACGCACCTCTTTCTTTATTTCTTTCTTTCTTCTCCCTAGGTTGTTCAACTTTGCACGCTTTTGTTTTTTTTTTCTCTTTCCTCTTTCAGTTTTTGTTTCCTAACTGTGTAAAAGATCAACAAACAGCGACCATGGCGAGAGAGAAGCTCAAGCTGAGAAGGATTGACAACACGGCCGCGAGGCAAGTGACCTTCTCTAAGAGGAGAAAGGGATTGTTCAAGAAGGCCGAGGAGCTGTCTATTCTTTGCGATGCTGAGCTAGCTCTTATCGTCTTTTCTTCTACTGGCAAGCTCTTTCAGTTCTCCAGTTCCAGGTACAGTGTTCTCTAAACACTGATTCGTATTTTGGTTCTTTTTTGTTTTTTCTGTTCTTGATTTTCTCGTTGTAAGAGCTATATAAACATCTCGTTACATGAGTCGGAGTGTTTATGAGAAGCTGTTCATTCCATTCCTGTGGTAGATGGGTAGTGTTTAAATCAAACACAATCTGCAGTATAAGAAAGTGCAAACAAGTGAACAACATAAATTAATAATGGTTTTTGACTTTAGTTAAGCAGTCTGAGCAAGCTTGTGACAATATTAGAATTTTAAGCGAATCTTTGTTAAACTACAGATATCACGGAGGGGAAAATAGTACCCATTAGAGTAAAAGGTACGTACGTACTTGCAGTTGCAGATAATAAAATTTTATGTAGCTGGTGGAAGAATATGTTTTCTCAAGATATATTTATTTTTTCGTCTCTGGAAGTGCGCAATGTTATTTTGTTTGTTTTATTTTTTAAAAGTTATTGTAACAAGGGGCTTTTCAACCATCGTGTACTCAGCAGTCAGTACTCCTATACACGATGATTTTTTGCATGATCATTTTATAATTTATTAACCTTTGGGTTTCTCGTAATTTATTTATTTTGAAGTAGATGAACCTTTGGATTTCGATCGATCAGATATGTACTGTAGAATAAGAATAAGCTAGTTTTCTGCTCACTTCATAATCATCAATTTCTAACATTATCCACAAGATACCCCTATATGTGTGGTTAAAAGAAATTAAAAGGTTGGTAACTTGATAACTTCTAAGTTTTTTTTCTGCATAGAATAATGTTGGTATTTGTGCAATTTGAGATGGGCGTTTCAACATGGTACATTTTGAGGAATCCCATTTCTTCTCTGCAACTCTCAAGTACTATCTAGTAATGGTCCTTGGTAGTTTTGGGTGCACAAGTTATAACTCGTGACTAACTCGTTTCGAGGTGTTAACGAGACTAGCTAGCCAGCTCGTTAGTAAACGAGACGAGTTAGAACTTTTACCAGCTCTTCTGGCTCCAGCTCGTTGTGTTAACGAGTTATATATGTCATGCGATTTAATATAGATCAATCAAGGTCATTGGTCTCCACTATCTGTGAAAAACATTTAACCTAAGTACCTAATCCATCTCTCTCTATTCTCCCAGCGCCACTCACCGTTGCCTCTCTTTTCTCTCCCTCGCCAGTGACCTAGTTCCCCATCTTGAATCCTCCTACCATTGTACACCTCCTATAGTCCTATTTATTTCGCTCTTCTCCTGTCACTCTCCCAGAAAACTCCATACATAGCACCTTGAAACTTCAGAAAACACCAGCCGCTCTCCTACTTCCTCGCATCTGATCTAGCCGGAGGAGGCAAAATGAAAGCCAGTTTGAGTTGTACACGAGCTAGCTCATTAGGAAACGAAACAAACTCAAACCAACCCTTTTAGCTCGTGACGATATGTAGTCTCAAGCCAGCTCGGCTCGCTAAGAACACAGGACGAGTTCGAGTTGATCTCAACTTGTTCTAACTCGTCTCGTTTACTGCCCTACTTGTGGGATGGTAGATATTCATTTTTTGCTCTATCATTATGCTAGTTTGGATTTTCAATAACATTGGAGCAAAAAAAATTGAGCCTCAAACTATGAAACTTACAGGGTCATTGGGACGTTTCAAACTAGTTAAAATGACAAACTTTATATTTTCATGAACTGGAAAAAGGTCTTCAAAACAGTAAGGCAGGAAACCTCTAATCTATGATATGTTGAGATAATGGAAAACTACAGCCTATATTAGAAAAAAAGAAAAATGAAGAGGAGAAAGGGGAAACCTGTTGAGTGCTTGCTCTCACTTTTCTATGTAGTTTTCTGGTTCCTTCCTGTCGTCTCTTTTGATTCCCAAAATGGTACTCTTTCTCTTTCTTTGGAAATCAGTACAATTAACTTTAAATGTTGCCAGCTTTCAAAACTTGCACAATAATAGTAACCAATATAGAGATAAATTTTGTAAGAGTAATTTTGACTAATGTTCTAAATGAAAGATGGCGAACATGGAATTTGGAATATAGAGATAAATTTTGGTGTTTTAGTAGAATCTATAATATTGTTCTGAATTTTATTTATTTATTTAACTTGCACAATTTATAATATTTATTTATTGAACTTTCTTTTTCTTATTCTTTCTTTTGTCATGAGTAAGCATGAAGGAAATACTTGACAAGTATTCCGGACAGTCAAAGGACCATGATGAGCCAGATCAGCCATCTGCCACTTCCCTTGGCTTGAATGTAAGAGTTTATTAAATAAACATTTATTCCATGCAAGTGATTAAAGTCAGCGTCATCTGCACACATGGTTAAAAAAAAAACGTGGCAGGAAGGTCAGCATTTAGTATTTGGCATGATGTAACAACTGAAACATGATGCTAAATATCTTAGTTTCTAAACTTCATAAAGCATAAATAAATAACACCTCTCTAAAATTATAACAAAATACCAACTCTATCATTGCAAATTACACCATGATGGATTACTTGTGTGCTTAATTGTATAAATAAATTACCACCTGATCTGCAGACATTTTAAAAAAAGACAGTCATATGTTGATATATGAGAGTAAGTTGTGTTGTTAGTTAGATCTTTGAGTTTCAGCTTATTTGAAGAAGAGCTTTGTATAGATGCTTGAGATCTGAATTTAAGTAGCAGCAGTGAGATTCAATAAATAGAGGGGTGAAATTTCGGGTTGAGTAATATAAATAAGATATTATCTATCCGTACACGGTCTTGTATTTGGATTTTCACAGATCATGTATATTCAGATACAGTTGTTGATAACTATTGCTATCAGTTTTTAAAAATTCAGATACTTAATTAGACAATTTTGTTTTTACCATTATGATTGGACATGGTATTTGGATGCTAGTTTTTCTTCCTAGCAATATTTGCTTATATATATATTTTTTGAAAAAGTTAACTAACTATAAGGTTCCATGTAATGTACAAGTTTTGTGACATTTTTTTCGATATCTGATTATATTTGTACTCATTTATTACTTGATTTATTCATATTGGGATCTTATATGTACCCATATCTGAGAGAAAATTACTATGACAAATACGATGTAGCCACTATTGAATCTGTTTTCACCTAGGTGAGATAGAAGTGTAAGTGCAAGCAGGTGTCCTAGTTTGTTTTCAGTGATTTTTCAGCTAACATTCTTACTCTAATACAATATTTTAAGGGAGTCTTAGTTTAGCAAGAAAAGTTGTTTGTTCTAGCATATTCACTCTACAAAGTTTCATGAGAATGATTTCAGAAATTTTCAATGAACTCCGGCTAACCAGTCAATAGAAACACGTCATTTCAGTGCACAATGGACAAAATGTGGATGACATGCTATCTCCACATTTAAGAGGATACAATCTATTCCAATTAAAATTTTACAGTCCACAATTTATTAGGATAATTTTAAATGTTCACAGTTGATTTTGCATAAGATGCACTATTGAACTAGTATAAATTTTCTTTTCCAGACGATTGATATAATCCTATATGGTCAAGTAATAATCCAATATTAGCATAGTACTAAACATGGATTAATTCTCCTAATCTATTGATATAATGCTTACCTCAATTACATGACAATGTACTAGATGCCAAATCATGAGCAGGGTTTTCCAAATAGAAAAAAAGATGATATGTCGTTAAATTGTGTCATTATAGCGGTACTAATTTCAAATATTTCAACACTAAATCAACACAATGTCGATGCTATCTAAAGTTTGTCCGTTCATATTGAGCCTTGTAATAAAAATGACGTAGATAATGCAAAAACTCTTATCTGAATTATATATATTGCAATTTACTTGTCATGTTGACATCACATCTGATGCTCAGATAGTTTTAAGTGTAAGAAACTGATATTATTCTTAAACTTCAGTTGAAAGTACGGCTAAGTGGTTGAGTCTCAGTAATTCATTTAACCTGCAGGGTCTGGCATTTCTTATTTTAGTGTTTTCTGATTTACAAGTAGGAGCAGAGCCAAGCATTGTGATAAGGTGGGGCGAAGTTATAGATGGAGCACAATTTTGCTATTGTTTTAAACAAGAATCATATTTTTTTTATTTTTCTGAAAGAAAACATAACCAATATCATATTTTTGACTTTTTCCGGGATTGTGGATAGCCATCCCCTGGGCCCATGTGGCTCTGTCCCTGTTTACAAGACATTTCTCAAAATGGCATGCCTTGCTGGTGCTGACAATATATGCTAATTATTTTCATCAAGCAATGTAATTAAACAGTCCATCGCCAAACAAATTTCTAAATAGGTGGGAGTTGAATCATCTAATTGAATGCTGCTTTGGAGTTTTGTTGAACTGGTCATATAGTTATCCCGCAGGCAGTTTGCATATATTATTATCTTATAGGACACTTTTGCAGCTTCTTCTCTATTGCATGAAGATTTTAATTTGATACGTTTGAGCTCTCATCATATGAATAATTTGAGTTATCCTGACATCATAGCACTTTTGAATGTGGGGTTTACGAGAAGGGATAAAGATTGGTCAGAATCAAACTTATAGAACATATATAGAGAGAGCTAAAGGAAATTCTCAAATGGTTCAAATCCCCAAGAAAATAGTAGATTTTGATAAATGGAAGACCAAATCTAATTTGTTGCATATATATTGTGTTCCCTAGGTAGGGCAGACCAACTGTGAAGAATTGAGCAAGATGGTTGCTGCAGCAAGTCTCCAGCTGAAGTATGCATATATTTGTCCAAGAAAAAAGAGTACTTATTTGCTAGGCCACTGAACTTTAAGACACAATAAATTGTTAATTAATTATCTCATATAGGCATATGAGAGGTGAGGAACTTGACAAAGTGAGTATAGCAGAACTTCAGCAACTAGAGAACAAACTCGAGGAAGGTCTGAGCCGAGTTCTTAACAGAAAGGTGCTTAATGTGAACTCAGTTCTTTGACCCCTTCAGTGGCACTGAACATGATTGGTTGCGATCTAGTACTTTTGATTTTACAACTGAACTGACATTTGTTATTAAGCAATAAGCAGAGCTTATTGCTTCTACATTTTTCCGTGAGTTCTTTAAAAAAATCACATGGAAAGTTAAAAATGTAATCTTATAGCAACATAAAGAGTTTGAAGTTATAGTAGCCAATCAAAAAGTATTATTATTCTTTTTGCAACAAAAAGTGAGTTCCATTAGGAACCATTAAATATTGCATATACTAGTTCTATACTTCTATCAGAGTTTTTCTACGCAAAATCACAAGTGCCATGCTCATGGTTAACTGGTACTAATTGTACTAAGCTCAACCTCCAGAGAGGTACCAAACTGAAGTATTTAACTAGATCCTCTTAACTAAATATTTGGTATGTCCAACTTTATCAGGGACACTTAATGATGGAACAGATCAATGGACTCCGCCAAAAGGTTAGTCATAGGTGAAAACTAATTTATTTATCGACTATCTATGATGTTCTCAATTTGGAATTTTGGTTGCTGCATGAACCTCATTGAAACTGAGATTGAACTGAAAGTTTCTGGCCATTTGTAATACAGAACCTGTTTGTTTAGCTTTCTTACTTGTATGATTTTGTATGGCTTGGATTCATAATAATGATCGTCTTTGTCAATATTTTCTCAAATCAAAGTAAAAGGCTTTAAAAGTAGAAAAAAAAATTCATGGATATATGTTATTGTCCTTGTAGATTGGTTGTGTATCAAATGTACAGTTGCAAATTCCAAGTTCTTTGAGTGGCGACAACTTGCATCAGACTCCATAATTTTTCATTTGCAAGAAATAATTATAGTATATAGATCATATTCCATGTTAGGATTTCAAAATTACAAGTTATCTTCGACAATTGTCAATAGGTTCCAGTCCCTTTTTATTAAGCCCTTATTTCAGATTGGGTTTCAATTCTAGCCTACCCCAATTTATTTGGGAATAAAGGCTTTGTTGTTGTTGTTGATGTTGTATCTGCTAATTGACACATGTTCTGTAGAACATCTGCAGGTTCTTTCAAAAATACTGCCCGTTCTTCTTCAAAATATTATTATTTTTCTTATTTCCATTGTGTTCTTAATTTTTAACACAGGGTATGGCACTTGAGGAGGAAAACAGGCGTTTAATGCAGCAAGTAATGCAAAAATCTTTTCTTTGATAATGTCAACAATCAGTTGACTTATCTTTATCTGACTAACATAAAGGTGATGCAGATCTCCACGGGTGGTCAACCAGCAAGTAATGACACTGAAAATACCCAAAATGAAGAAGGGCAATCCTCAGAGTCTGTGATGACTGCTTTGCACTCTGGTAGCTCTCAAGATTATAACGAAGACAGCTCCGACACTTCACTCAGATTAGGGTAATTCAATTTGAATTTTCTTGATATTTTTATGTTTTGAGTATTAGAACTTCCAGTGAGATCACATGCTGATTGCAGTATCACACTTACACCCAACTTGATTATTCATATAAGTTGTTACTGCATGTTACCTGAACTTAGATATCGTCGTTGTTTCCTCAATTCTGATGCTTCAGTCAATTGTATGGGTACTGGGGCGGCTGATCATTCTATCTATTGAGTGGTTGATGACTTTAAGAGTGTCTGTTGGATTGTGACTAAGGGCTTTTTTCATGATTTTTTTTGCATTAATGATAATTTACTCGCTGATTTTTCTCTTCCCCCCCTCCCCCCTCCCCTATACAGATTGTCACTTCTTGGATGGAAATGAAGAAATCGCTTTCCCTTCGGTTTCAGAACAATCTTTTTAGGGACAAAGTATTGAGTGATGTAATACATGAAAGAAGTTATTCGGCGGGCTTTGTGGTAAATTGCTTAAATAATTTATATACTTGGAATAACCGTTATGCAAAATAGCTTCAAATTAAGTTTATTGTGCTTTATTAATTAGAGCTTGTACCTTCGGGTAAACTTATCCTGATTTACATGGATAACTATTGTACTACTAGATTATGAAGACAACTTCTAAACTATTACCTGTAACGTACAGGTGGAAGTGCTATTTTGTTAAGTTAATATCTTTTAGTAGTGAACTAGTGATTGAAGAAATCTTTTCTGAAAAATTTGCCCGGAAGATTCAATTTTTTTCTTCTTTTAGATTTGAGATGCATGTATACATAGTGTTTTTCCCCCTATTTTGACCGTACAATTTGGATAGGAAATGTACCAATTGTTTCATGAATCGGATTTCCGTACTGGTTCTTTTGAGACAATATTCTATACCTCAACATTTTTACTTTATTATTTTGATTCATGAATCAAATTTCCGTATTCGTTTACTTTTTGTTTAAGCTATGAAATAAGTTAATGAGACCAGATGCATGAGACTAAGTATCAACTCACTGTTTGTTTCATGTAAGTCGATCGAGTTCAAGCATAGCCCAACTTTGTTTTGCAATCCTAGTAGAAGTTAGATGAATATTTCTGAAAACAAAATTTATTCCATCTGCAGTTTCGACCGCCTCATGTGTATCATCATTCATCATCAGTCAAGAGACGTACGGTGACATCTTGATCAAAGCAAAAAAAAAAGAAAAAGAAATGGGCTCCAACAATACGATAGAGAGAAAGACATTTTTTATTAATAGAAAACCTTAAAAAGTTTGTAAAATGTAAAGAAAAGGTGGAGCTAGTAAGAGCAAAATATACTTATATATTTCGTCAATTTTTTGGAAAAATATTTTTATAATTTGGATTTTTAAGTGTCTTATTTTGCTTCTCTCTGAAAAAATTTAGATTTTCTCTCTCTAATGAAAATTTTAAATCCGCCTTAGAGCACAAAAAATTTTATGCCATAAAAAGAATGGCTTATTCTACAACGAAAACAACATCTTTAATACTAAACAATTTGATATAGATTAGAAATAAAAATCATAAATAATAATAATAATAATAATAATGATAATAATGATATGATAAACTATCTATAAATCATATGTCTAGTCTATCGTTCTACATCTCAAATTATGAATAAAAAGTTATACAACTATACCACTACGTACTTTTAACGCGACTTAAAACTCCACTACGTACTTGTACTTTAAAGGACCAATCTCAGTCGATATCTATCTCTTCTTGTACTTTTAACGCGACTTAAAACTCCACTACGTACTTGTGCATCAAAGGACCTTCAGTGGACATGCTAATAACATCTCAAGCGATGTTGGACAAGTTTCTCTTCAATCAATGCAATTTTGACCTCGTCACGTATATCATGGTTTCTAATGTGATCACTTCTTGTATGACAACAGATTCATTGTAACATATGCATCTTTGACACACTCATCTTTTGAATTTGTTGCCTTTTAGTAGTCCAATATTATGCTTCGCACAACATTGTAGATCTGATCGACGTCTTATAGAAATTGCCTTTCAGCTTTTTGTGAAATTTTTTGTCGCATAGAATGTCAGATGATTGTCGTCATTATCCAACTCGCTTTTAATCTATGACTAACATCTACATCAATCTCGTCGTCAAACTGTAGTATCGATTGCAATTTCAAACATCAAAATATGCTTTTAAAAACGATATATTCTATATTTTTTTTTGTATTTTCTATAAAAACAATACATGATATATTGATTATATTCTTCCTTTAATTATAATTTGTACTATACGAAATATGTCACATGCGAAGCTAAAGGACTAATATATTCTTTATCGTTTTTTTAGAATTATAAAAAGACGGATAACATATATCATTCTTTCTATGCTCTCGAAAATCTGAAGCTCTCCTCTCTATTCTTTTACAAATTTTAATATTTTTTATTCATAAAAAAAACTGAGAGAAAGACGATGGAATCGAACTCCCAAAAACAAGTTTTAACGTGGAATGACGCTGGTAAATTTCGAATTGTTATAAACTTATGCCGTTTGAACTTCTATTATTATTATTTTTGCCTAAAAAGTAGTTGATTACGAAGTCAAGTATAAAGGTCGTAAAACCAGTCAATTGTGATATAAGATGCGGTAAAGAAAATAACAGACCAAAAAGGTGAACTTATACATATGTTACACAATTTCTTTCTATTCAAAATCCACTAAATCAACCAGCCACGTGCAAATAATTATTTGAACCGTTGAAGATTTCACAGTAATAATTACTATAATTGACAAGTTCGATACTCACAAAAAGGTACATTTTGGTAAAAGATGATAAGACTGACCAGAGCGACAAATTGGCAAACGTGAGGCAGTATTCCGTACAAATAGGATCCGGATCTACTGTAGCGCAGTACCGCGCTACAGCAGATGGACGGTTCGGATCGACCGTCAGAGATGGAAATCAGGAGGCCTTTATATTTGGCACCAATCTTGATACAAATAATTGAAAATCGGACGGTTCTGATGCTGCGATACACCGTTCCGCGCAGCACCAGATCCCATTCCGTACAAACATGTCAAGTCATTCCCAACCCTAATGATGCTTGAATTAACACAGTGCAGATTTTCCTATAACAACTCTCGACAATTTTACTGACTTATGGGCCCCATAAACGCATACCAGGAATGTAATTACGAATTGACAATAGCCCATACAATCCGCTTGATAACTCTGTGGCAGAGAATCAGCAAGGGAACCTAGATAACTACAATGGGTTCAAAATAGGCCCCTATTCCGTTAATGCACTCCACTAATGAAATATGTTGTTTTTAGCATATCCCCTAAAGAAATAGGGAAATTCTCTGCTGCACTTTTTTTTACATCAGAGTGTTGCGTTTTAATCTGAATTGTCGAATTAAGTTTAGACGCTCCATTGTTGATAATATGATGTTGAAAGAATTTTTGTACTGTTAAATTAGAAGTGTCGAAAGTAGATCGAACGGTTCAGATAAAAAATGCAACTCTTTGATGCAAAAAAATATACTAGAGAGTATGATCCGAAATTCTTTTTTAATTAATGTCCGTAGCTTTATAATACACACACAAAATACACTCCATCTAAATCTGAAAAATTAACACAAATATGACTTTAACCTAAAACCTCACTTATGAAGATCTAATCACTTAATCCAACTGCACCAACATTAGTGACGGGTTCTAAATTTATATATGCCTGTTCGGCTGTTTGCTTCCCTCCAGAAGCATGCTGCTTTTGTAAAAGCAAAGGATGCGATCTTCACACTTTACACTTTATAATGTCACACTCACACCTATGCCACTAACCTGCAGCACTCAGAAGCTGTTCTTCTGCCGCGCGTATCGACGAACGTTTCAAATTTTCTGCGCTGTAAGTTACGGATGACTCAGATTTGATTCAGGGGTCAGATATTATAAAATTTAGCAAAACTTGCACGAATCTCGATGCAAATCAAAAGCTGAAATTTGTTGCGTAACACGCACGGTATTTTTGCTGCGCGGTAGAAGACTTCGTTCCGCGGCACTGTGCCTTCTACTTGAAAGAAAAAAGAGAGAACCTGCAGCACCGTGCTGTATGTATCTTCTGTCGTTCGATGTGTTGTGTTGCTTCGAGATTTGGGTTCACAAATTTTGATTTCTCCATGGTTCTTCTGTCGTTCAACTGATGTACTGTATCGTGTCGCACACAGGGGCGGAGCCACCTTGCACCAGGGGTGCAGCTGAAACTCCCTGGAATTTTTTTTCAAAAATGACCATATATTTGAATTTTTTTTGCATAAATGACCATGTAAAATAATTTTTTTCTAAGAATAACCATCATTTCGAAACCCCTGGAAAATACCGTAAATCTTGAACCCCATAGCGAGAATCCTGGATCCGCCCCTGGTCGCACAACATCGAGTTCAGATCCCACGAGTCCGTATCTATCATGTTATTTCGCTGCTCATTATCCGTTTTATACGAACGACACAGATGGACTGTACGAAATTTACTGTATTATATAAATTATTTATTAAATCGAAAAAGAACAATCATATATGAAATAACAGGATATTATTATTCCCTCGTAATAATAGCGGATATGAAATCCAGATCCCACTAATCGGGTTTCGAAACTAGCTATATATGTTTATTAGAGCATCTCCATTTGTAAAACTTTTGGAGTTTCTAAATTATTGCCACATCAATTTTAGAAATTTTTTTTTTTTAGTTTCTAAACTCTCTATCTCTAAAACTGAAAAATTAGAGTTTCTAAATTGCTACGTCAGCAAATATTACCAATATTATGGAAGACAGATCAATTTTAGCCAATGAGTACGTCACGTCACAGTTTATAAACTCTAAAGCATAGTTGCTAAATAAGAAACTCTTGAGCAAAATTTCTAAATAGTAAACTCATCTACATCTCTAAAACTCATTTAGAAACTGCCACGTCATATTAGAAACTCCAAGAGTTTCAGGGATGAAGATGCTCTTAGTTTATAGGGTGAGGTGAGGTGTCAAATTTTTATGAGAAAATGTTTATATTTTTCAAATGATAATATTCTCTGTCTAAAAAGTATTATTTTCTGTCTCATCATAAAAAAATCACGCGTTTATTTAAACCTCATGTGCAATTTTCGTGCTAACTGACTATTCTGTATTATGAGTTGGGAAATTATAGATAGATATCAATATTGATATTGATTATTGATATCAATGTTATTATGTATATATAGTTAAGTTATTATTATGCCTGGCAAACGGGGCCAACGATAACGAAATGTATCATTATCGTTATCGTGATCGTTGCACTTAACGATTTTTCTTTCGATTTCGTTAACTGTTTTGTTAGGCAAACAGGAAAAAAATTTTGATCGTAACTCGTTTCGTTTGAGATAACGGGTTTAACGAGTTTACCGTTTCAAATTTGAAACTCGTTTCATTTTCAAACCAACTCCATTACTTAACAATTTATCAAAACAAATACACTGAAAAACCAAGCAAAAAATCTACAAAAATCACATTATATTCACAATATTCATCAGATACTCAAATTAAATCATAACTCATAAGAAACGCAATATTCATCCATTAAACAAGATGCAACTACATAATACATAACTTGAACAACTTCATGCCTTCATCAGAAATTCAAATTGCACCTAAATTACATAATTTAAACTACACCAGAATCCCAAGTTGCACCAACAGCTTTGAACTCAACTGAGATCTCAAACTACTCCATCAGAAATATTTCAATCATCATGTACCAATCTCAGCCAATGGCTATTTTCAAATAAAAAACATTGTACTCATCATTTGAAGTAATGGTTTGAGATCTCAGGAGCCAAAGAGTTGTAACAACTCTAGCCTTCAACCTACAGAGAACTTACAACACAACAAGCCAACTAACAACACAACAAGCCATCATGGCAAACTACAAGGCAAACAAAAGAGAAGGCAAAGCCAGCTTACAAAAGAGAAGGCAAGCCATCAACTTCAAGTACAAGTCATCATGCACCAGCAGCAGCAGGGTCATCCTCATTCTCATCCACATCATCACAAGCCCAAATGACATCACCAAATTCCCATCCATTCTCTGAAAACACAAGTAAAAAGAAAGAAGGTGAGCTATCATTGCATAAAGGAAGTAATAAAATTGAAAATGAAAGATTTTTAATTACCAGCAACAGAAGCTTTCAGCCAGTCTTGTGCACAAATGAGAGCTTCCAAGCTCTCATCATTTAAAGAGTGTACTTACACTGTTAAGGGTTCTACCACTTGTGCTAAAAGTGGATTCAGATGCAACTGTGGATATTGGCACAGCCAAGATGTCCCTTGTCAATTTAGAAAGGATGGGATACTTTGGTACCTTCAATTTCCACCAAGACAAGATATCAAACTCATCCTCCAAGCTAGCTTCATCAAGTGGATCAGCCAAATACTCCTCAAGTTCAGACTTTATAGGTTCAGCTACCCTTTTGCCCTTAATGAAGTCCTTCAAACCAGCTCTGACTTCACTGACTCTATGTGGTGCACTAGCACTAGTAGTTTGCCTATGAAACAAACATAAGATAATATTAGTATTGCTCAAGTATATATTAAATTTAAATAGTGAAGATAAGAGGGATACCTTGGTTGTGTAGCTTGTGTTGAGCTGCTAGTTTGGCTGTGTGTTGAATGTGCTACCACATATTCTTGAAACAAGGCATCAATGCAGTTTTTCAAGTGCAACATGAAGTTGTCACACTCATCAGGGTACATTTGCCTCACATAGTAATCAACAACATGCAATTTACATCTAGGATCAAGCACACAAGCCATTGCTAACAACATGTTCTCACTGGTCCAATACTTGTCCCATTTTGCATACATTTCTGTCCCCATCTTAACTACAAATGGATGTGGACTACTCTCCATACTTTTAATACTAATGCACACCTCACAGAACTCAGGGAAGAATAAGTTCAAGGTAGGGTACTTACTGCCACTGAACTTCATTGTGGCATCATAAAAAATTTTCAAACAATCCATTAAAGCCCTCATGTTGACCCAATCAGACTCAGTTGGGTTGTAAGTAAAGCTTCTATCAAGTGCAGCATACCTCTTAATAGCATCTTTCAGTTCCAAAGCCAAGGCCAACATCACATAGGTGGAATTCCACCTTGTTACAACATCCCAGTTTGGTTTTCTCTTTGTTGGAGCCTTAGCCTGAAATGAAATGGGCAAATATGAAAAATAAGTGTTAGTATTTAAAATGACAGATGTTATTAATTGAAAGAGGCAAAGATGGAAAATACCTGAGCTACTGCCAGCTTAAATTTTTCCATCCTTCCTTGGGAATGCCTAATGTACTTCATGGCATCCCTAATCATAGTTATCTCAGTACTTAACACAGCCAAGCCATCTTGAACTATCAAGTTCAAGATGTGACAAGCACATCTCTGATGAAACACCTCTCCTTGAACTGGCAAGGCATTTTTGATAGAGGGTACTTTTAAAATTTCCTTGATACATACATCATTACTAGATGCATTATCAAGTACAAGGCAGAAAACCTTTTTATCCATGTTCCACAACACTAATCTCTCAATTATTGCCTCAGATATATGTTTACCAGTGTGTGGACTAGGCAAAGGGGCAAATGTAATAGTTCTCTTTCTCAATTGCCATGTATCATCAATATAATGGGCAGTGAGGGCCATGAAACCCCTATCAAGTCCCTTACAAGTCCAGAGATCACTGGTAAAACTGAACTTACAATCTAGTTTACCAAACTGATCATACAACAACTGCATTTCCTCTTTATAGACACCAATGCAGTCATGCCTAATGGTGTTTCTACATGGCATCTTAAAAGAGGGTTGTAAGTCACTTAAAAATACCTTCAAGAAGTGGTGAGTAGCAATGTTGAATGGGTATTCATGGGCAATCACCATTCTTGCAAGGTGTTTCCTTGCCCTCATTTGATTAAACACCCAAGCTACAACTCCCTTCTTTCCTAATATGCATAAAACAAAATAAATGAGAAACTTTTTATAAAATAAAAGAAATGAGAAACTTACTATAAAATAGAATAAACTAAAAGAGGAATCATACCAGCAGCTTTTCCAGCTTGCAACATCTTTTGCAAGGCATCTGGTTTATGCTTCAAGTTCCATGAAACTTTTTTGCATGATTTTTTGATATGGTTTTTCATGCTGGTGGTGCTCCTTTGGCACCCCATCTGAATAACCTGACCACAATACTTGCAGGTGGCATCATAGCTGCCATCCTCTTTCTCATCTCCTTGATTAAAATGTTTCCACCAGATAGATCTCAATTTCTCTCTACCTTTCCTCTTTTTCTTGACCTTTTCAGGATCTGGTGCAGTAGCACCAGTTTGAGGGTCATTACCAGCTTCATCTTGAATCCTCTGTATTTCCTCTGGGGTTTCCAGATGTAACCCTGGACCCATGCTAAGAAACAAACAAGCATACTATCAGTTCTTATCAGTAAAGCATACAAGTCAAGCATACTATCAGTTCTTATCAGTAAACAAACAAGTCAAGCATACAACATACTATCAGTTCTTATCAGTAAAGCATACCAGCAACAGCATACTATCAGTTCTCATCAGTAAACAAACAAGTCAAGCATACAACATACTATCAGTTCTTATCAGTAAAGCATACTAAGCAACAAATCAAGTAAAACGACAGCAACTAAGCAAGTAAAATGAAAGTAAACATTACCAGCAGCAAAAGCATACTATCAGTTCTTATCAGTTAAAGGCAAGCCAGCAAGTGCCGCCATAACAAATCATTATCTAAACAAACCAGCAATCAAGCAAGCATAGTATCTCAAGTTCTTTATCAAGTAAAATGAAAGTAAGCAAAAAAAGTTTATAGTCATACTCATCATCTTCAAGTTCCATGTCAGGATCAAACTGACTACCTGTCTCGGATGCACCACTCACTTGATCTTCATCACTCATCCTTACAAAGAAATTAAGCAAGCAGAAAACCAAAAGAAATCAGCAAATAAAAACTATCCAGTTCATAAATTAAAAAACCAGAAAGATTCAAGAAAAATAACAATGAAAATTACCTTTCTGTTTGAAGATGGCTAGTTTAGAATATTTCCCTCTCTTTATCTCTCTGGTATCACCCATTTTCTCTTCCTTTCTCTCTGGTACCTCTCTTTTTTCTCTTTCTTTTTCATCTGTCCAATATATAGACAACTCAGACAAGGATGATGACTCTTCATTTTTCCCAGAGCAGCACGCCTTCTGTGTTCTGACGTTGCTTCCTCTTCGATCGATCTGTAACCCGCCTCTCAGAGTACCGAGGCAACTAAAAAGATCCATCAAGTGATCTAAGAATTAGGCAATCAGAGATATATATGATCAAACTCTGGAAACTAGGAAGCAAATCGACCAACGATGAAACAACAGGCAGCATCACAGAGACGGCGAGACCGAGAAAGAATGATGAGATGCTATCATAGGGGGACAGATCGGACATGCCACGTCACCATGGGTCGACGAGCTAAGATTTTCTCGACATTTTCTGCCAATATCTCCCAAGATCTCCTCGGTAACACAGAGAGACAGAGAGAAAGAAGTGGAAGAGACGAGAGAGAAAGGGGGAATGGAAATGAGTAGAGCGGCTGAGAAAACCCTAGGTTTTGTTAGGGGTCTTCGTTTTCTCCGCTCGATGAACGGCCCAGATCTTCTTACAAATCTAAACGGGTTAAACGAGTCGTAAACGAAACGGTTATGGGTTGTATCGTTACTCATTTCGTTAAATAAACGAAAACTGAAGCCGGATCGTGAATCGTTTCGTTACACCAAACGAAAACTAAAATCTGTTCGTAACCCGTTTCGTTCGAACGAAACGAAACGGTTAAACGGGTTAACGAACTCATTTTGCCAGGCTTAGTTATTATGCATATTATTTGAGTTATTATACACGTTTTTTTACTGAAATTGTTATTCATATTATATTTTTAATTATTTTTACAAGCACATGTTCGACGAACCAAATTTCAACATGGAAAATTGGAAATGGTGTGTTTCCCGACAAAATCTATCAAACCAACGCAAAACTTTGGAGAAAAAACAATTCAAGTCATTTAATTTTTTTTGTTCCCGACGTATTTGATTCCTTCAATTTGGAATATAAAATAATAATATTTAAGATACCATATCCATAAATTTCATTTAACCTCATTCAACCGAATATGTCTTTTAAGAGCATTTTCATCTCTGAAATCATTGAAGTTTCTAAATAATTGTCACATCAATTTTAAAAATTATTTTTTTTAATTTATGAACTCTACATCTTTGAAACTAAAAAAATAGAGTTTCTTAGTTGCCACATCGACAAATACTACCAGTGCTATGGGAGACCGATCAATTTTAGTCAATGGTTAAGCCACATCAGAGTTTATAAACTCTAAAACATAATTGCTAAATAAGAAATTCATTTACTTCCCTAAAACTCATTTAAAAAACTGTCACATCAAATTAGAAACTCTAAGAATTTTAGAAATAATGATGTATCTTCGATTGCTAATTTGCTATTTAGAAAACGCTAAAAAATCTATCTAGTGATAGATGATTGCCTCAAACAAATACAAAATACAACTACATTTATTTTTATGTATAAAGAGTTTCTGATACTCTTAACATTTATTACTTTTTAAATGCCTCTTAACAGAAATCGAACTTTTGTGCTTTACAAAATTTGAATCCATGCCCTATTGAGTCATCTTAGTTAGCTATCACTTCAACTTTTAAGCCATTTGCAAAACACTTAGAATTTATTTTATTGAAAAAAAACTATAACATATATACATAAGAAAAGGGATCACGTGACGATGCTTATTTTGACAATCATGTCAATGGAAATTCAAATTAATACATAAAAATCTTTAAATAAAAATTGTATATACATATTCTTGAATTTGTAGATTAGCTATGTTTTTAATCTAATGTGATGTGAGTGCATTTAATATTTTACCACGAGCTATCAAAAATTAAAATGTTACATTAAACTTGACGAATTTTGATGAAGTATGAAACGATACTCAATAATATATAAGCTCATGAACACTCTTTATTCTTTTTTCTATTTCAAAGTTTTGTATGAATTAATTTGAATTTTCATTGTCGAGGTTGTCAAAATAAGTATCTTCAAGTGATCCCTCCTCTATTTGTAATAAATAACAATTATAGAACTTTGATGTGGCAAGCTTGGCGGGTCGGAGGAGCTCGGCTCGGGTTAGTTTGACTATCGGCGATTATTGGGTTACAGGCCGGGTGTGGGTCATCATGTGTAGATAACTTTCGGACCATGAGTCGGATTTGGCAAGATTGAGTCGCGTTTCGGGTCAGGCTGCATCGATCTTTTTCGAGTAACAAGTCGGCTCGAGTTTCGGATCAAGCATTGACAACAAGTCAACAAATCTCAAGTCATGGGTCGGTAGGGCGAGATCAGAGCAGGTTCGGGTCGCACAACACCGACGATCGATTTCAGAGTTTTTTCGAGTTTTGAGTTCGATCGTGATACAGCCACTTCGTGGGCCTTCAACCTTCAATTTGGTTAACCTAGCAGGCCCGACAATAAAGCCCAATTATCTGTAATAAATCTCGACCCGATAATCTGCCACCTCGGATCATAAGCATTAATTACACCTTGTGGCTTTAAAGGACTATTCGGAGAAAATCAAAGGATCCTGAATCATCAACAGTAATTACACTCTGAGACAACGATCGGATATAATAATTAATATTGTATTATTTTGTTATTTATTGTCCTTAATTGTCTCTCGCTGTCAAGAGGCTATATATATCTTCTCTCTTCCATGTAAGAGGCAGAACCGCTAGTACTCATACATATCCTTATAATAATAACTTCAGATTTCCAAATTGTATGTATTCTTAGATAATTTGATTGGGATCCGATCAGATCAGATGAGATCGGAGGTCGCGTTATTGAATTTATTAAATTTTGAATTTCTCTAATATTAATTTGTTAGTAAATTAGATTATAATGTAGGCGAGATCTACCTAGATCGACTTACATGTTGTCTCAGGTAAAATCGAGTCAGGTCGGGTTCGAATTTTTAGGTGCCGCTAAGATTTTGGTTATGGATCATCTTGAATTGGATCAAATAAGATTTAAATTAAAATGTGTCTCTTCGACTCGAATTACAAATCAGATTGAGTTGGACCAAAGAGTGATGCTACGGTGTTTCGCAAAACACCAAATGCGTTGTACTTCGCATCAATATCTGTGATTTCAAAGTTCAAACGATCGATCCAAACCGTTAAACTTGGTCTTCATATTAAATTCTTCTTGGAGACCAAATTTTACATTTTTTTAATTTTTTTACAACTTTTTTAAAGGGATGAAAAAATGGTTAATCTAACGATCTCTGGATCATTCGATATGAATGATTTTCTACCTCTCTAAAAAATAGTAAAGAAATTCAAAAAATATAAAATTATGTCTTCAAGAAGATTTTAATATAAAAATCAAGTTCAACGATTTGAATCGATTGTTTGAACTTTGAAATCAGAGATATGAAAGCGAAGTATAGTACGTTTGATGTTTTGCGGAAGAGCATAGCCTCACTCTTGAACCAAATTTGAATCCAGCAGAATTTTCGGGTTGGATTGGTTCTGCCTCGTCTAAATTAAAACATTTCCCTCCCGCCTAGAAATATATCTGGCTTCGTTACCAACTTACCATCCTTTTGGTAGTAACATCAAGTCATCAATACATCGTGATTTCTAACAATTACGGTTTTTAAAAGCAGCACCACTGTTTGAAAAGAAGGATCTATCAATCAACGAATGGTGAATATTCCACTAATGATAAAATTGCCCGTAAAAAGGATCTCTACCACACGCAAGTGTTTCGCCATTTTTGTGCTCCCTGCAGCTTTCCTTGATTAGTGCCACTGTGCCACCAACTCTTGTCGTCAATAAAAGTATGTTTTTAAAGGAATTGCACATATGGACCATGCAACTATGCAAGCAGGAAGGGGATTCTCTGCCGCGCAACACTAACGGACGCTTATGATTTTCTGCATCGTAGGTTACGGACGGTTCAGATTTGATTCAGAAAGGATCTGATATTATAAAATTTAGCTTGCACGAATCTCGATGCAAATCAAAGACCGAAATTTACCGCACAACACGCACAGTGTTTGTGCTGCGCGCGGTAGATGATCTGGTTTGATGCAAGCACTAGCAACAACCAGATCTTATCCGATGCAGGAGGTGCTCTCAGGTCAACGCCAGGATATAGTGCAACTGACGAGGGAGATTATATATTTATATTAGAATCCAGAAGCTGGTTTCAGATTTATGTATCGAATAGGAGAAGCATACAAACAGAGTGTATACAAACTTGTGCGAAGGTGATCGAGCAACTAAGTGTAATTGTTTTTGAACTTTGTATTCTGTAATAATTACTTCTGGCAATTACACGTCTAATGAAAGTTCAGAATATATACGGACGGATTCAGAATTTTCGTCAAAAATGATAAAATCTATAATTTTTTATCCGGAAGAAGCAAAATGTTGCGCATTTTTAAATATACATGATTATTTTGTAAAAAAATTACAAATTGAATAAATATACAAAATTATTTTGCAATTTTTTTTTCAAAGAGGACGCTTGTCATCTGACATAAGCTGGCTCTGCCTCCGATGACATAGATCCTCTTCTTTTTTCAAAAAAATCTTATCCGCTTCAATAAAAAAAGTACACATCTGCAAACCAGAGAAAACGTGTTTTTGGAGGAAATCCTTAAAGGCCAGGGTTTACCACCCCGTTCATATTATTTATAAGTACCAAATTTGGTGACAATTTTTCTTTGAATATTCATTCAATTGTTAGAGCACATTTAAGTTAACATTGAATATGTTGTATCACTTTTCATTTTTTATCTAAATTTTTATTTGGTCTAGGCATTTCATAATAATTGCAAAATTTACAGTTCTTATTAAAATGTTTGTTCTTGTTATTCTTCTCTACCGATTGAAAATTTTGAAAAATTGAAATAAATAAGTTTAGTAAATTTTTATTTTGTTTCCTTATATACAAACGCTAAAGTTTATTGTTTCAAACTTCCAATCAAATTTTGTTAGGAAAGTTAGGCATGTAATCACCTTCCTTAGATGCGGGCATTTTAAATTTGAAAAATTATTTTTCAGTCAATTTCGAAATTTTACTTGATCTGTAGGTTTTGAATAAAAAAATTGAGCGAGTTTGACAAAAATTTAAAAACAGATATCAATTATAAATCATTAATTGTCACCAATAATTATATAATCAAGTTGATTCTATCATCAATAATAATGCAATCAAATTCATTTTAATGCATATCCGATTGCCTAAAAATATTACTTTGTTAGTTATCTAAAAAATATTTTAATTTCCCATTAGATTCAACGATGACTTTATTTTTTACTATTTACGTTCACATGTGTTATTTGAATGCATGCATTCAGATATTCAAACAGAACAAAAAAATTTCTAAGTACCTGTGAATATTGCTCAGACTTTGTGTCTATACGCTGCGTTCAACAGTGTTATCTGAACACTGCATTCAGACGATCGTTCAGACTTTATATTCACAGTTTCAACTAGGAGTGTCAATGGGTACGATACGGGTCAGGTGGAGTTATTTTCGTATCTGTTCCTATTTGAAATTACTCTTACCCATTTCCTATCCTTACTCATTAAAATTTGACT
This sequence comes from Eleocharis quinqueflora, assembly GCA_964058865.1. Taxonomy (NCBI): domain Eukaryota; kingdom Viridiplantae; phylum Streptophyta; class Magnoliopsida; order Poales; family Cyperaceae; genus Eleocharis; species Eleocharis quinqueflora. The sequence continues at coordinate 38,888 of CAXKVX010000083.1, read as the reverse complement.
TACCCTTATCCTTACCCTGCCATTACCCTTAAAATTATAAGATAACAAATGAGTAAGAGAAAGTACGAGTAATATTAATTAATATATTTTAATTTTATAAATAAATCATATTTTACACAAATATACCTAAAATCAATATTTTTTATAAACACAAGCACAACACGAGAGCAAGTAAAGGATATATGTTAGCGAGAAAAAATAAAATATAATGCGAAATATAAACTAAGGTTATAATTATACGATCAATTTTTTAAAAGAATTGAACGAGAGGTTGCTAAAATTAAATAAATAATTAGTTGGATGAAATTAATTTTGGTAGAATCCAAGAGACAAACTTTAATGTTCTGTTGAAATTTAAGAATTTTATTGAAAAGAAAGACAATTAATTAGATGGTTCCTAGAAAACTTAAATTACTAATAAATTAATAGTTTTTACAGATTTTAAAATAGAGCATATATATTTATTTATTTTTATATATATTAATTTATATTACCTATAGGATAATAAATACGAAATAGTCTTTTTTCATATCCTTATCCGTTTAGATAACGAAAAAAATTCTTATCCATATCCGTCTTATCGAATACGATAAAAGAGTAAAAGAGTTTTGTTGACACCTCTAGTTACAACTTTACATGAAAATTTTATGAGTTGAGAATTTAAATTTCTGAATGCATGTAACACATGTGTCTTGATAACACAAATGAAGTATGAAAGTTGGTGTCAAGTTTTGAAATCACAATCGTTCATGTAATTTTTAATTTTTTCAATTTTTTTTTCCTGCGACTGTTTATTTTCCCTAAGCACGGTAAGAATGCAACCCCTCTCCTCTACTTCGCCCTCTGTAACTCATTTGAATTGAATATAAGTACTGCGCCCTTCTCTCTTTGAGAAGCCGCCATTTGCAATCTTCGACAAAAGTGAAAATTTGAGAAAACTAGGGTTTAATGGAGGGGAAAGAGGGAGCGCAGCCAACGGTCGTTAACCCGAGATGCTACTTGGATGTGAGTATCGGAGGGGAGATGGAGGGTAGACTCGTCATAGAACTTTACGCTTCGATCGTTCCAAGAACCGCCGAGAATTTCAGGGCTCTCTGTACCGGAGAGAAGGGTGTGGGCCCCAGTACCGGAGTTCCTCTTCACTTCAAGGTAATCTATTTTCCAGGTTTATCATTGAGTTCTTGTTATTGGTAGAAAAGCCCCCTGAGGTTTTGTGTGATTTTTGTAAGGTAAGGAATCATTTATTGAGACAGTATCAGTCTTTTCGCTCGGCTGTGTCCACTGGTTGGGGATGCTTCTTTCCCGTTTGGTGCCAACCCATAGCTGATTTTGGGGGGGGGGGGGGGGGGGGGCGGAGAATGTTCGAGAAATATGTTCTTTTTGTTTCCTTTCGGCTGTTTGCTTTTATTCATCAGTAGTAGTTGTCCCTAGTTGTAGAATTTAATAGTGGTTTTTTAGTACATTCTAACAGCTGGTACATTTGCTTTTCTTCCGAAGATTCTTTGTTCCTTTGATAACACTATTCCAATGGTTTTGTTAAAATCCTTGGAAATTCCAAAGAAAAAAAAGAAGAAGAAAAGTACTGATTAACTATGGTGATGATACTAAATTTGTGCATCTATTTGTCAATTATTTGTTTTCAAAATTAGTAGTCAATGATTTACGTTAGTTGGTTGCATTAGATGGGTTAATTTTTCAAGTACCCTGTGCTTGCATGCGGACCAGTATCCTCTGCGTATCTCATCTGCTCCGCACTTCTTGGAAGAGGACAACTCAAATGTGCCTTCTTAATCTTTCGTTTTGTATCGTTCTCTCAGGGCTCAACGTTCCACCGTGTCGTAAAGGGGTTCATGATCCAAGGCGGAGACATCTCCGCCGGTGATGGGACCGGCGGTGAATCCATATATGGCCGTAACTTCGATGACGAAAATTTCGAAGTAAAGCACGAGCGGAAAGGCATGCTCTCCATGGCCAATGTAGGGCCCAACACAAATGGGTCTCAGTTCTTCATCATTACAACCCGGACTCCCCACCTTGACGGCAGACATGTAGTTTTTGGGAAGGTTGTCAAGGGAATGGGTGTGGTACGTGCAGTTGAACATCTTTCAACTGGAGAGGCTGATCGACCAACAGTGGATGTTGTGATTGAGGATTGTGGGGAGTTGCCTGAGGGTGCTGAGGATGGGGTTGTGAATTTCTTTAAGGATGAAGATTTGTATCCTGATTGGCCAAATGACCTGGATGAGAAGCCTAATGAGGTGGCTTGGTGGATCGAGGCAGTTGAGTCAGCAAAGTCCTTTGGAAATGACAATTTTAAGGTTTGTTGTTGATATTTGATGGGAAGCTTTTTTTTTTGGGTGGGGGGTTGTAAATTGCATGTAATGTACCTGTTTTGCCTAAATTACATTGATCATCTTTTGGCTGACTGCAAATAACAGAAGGCCCTTAAAGTTAAGGTAAATATTTCAAGTTAGCTAATTGGTTGAATTTTTCATATAAAGTCAACCAAATTGAGTTCTAGTCTTTATTTGGGTACCAGAGCTGTAAATCATGTGCCTAATTTATATTTCATTTGTTTATTGATAACTTACCAGTATGGGTGAGAATATCAGACACCATTTGGCAATCATACCACATTATCACACAACAGTTACTAATCTGAAAAAGCTTGTGTGTTGTCTACAAGAATGGCATGTTGCAAGTTGCTATTTGCAAAAGCGCCCTATGTTTCTCTTCAATTTGCTTTAGAAGATGCTGTTATGTTTACAATCGTATCTATATTTGATACCATAAACAGAAACAGGATTATAAGATGGCTTTAAGGAAGTACAGGAAGTCTCTGCGCTATTTAGATGTCTGCTGGGAAAAAGAAGAGATAGATGAAGGCGAGTCTTTACTCGGTATACATTATATGATCAATTGTGTATTAATATCATTAGTGTTCTGAAATCATTGTTTTCTCAAATGATTTTTGTCGTGCAGAGAAAAGTGCACTGCTAAGGAAGACCAAATCAATTATTCTCACAAATAGCTCTGTAAGCTTCCTTTTAGTTTGCATGTGATTTAAGAGATTGATGTTAATACTGTTTACCATTTGCAAACTTTACTTTTTCTATCTTGTGTATGTTACCGCTTTTTTTTGTATACTCTCAGGCTTGCAAGTTTAAGTTAGGAGATTTCAAGGGCGCTCTGTTAGATGCTGATTTTGCAATTCGTGAGAGGGAGGGTCATGCTAAGGCTTATTTTCGGCAAGGCCAGGTTCTCTATTTTATTTTGATTCTATGATTTTACTGACATAATTACACAATTCTTTAGGGGCTGTTGAGAAACTTTGCTGTACTAATAATGGCACAAACTTCTCATGACTAATTATTTGGTCAGTAAAAGTCAACTTCTTAGAACGAATCAGTGGGGCTTCTTGGACCAGTACCTTTTACTGGGTTAGAGTGTAATGGTATCTCTCACTAATCACCACATACAGGTCCACTTTGTTAACTGTTTCATGCAATTCCAAGCTGTGGGACTAGAAGAAGCTTTTGTTTTTATTATAAGATCAGATACTATTAATCAATGGAAGTACTAAAAGAAGGATCAATAAACCATTCTTTATTATTTCAACTTGGTTTTCAACTCTTCATTATGCTTAGTTTAGTGACACTTTTCAATGCTCACATGTCAAAGAGAAAATTTCTTGATAGCAGAACCATAACATAACATGATGATGGCAAATTCCAAAAAAGGTTCATGATGAGTGCTTAAAACTAAGCATTTACTCTGTTGACTTTGTGAATCAATATATTTTACAGGCACATATTGCGCTTAATGACATTGATTCTGCCGTCGAGAGCTTTAAGCAAGCTTTGGAGTTGGAACCAAATGATGGTAAGAAACTCTGATATTTCCTGTGCCTTACATGTTTATGGACCATGCAGTAAATTGTTTGCTTGGTACATAACTCAGTCCTTTTGTTTTAAACATTTTAGCGAGCATCAAGCGAGAACTCACTGCCGCCAAAAAGAAGGTTAGTTGAAATCTCTACTCATTTATATAATTTTGGTAATTTTGTTTTAAGCTGTTACTTTATGGTCTAATGGAAGAAAATTACAGATTGCAGATAGGCGAGATCAGGAAAAGAAGGCCTTTTCCAGAATGTTCCAACCTTCAACAAGATCTGACAATAAATATGAAGTAAATCCTTATATCATTGTTTTTATATTGTATATATATTTTTTCTTGTGATGCATTGGGGACTCATGGCTCGAAACCTAAAGAGAAGCATATAATGCTTTTGTAGAAGTTCTTTGGATACTGGGTCGATTGGGAAGGTCTTACCATACAGCAGCAACAACAACAAAGCCTTTATTCCCAAATAAATTGGGGATAAATTGGGATAGGTTAGAAATGAAATCCAATATGGAGTGAAAAATCAATATAAATAATAATAAATAGTAAAATATTAGTAAAAATAGAAGTATGACGACGATGACGACGACGATGATAATAATTACAATTATAGTTATAATAATAATAAACTATTTTATCAATCATAAGTTTAGACTAGCGTTCTACGTCGTTAATCCTGGACTAAAGTCATACAATTATAACACTACTAAAATTTAGTTTGTCACGGTTCTGGTATGTGGATGACTGACTTCCATGCACTCCTATATGACGCCAACTCGTTGGAGACATTTCATGTCTTTAAATCTCTTTTTTACAGCTTCACCCTAATGTCAATTTCGGTCGATCCTTGCCTTTTCTAGTATTTTTGATGCGGCTTAAAACTCCACTACGTACCGGTGCATCAGAAGGCTTCCATTGGATATTCCCATGCCATCTTAAACGATGTTGAACAAGTTTCTTTTCAATCGATGCAACCTCGACATTGCCACGTATATCGTAATTTCTAATGCGATACCTTTTGTATGCCCATATATTCATCGTAACATACACATTTCTGTCACACTCATCTTTTGTATGTGTTGTCCTTTAGTAGTCCAACATTCTGCTTCATATAACATTGTAGGTCTGATCGCCGTTCTATAGAAATTACCTTTCAATCTTTGTGGGACCTTTTTGGCGCATATGATGCTAGATGCTTGTCGTCATTTTATTCAACTCGCTTTTATTTTTTGGCTAACATTTTCATCAATCTCGCCATCGCTCTGTAGCATCGATTTCAAATATCAAAATGTGTTTCTTCTATGCACTAGTTGTCCATCTAAACTGACATCTTCATCTTCTGATCGAGTGTCACTGAACTCACATTTCATACACTCGATCTTAGTTCTATTAAGTCTAAAATTTTTTGATTCTAAAGTCATCATCCACAACTCTAATTTTCTATCTATTCCTACTTTACTTTCGTCAATTAGGACATACATCGTTCACAAAGAGTTTGCAACAAGATATATTGCTTTGTATATATCTTTCGTGATCTCATTGATTACTAAGGCAAAAATGTTAGGGCTCAGGACTGACCGTTGATGTAGTCCTATCGTAATAGGAAAGTCTCACATTCTCTTACACTAGTCACAATGTTATCGTACATATTCTTGATAAGGTTGATGTACTTTGTTGGAATTTTTTTTTTCAAGTGCCCATCACATTACCTTTCTCGTTATTTTGTCATATGTTTTCTCCAAGTAGATGAATATCAAATATAAATAATTCTGTTGCTCTCTATATCTCTCCATCAGTTGTCTTATTAAGAAAATCCCCTCATAATCGATTGTCCGGGCATAAAACCAAATTGATTTTTCGTAACGTTTGCTATCTTTATTAAACGATGCTCAATCACTCTCACAAAACTTCATTGTATGGCTCATAAGCTTAATTCTTTTTTAATTAGTACAACTTTGAACATGGAAATGCGGTTATCTATTTGGAATTTGTGGGGAAAGCGTGTGTTTGTTCCATCTTACTATTTGTTATTTTTTCTGTGTTATCTCTTGTAGGATAAATAGGGATGACTGCACTCTGCTCTTTAGCGACGCAAAACTTAATTTTTGCTGATAGAGGGTTCACATTTTGGTTATTTCTAAAACTTTAGTTTAGGTAATCTTGTATACTTTTACCCTGAATTCTCTACCCCTCGCATTTGAGGAGACTTACTAATTAGTCTCTTGGGTTAATTGGCAGGTTAAACTGGGGAAGTGAAAACTCTCAGAACAAATGTGGTCAAATTTATAGTGAAAACGTTGTATTGAGTATTTTGTCTGATAATAACTTCTTTTTAGCAAAACTATATCAACTGGTGGTTATGCTTGATTTGAAATTTTAATGCAGTATCCGTTTAAGATAACATATTTCTTTTTTTTGGGTCCAGGGACATTTTTTTTTTCTGGACCTGCTTCCTCTTTGGTAATTTGCACTTTTAACATGATATGGCCATTCTTATCATCCATATTAGCCTCCATAAAGTGCAGATCCAGAAAGGCATTTCATCTCGCATTCCTTTTTTTATAGTATAATTGGGTTTGAATCAATCGGGAGCATAACAAACAATAATAAAGCCTTTTATTTATTTTCATAAAATTGACTGAATTTTTATGTCAGACTTGTCAAGCTTATCACAACCACAATTCTCCCTTCTGAACTTGAGAGTTGGAACTGGCTATGTAAAACATAGAGTGAGTTGGGCAGCATAACAAATGATCATAAAATTTGAATAAAGGATAGTGACTCTGAAATGGTTCTGAAATCACTGCAAATATTGCCTTGATTTAAGCAAAAATTTCTTTGAAATAATTTCTGAAATGAGAGCATAGGGGTTGTATGACTTATAAAATCTAATTAACAGGTTAGCAATGACTTTTTGATACAACTCCTGGGAGACTGGATGGTATTACTTCCAAGTATCAATCTTAAGTTGCACAACATGTTAGCTCTAAGAGACTAGAAACGATAAATAGTGAAATGAGAAAACACTAACATTGAAAAAAAAAAGAAACACAAAAAATGCTGCACACGGTTACAACTTCAACAAAGACAGTATGCATTGTAGTTGTGAATAATAGATACACAGTTTTTTTTAACAAGATCCAAAATGTTTAACAAAGACAGTGTGCATTCATTCACCAAAAATGACAAGAAAGGAGACGGTCGCACTCTCTAGCTCGATTTGTTCTCTCTTTCTCCCTGAGTCCTAACCCTCAACAAAGAAGAAGAGTTAGTTCATTGATGTAAACTGGTGGCATCTTCAAGCTTATCAACATCATGCTACACAGAATACTCTCTTCCATCCATGATGTCCAAATCAGATCATCCTTCGAGCATATTTCTTTTTCTCTTTTTAATTGGGAGGTCCTCCATTCCTAAGTCCTTTCTTTTGGCAACTCGTTTCATTATCCATCCCCTACGGAACTTTGGCGGCATATCTAAGAATAACTCCAATTCCTTCACATCATGTACCAGGAATTCACAAGCCTCAGAGAAGGTGTTTTGATCAAACCCGAATATACCAATTTCATTGGAAATCATGGCGGGTGTGTACTTTCTCTGCACACAAAAGAACAAATCATGAGAAGGTCAGAAACATTCCATTGTCTAATCCATATCTACTGAATACTACTAAACATGACAGCTACAAATGCATCAAGGACAATTTTCTTGCGGAACATTTCTGGATTTCAGTTTAGACAGATAATCAACATGTATAATTTCTTTTTCAAGCACCAACTTAGAGCATGCTCTGTTACTCCCAACATTTATAGTGTTGCAATTCATGGGATAATCAGCAATGAAACCAATTCAAGCACCAACTTAGAGCATGCTCTGTTAACCACCTTAGCACGAAGAACACTCTCTGCTATACTTTCAGATGGTCCTGCTTGGGCAATTATGAGATTGTTTAGCCTTTGAAGTTGGTATCTTAATTGTCCTTGAGGAATCTCACCATGGAACTTGTATATGTAACCGACACTACAATGAAAGAAGCATATTGTTAGAGTATTACTTTTGCAAAAACAAACTTTCTAGCTCATGTTCAAATTGTGCAGTTTCATCACACAAGGGCAATTACATAATTAGTATAATATATGACTAGCAACCCTTCTCTCTCTTTGCAACTTGTCAGTTAAATTCGAGGTCCATATTCGGTTTCATTGCCGGTGTTCAACTTTTTATGAAGAAAATTGTGAAGAACTTTAGTGCAACTAATAAAATAAGTAAAAGCTTAATATTTGTATAAAACTCTGAGCTTGGACCTTGGTTATGACACTTCAGTGTTAATTGCAAAGGACCTGTAATTATTTATCAAACTGGAAGGAATCCTAAATGAAAAAACCGATTTGGGTCTAAGTTTAACAAAAGATCTGTTTGAAAGAACAAAAACATAGAACCTAATTGGGGAAGGTTTGACCCTTGTTGCTGACAAAACATTTACCTTTCACTTACACTTGGTAATCAGCTGAAAAGCTAACATGGTTCTAATTATAACTTAATTTACTTAATTCTTTTGTTGGTATTTATACAATGTTGGACATATTTTGTAGCAAACAAAAAATTAAGGAATAGAATAAACCTTGGAGACTTGGGCTGCAAATTCTTTCCGTGTCCCGGACTTGACGAAGCTTCGTCAGTTAGTTCGTCGCCTCTAGTGACATTATTACTACCCGTGGAAGAGTTTGTGCTATTTGCTTCTCTGCTGTTGTCATGCATCATAATATTACTACAATCATTTATATTGAGATATATTAGGAAAATAACAAAATAAAGAAATTGAATGATGCAGGGTTTGGGGCTTTTTCTTTTCCATCTCCTTTCAGTTCATTGTTTACTGTACCTTTATAATAAATATTCTTTGCTTTCATTTACTCAGGAATTTGGGGATTACCTTCTGTTTTTTTTTTTTTTTGACTTGGTTATTTGTGGATTACTTCACATTACAAATGCCATTTGGAGGTTTCAAGTTTATTAATCAGGCATTGTTTCATTTATTGTGTAGAATAAATTGACTAAAAATGAAATAAAGAATAGCACGCTCCAATTTGTTATGTATATTTTTAGAACTATTCTAGTCATCCACGTTCAATGTACATATTAATATATTGAATAAACATTGCTCAAAATAGAATACTAAATTTCAAATGTGCTCGTCATTCCAAAAATAGTAAAAGTATCTAATTTTGATTGGCTTAAGAAAATTTAGACCCTCATCACAAAATTTGAAAAATTTAATGGTTTTTTGATAAGTGACCAACAAAATTAATACAATGTTGCACTTGTTTCATTGCCAACCAAATATCAAGCTAAAATTAAAGCAAAAAATAACAACCGGTACATTGCAAGTTATATAAACGATAGCTAACAGAAATTGAGCTCTGTACCCATTGAACCATGTTTCTTGGATCTAATAATAACATTAATGTAATAGAAAACTGAAATAAAATAAACCTTTGAGCATCATCTGCCAGTTCCTTTCCTATAATGATGAAGTTGTATTCTGATAAAGAGGTTGTGCCAACCGGTACGACATTGCCGGAATGCATCTCTTTCACCTCCTTGTTCGCAACAGTATCGCTACAATCATTTATATGTGACATATTAGGTACAATGGAAGAAAAATAACAAAAGAAGTCTGAGTATGCAGGTTTTGGTCTTCTTTTTAATGCTTAACAAAATCTCTCAAAATTGTAGTATCAAAATTATATTTAGAACACATTGATAATTTTAATTTTTGGGTTTGAACAATATTTTTCAAGATATCAAGTGGATGTACCATAAAAATCGCAAATGCAATGGAATATTTATTTTGGATCAATTTGAAAGACATATAGTTATCATTACAAATATTGAAACTCATAACGGTGAAATCTTTGTGAATTTGCAATGAACAACCAACAAGAATTTTAAGTCGACACAAAATTTTCTTATCTAAATTATTTGGAACAAATTGATGATTTTAATTTTCGAATTTGATCAATATTTTTGAATATAATAAGGAACACCACAAGTGCAATAGAATATTTTAACCATGTTCTAAAAAAAAGAGTTGTGTTCTCACCAGCTTAAGAGAGATGAACGACTCATAATTCAATTATAAGAGAGAGAGGTTATACTATAGGTTTATGGAAGAAGTGAAAAACCCTTTCGCACAGCTTTGGCAATATATATATATATATATAGAGAGAGAGAGAGAGAGAGAAGCTACAAAGTATAGTCGGTTTGAGACTCAGATTTGTATTTGTGGAAAAGATAACACGGAACGGAGCATGTGTATATTTTTGGATGATTTTGTTGGAATTAATTTAAAATATTCAACAGAGTGGTCAAAGGGTATATGTAGTGGTGTCAAACGTTCCAAACGGCAGCGGAACAGGGGTGTTCCGTTTTCGTTCCGTTTCGTTGACGAAACAAACAAAATTCTTCCATTTCCGTTTCGTTTAGCACGAAACAGTCATTTTCGTGAAAAATACACTGAAACGAAACAAATTTTTCTTCCGTTTAACGTTTCGTTTTTGAAACGTAAGAGAAAAACTGTTCCGTTTCCGTTCCGTTTTGAACGGAACGGAACGGAAACGTTCGTAACGGGTATATGCGTGCCATTTATGAAATATGCGCTAAAATGATATGGTTATGATATGCTCAAACGTACAGTGAAATGATATGCGTCCAAATTGATCAAAGCATTGTTTTGGTTAAAAGTTTATTACACCTTTGAGATCTATGATTAGACGGTTAGACATATATGTTGCAAAGGATAATATAGTATCAAAACTAAACCGTACGTACATAAATTAAACAATTGTTGAATTGATTAATATAGTTGGTGTACAATAATTGGTGCGCAAAATTTTGATTAAGGCTTCAGTATTGTTGGTTTTTTGAACCATATTTAAGTGAAATTGCGGATATGCAATATTCTGTTATTTTGGATAATATCAAGTCAATATGAAGGCTTCGGTTTATGATATATTTTAGAGATAATTAATTAAGATATCATCTTGCCAAAGTAAGCTCTCATACCGGCGTTAATTATTTTCTAACTTATACACAGAAAATATGCATATAATATTTGATTATTGGACTGGCCCAAAGGAAAGACAATAATAATATATTATGTGTGTATATTTGTGGTAATGAATGAGTAATGGTTAATAAGTTTGGATGTGATTAGTTGATCGGCCCAAAGGAAGGTTGACTAATTAACATCAAATAAACTATTACATTCGATTACTACACCTATTTATGTTAGAATAATAACTGACTCCAAAGAGCACTTGTTATTCGAGTATAAATAGTTGATGGAATATATCTTATATTAACTTCTTATTATAATCTTGATTTCAATATAGTTGCGGTTAGACTAAATCCACGCAGATATTAAGTTAATTTTGATGGATTTAGATTATGTATTTGAACCGTAATTTAGTATTGAATATAATTTAAATTTGAATAAAGATATTAAATATATATTTTAAAATGAACTGATTTCATTTTGAAATATAAAAGGCTTTCACATGTGTATGTAACAAGTGGGAATATTTGATCGTTCCAAAGGAAGATCAATATTAATTAAGGTTACATGCACATTTTTTGGATAATAAGTGCAGTGATAATTATTTGGTATTACGTGTGATCAATTTAATCGGCCCAAAGGAAGGTTAATTGATTGACATGTTATTTTATTATTAGCACTTGATTATTTTATCAAGATACCATTAAGTTAATATTTTGTCTCGTGATAATTTATTCGGTGTCTTGAAATATGGTTTACCTTTATTTGAATTTATTATTATATTCAATAAATTAGTTTTAAGTATGTAGTATTTAGTCGTTGTATTTATAATATTCAAACAATTCAGTAATAAATTGGATGTTGATTATTTATGAGGAACAACAAAACTACATACTCATAACAGAGATTGGATTAGTTGAGATCATTAGATTTACCAACTCTGATTTTAAAGGATGCCAAATATCATAATGTACATATTATGTTATAAGGTATCTATTATGTAATATATCTATGGAATTTATCACATCACAAAGTGGATAAGAATTAAGTACCACTAAAGTTGTATATGTGATAATATACATATAGTTTATAATTTACAACATAACTGGTTAATCTAGTGAAGATCAAGTTATTGTTGAAAAGAAATGATTCAGAATGGACAGTTGTCTATCAAGTATATTTACTACAAATTCCATATTTGAGGATTCAAGTATTAAGAGATTGACATCCAAAAGGATTTGATGAGCATGTTTGTTCATATGGATGTCAAATCAGTTCAGGTTATTCAGTTTTAAGGATATTCAGTTTTAGTGGGAGTTTGTTGTTATACTTGAATGACATATATGGTTTTCGGTTTAAGGTTATTTCTGCAGAAATAAGGTTTCGGGTTATTCACATTCTGAATTGGTTAAGATTGATCTCACTAAGGTTTAAGGTGACCAAATTGGAGATAAACATGTGGATCACATTACATGTAATTTCCAAACTAGACACCCCCTTCATGATTTATGTCATTCAGTTATGTTTACACTGTGATTTATGTTGGTTTAGTTTCGATCAATGAGACGAATACTGCTTAAGTCCTTGTGAACATAATTGATGGACAAAATTGGATGATGACACAAAAGGTTATGACAGCACAGTTTGAGTACTCATTTAGGATTTATCAATATATATTATTCGGGTATACATATAGTCCAAGTGGGAGATTGTTGGAATTAATTTAATTAATTACAATAATATATGGACTAATATGTGATATAAATATATATTGAGTAATGAACTGTCAATTATTTAATTAGATCTGTTATAAAGTGATCAAATTAAGTATTATTTACGGGTTCAATGTGTCATGAGAAGTGGGGCCTTTAATGTGTAGAATGCGTATTAATAACTTTATGATTTAGTGATGGTCTAAATTATATAAAGTTATCCGAATAATACAATTATGCTGTTGGTCTCCGGGAAACACAATTTAATACGACAATATTCTGTAAATAAGAAAATATCTGATATAAGCAAGTTCGGATTTGAGATCCAATAAGAAAATGGTTTCTATATCCATTAAGGAAATAATTAATTGATTGATTGATTAATTAATTAATTATGTATACAGGTGTGAGTTGAATCATTTAATCATGTACGGATGAAGCACCAATGTACATTTATTTTGATACAGAGGCGCTAGACATTTTTTGATTCACTGTACACATGAAGAGGCGTCTGTATAGATATGCATTTGGATATATGAATATACAGAGCCCTCGGACTCTCTCTCTCTTCGCTAAAAAAAAAAATCTATTTAAAGTTAAACTAAAGAAATTAAGTTACAGAGAGAAAGTAATAAAGTACTAAGGTCAATTCGGTTCAGAACTTGCAATTGTCGGATATTTCGTTATGTAGAAGACGTTGTCGTTGTCGCCTCTCTCGCTCTCTTCATCGGACTTGAGAGGGATTATTCAGAAACTAAAGACTTCCGAATATCAACGGTGGTTGTGTCTATCCGAAAGATCATAGTAATGAACTGAGGTAATTTAATTTCAGATTACGAGTTCTCTGAAAGATTGGTTAAATTAAAGTTCTATCAGATTTATGTATTTCTATTTATGAAAACATGTTCTAAGCTAAAAAAAAGGTGGTATGCACTTACCTGACACGGAGATCGACGAGGTTTTGACAACATTGATTTAGAAATGACACTAAAAGCAAAATTACATTAGAATTTGAATTTAACGGTTTTCCTCTTGCTATAAATTTTTTTTTGAGAAAAACCTCTTGCTATAAATTAATATGCCAAATTATTTCTTTGTCTTTTTGACAATGGTAACATACGAAGATAGGGATATAAAATTGTGCCATGTTCATGACAACTATGACATGTTTTGAGGATGTGTCGTGTCATGTTCATATGGGGGCAGACTATATTAAGAATTTTTTTTTTTAAATTGCATAAGGATCAAGAAAATTATTGGATGCTCCGATACGATACGGATGTGGTGATACAGCGATTTTAAAAATCTTAGATACAGATGCGGCTAAATATATATTAAATTTTAATAAAAAGTAATTTAATACATTGAAAAATAATATAGAAGTGAATATATATAATAAAAATTATTATATATCCAAAAGAGAATAAGAGACAGTGATAATATGTCTCTTTATGGAAAGCGACTTTAATTTTATGACAATGTAAGGAAGCAACAATTAAAAATTTCACTTTGATTATCACGTGAAGTATCGCACGAGAATCGTATCGGATACAAGTGCGGCAAGTATCTGTACGGGTGCGGTAAAGTATTTGAAGTATCCGAGTAAGATACTTGGACACCATTAAAAACGTCTAGTAATTTTATTTTTGCTTCATGAATAAATTGATATAATTTGTTTGTCAATAAATATTGAACTAATGTGTTCTAATATTTTTAAACAGCACCTTTATTATTCATTAAAATTCAATAAAAAACATTGGAAAGAAAAAAAATACATATTATATACGGTTGAAACATCCATTATGAATAACCAACGATTCACTTATTATTTAGCCCAAATTGCATTTTTTTTTCAAAATGACGATAATTTATTCTAGATTTAGGTAACATTTTACTAATATGAATCGACAATGCATTTCTCTTGTAAGAAATGTGAAATATGTAGTGTAACTTTTATGAGATAAAGATTTTATTTAATTATAAGTAAATGCTTTATCTTTATAACGACAACATGTCAAGAATTTTAGTTTTTTAACCAAATCCAAAATCTTTATTTTTATCAATAAATGTTTTAGCAAATAATCTAGTAATCTAATGACAGTTAACTAGAATGACTTTAAAAAAAATTATGAATTCAAACTTTTGTGAAAACATGATCTCGTAAAAAGCATTTGAAAAAAAATAAATGCTGAAATAGTAGCGAATTTTCTTATATAAAAAATTAATAAATTCTTTATCTTAAAGAAATAATTTGATATCACTTGGCTGTTAGCGGCATAGAATGGCACATAATATGATTAACAAAATTTCAATATATCTTACATTACAATTTCAATATGAATCGACAATGCATTTTGGATTTGGATTTGTGGCATTCTATGCCACTATCTCAATTAAATGACACAAAAATACCCCAATAATAATAATAATAATAATAATAATAATGTTTCTTGATCAAGCACGGTCTCTTCAGTGTTTGATCAACAAATTTCACATACGCAAGGTCCAAATTTTGATTATCATACTCAATAAACTTTTTTCTATATCAAAATCTTGTGGAATACAACGCACATCAAGCAAATATTGTCCAACAACAATAATGTATAATTCTGTCAGGACCTGCTGCATAGGCCATTGCAACTCACATGTTTCTGTTATCTATCTTTGCAGTAGATTCCAAAATGACATATGCAACACCTGAATAGACACTTAAACAAAGAACAACAATGAAGAAGATGATGAAGCAACAGAAAAAAGAATTCATGGCAATATCAGAAATTTGGACAAACTATCCTCAAAAGGTTCTGAAATTAAGATACACAGTAAAGAACTTGCCAAAACCAACGCTGCTGGTTAATGATTTGTGCTAATTTGCAATTCAACAGCACTGTACACTCAGCAGCCTTGGCCAATGTGCCAAGAAAAGCATCAGCAATATATTTGTTTGATATGATCTTAACCAAGCTTAAATGTGACATCGGCTATACATTGTAATCATCCAATCCAAGATCCCTCAATGCATCTGTAGCAGCATCCTTGCATCCCTGCATCCCCTTTGCTCTCCTTATCAGCTTCTCAATACCACCATTTAAAAGAAGAGTCCTATATATATAGAAGCGCAATCAGGGGCAAGGCAATAAGTCAAATGCTTGATCTAGATACCATTGTTGGCTATTACTAGCACATGCTGCCTAACACTGTCTACCCTCAGACTGCCAAACTGATGGAATAAATCTAAACTAACAGTTAGGTTGACCCAGATATTTTATCACTGAAATGAAATACTCGTCATATGACTACAGCATCAAGCGGAATAAACAAGAAACCCTTTTAGGACAATTTTACCAGATAAGATGTCAATCTAAAACACTGTTGTGGTATAATAACACAGACCTGTTTTCTGTATTCCTAACCACCAGGTTGCGAATCATGAGGCATGCTTGTCTCTGCATCTGATGTGCAGTGGGGTGTTTTTTCATCAATTCAATTGTAAGATCTCCTATTCCTGCTTCAATTGCACAGGCTGCATTTTCTGGTAATCTTAGTGACAGCACAGTCATAATTGACATGACCTGCATATAGTAGGTGCATTGTTAGCATAGTTTTCTTCCATTAACACAGCATAATATTATATGCCAAATATTTCCACAAGTAAACTGAGTTAAGAATTACATTCTTTGGTGCATGGAAAATAACTGCAACACTACCACACTGGGGAACAGTTTAAGTACTACTGAGATTTAAGGGAGAGTGCAGGGAACACGATTTGTAAATATTACCTCTTGTATAACTGATGGATCATCAGAAAATCTTGATGACAGAGTAATCAGCTTTTCGATCCCGCCCTTCTGTACAATTGCAATCTTGTTTGAATCACTGCATGCCAGCTTCATAAAAAGGACCAAAGATATATCAAAAAATGAAAACAACCAGAACTGCGATACTATGTGACAAAGCAACTAATTACGAGAACCAGACCTTAGATAACAAGGAGCAGCAAGATTTAGCAATGGTCCTGTTTCCCTGCTCTCTACTCTCATCAATACATTGTAATATTACATCAATACCACCTTTTTCAGATATTGACTTGCAAATCTCATCCTGAGGCAAGAATAGTTAAGTAGATGTCAATATGATTGCTGAGCTCTCAGAAGAAGATGAAATTAAAACGGAAAGGAAGCCAATGGTATACGAGACTCCAAGATAACTTCAAGTCACGTTTATCAGAATAACTGCTTTAGGTCCTCGAATGTGATTGAGGATATTTCTTAGCTAATGTAAAATCATGATTTGCTGATTTGTGTATGGAAAGGCTTGATCCATTCCATACTGAAGCTTAAAGGATAATTTCACCAAAAAATTACATTGATTACTAAATCAATACGGACCATAAGAAGTTTCATGGGTTATTTTGTAATACTGGTTCCAAGGAACCCTGATGCAGACTTATAGGAAAATTTGGAACTATTACTTAGTGGCAAGTCAAACTTACATTTACAGCAACAGCCTTTAAAGCAGCACAAGCAGAAGGCAAGCATGAAGAACCCACACCCTTGTGCAGAGCATCTACTAGAGCATCCGCCATCCCAACTTTTGCAAAAGTTCGAGCATACCCAAATACCTGCTGTCACAAAATCAATTATTTCAAAAAGGAGGTTAGTGCTTAGTGTCCTCAGGCTAAGGAGAAATCAGTTTATGTTATCTTTTTATCAGATAAATGCACATGCAATCCCATTATCATTTTATGCTGATTTCATATTCATTCAATTGGTCCCAAGCCTGGAAAGGAGGAGGGTTGTGAAGGCTTGGCGAGCCAACATAAAATTCAGCCAATCTTATGGAAATGAATCCAATATGGGCTTCATTTCTAGCCTACCCCAACTTGTTTGGGACAAAAGGCTTTGTTGTTGTTGTTGTTCATATTCATTCAATTCAAATTACACTTATAATTATAGTAAGTAACATGCCTAACTATGTGCAGGTCTGTGTGGCTTTTATGTTTGATTGATACCTAAAATTTGAAGCAGATGACATATAATATACATATTAAGTAAATAAATTACAGCAATCAATTCTGTTCACCATATTTTTGGCAGATTGTGTGGTCTGTTCAATTTTACAAAAATAGCAAATCCAAACTAACACTACTTGAAGTACTAGCATGTGGATCAATATACTGACACTGCTTCAGAAGTATAGCTAAATAAGTATTTAGTATATAATTATAAACATAATTGCCTGAGATGCTGCCACTCTGCCATCATCTGGAGTTAGAATGACACGTATGGCATCATATAAACTTGGCATGTTTTTATTCGATTGCTCCTTCACCGCCTCAACTAAGAGCTCATCCACTTTTAGTTCCATAACTAATTCTTTCACAACTTCATTCGCAGTTGAGGCAGATGCAATCAATGCAAAGGAACTTTCTCGAATATCTAAACTTTTTGGTGCTCCATGCAAAATATCCATGACAGTTCTGAGACCACCGCATTGACGACACAATTCAGAACTTTGAAGGTCTGTGTGTGAAAATGAGTTTAGAGTAAAGCAACAGGCCAAGATTTTAAGAGAATACATAACTGAATAAACAACTTAATATCAAGATAAGGTGAAAGCTACTTTGATGGTACAAACTACAAAGTATATCAATTCTATGTCTAGGCTGTGCTCCTGAGTTTGAGTGGAAAGGAAAGGGAAGGAATGGAACCGGGGAGGGGTGTACTTTGTACACACCAAACTGGGAGGGAACAATTGTTGATCCATTCACCTAGTTAAACTCCATTCCCTTTCCTGCCCTCCCTCCGGAGCAGACCGATCTAATACAAGGTACACTATGCATTTTGATAAATAAGAAGAATTGGTAATTTATTGGTTGATCTACTATAGGCTTATGGCCAAGGTCTAAACAACATTCAATTGTTTTTTGTCAACACAATATCATGAGCAATCATTAGGTTCTTTGTTTATTTTTGGAGTTTCTTCAGAAGCGTAACAAGAAGTAAAAAAACAAACAACTTGAGGAAGTAAATAAACAAAAGTCAAAAGTAAAAAAATTTCTTATTGCACATGAAAGCAAGGAGATAGCATACCACAGACAATCAAGCTCAATGCTTTCAATCCCAAAGCAAGCAATCTTTCAAATTTATTATAATCAAGTGAAGAACACAGAGAGGTCAGTGCTTCAACTCCTCCATTCCTAGCAGCTACTGTTGCATTTTCAGATCCAGCAGAAGAGCACAGTTGACATAGTTTATTTAGCAAATCAACAAGCTTCTTGCCATTCTGGTATTCACTGGATAATTCTTTTGAATTGGAAGTGTCCAAAGAGGTAACAATGCTCTTCAGTTCGTCCATCAATTGGATGATAGGATTGTCTTTAACGTTACTTCTTCCAGGAATACATTTTACAACCCCTGCAAATTATTCGATCAAAATACTAAATCCAAACCATATATATGACAAGTAAAGTATTCTGACATCAGAAAGCAGAACTGGACGATTAGCAATACAAACGTCCAAAAGATTTTCTTATTTGAATAGTTAGAAGGTGTAATTTCATACTGCACTGGAAAACATATATATCATAACCTTGAATCTATACATTTAATAAAATTTGACTGTTACAAGAGTGAAAATCAAATCTAAAAGGGTCAGATTTCAATCTGAAGTGAAATACATCTCAATTCTCAGCAACCTTGAAAAGAAATAAAATTACTACCAGGTACAGATCGGAAGAAGATACTGTGAAAGAGATCAAATAGAGAAAACAAACAGTAAGCATTGTCTGACCGGATAGATCGACGCATTGAAGAGAGAGGGTTTGGATAGCATCTTCCAGGGCTTCGTCGGGATCCATGCCGAGATCGTCGATATTCTCCTTCACCAGTTCGTCGAATGCTTCCTGCGAGATGGTTCGCGAAGCTGGAGGCCCCATTGTTCCCTCTCGTTTCGTACGTAGTAGTGGCGCTGATTTCGATTCGGGATTCGAGATTTCGAGTGTAGAGCGGAACTGTTCGAAGAAAGATGTTCGAAGTACGGAATTTGGGCAAACGGGGAAAAAAAAAGATGCTTTGTATATCAATATCAATATCAATACTCACGCATCTTGGGATGGCCTAGACTGGTTCGGATTTCATCGGTATTACTTAATTTGAGTTCGATCCGATACGATCGGAGCAAAATTTCTTTGTTCCTAATTGGATCCGATCGGATGACGGTTTCACCCAATTTAAATATGATCCGACCGATAACCTGTTCAATAGATTATAGAATAGGCTCATGGGCCATCCGGAACGAAATTCTCTGAAATTCTCTGCGGAGAGAGAAGAGATTTGATCAGAATTGTCAAATTACATATCAATAGTTTTAATTAATTATATAAAAAATTTGAACATTAATTTTTAATCCGACAGTCTACATCAATCTCTCCCCTCTTCGAAGCAAAAACTTCTGCAGAAAATACATGTGCATCCGAACTATAGACAAATTAAAAACAAAACCGGCTAAGAATTAAATTTTAATTTACGCTGAGAAGTTTGTGTTTGAATGTCTTAGTTCACGAATAAAGTTCAAGCAAGAGAATGTATTTTTTTAGATAAACAAGCAAAAAATATTAAGAAAAACGATATTAATCCACATTAAGGAGTTCCTTATGTTCCAAAGAATTAAACAACTAAGGAAAATAAATCCAGTTTTTGATGGAGTAGTGATCAAACGGCCCCCACGAGTGATGTTGGACTAGGCTAGCATGTATGTGCGTGGAGCATATACATGCAACAGAAAAAATCATCACCACGCGTCGAGTAGCGGATGGAGCACGATGACAGTAGGAAAAATCAACGAAAAAAAAAATTAGCACTGTCACGAATGAGAAACGGAGAAGCGGTGACATTGTCTTTTTTACTGAAAGATGAAATACAGAGGATACGTGTCAACCATCCGAACAAACAGACAGTGAGCGGTAAAAAAAATCGGCAAAAAAAGTTCCGCATTGTTGCGAATGAACAGTACAACGCGTCAATCATACGAAGAAACACGAAGCTGACGAAAAAAAAATTGACATTGTTCATTCGATGTAGCACAATGATATAGTTTAATTAATTAGCTAATTGCATACGTTACTTGGCGTCGTTGGCAGCAGGGCTGCTAATGAATTGAATAGCCCATGAATAAATGGGCCGAACCTCAATTGAATATATAATGAACGAGTAGACAAATGAGTTGAGCCTTAAACTCGGCCCGTGATCGAATTTTCTGTAGCAATTGAAGCGGGTTTGAACATCTTTCGGATAGTTCACTGAGCAGCTCGAACCCTCACAATTGGGCTGCTCGTTTAAGCATCAACTCAAAACCGATTCGATCAAAAGCATCGTCTTCTCCCTTAATCCCTTTCCTTCTCGTTAAACCTACTCCCAAATCGACACCGCTCTTTACTCACAACTCACAACGGCGATGGCGATCTGACTCTCTCACAATTCTCTCTCGCTCGCTCTCTCTCGATTGTTGATTCTTACAAAAAAAATGTTGGGTTTCGTTCAAATCTGATGATTCTCTCTCGCTCTCTCTCGATTGTTGATTCTTGCAAAAAAAATGTTGGGTTTCGTTCAGATCTGACGATTCTCTCTCGCTAATGAGTTTACCCTCTCATGATAATGAAACATAGAAAAATCTTTCGATCCTTGTCATCTCTTCTATAGAACAATTATTAATCTCACCAATACTCATAAGTTACTCAAATATCTCTCTCAATAAGCAAAAGGCATTTGGCTGAGCTGTGTGCAGTTCACTTAGAAGATTGAGATATACCACACACTGGCAACTTTGCTTCCAGACACTTTTCTCTCCTTGAAAATGATATTTCATACACTAATCTTTGCATTGTAGGTTTACTGTGTTGCACGGTTTGAGGGTCAGACCTAACATCAAGTCTTTTCAGAAGAAGAATGCTCTCTCGTCACAACCTTCTTTTGATCTGACTCTCCCACAACTCTCTTCTCTCTCTCAATTGTTGATTCAATCTGGGTTTACTGTGTTGCATGCTCTTTCATTCTCTCGGGAAAGTTTGCACATAGCCATAGATAAAGCAATTTACATTTCATTCTTCTGTAATTGTTTCTAATCAGTACATATGTTCTGCAAGTTATAGAATGGTAAACTGCAACTTTGCAATTAAAGAGATTACATAAGTGTGTTACAGAATTTTTGGGACCAAGTACCAGAGCAAACTGCTTGAAATAATTGATGCCAGGTAAAACATGATAAATTTTTGTTGGTCTCGAACATTTGACGCATGATTTACTCTTTACTTTTTGCATTTTGTGAATTTTGTCATTTATGTAGTGAGTTGCCTGAATTTCTTGGGGGTGTTTGCACCTGTCCTGAGTACGGAGGATGTCTTAAAGCTGAGAAAGGCCCTTGGAGAGATCAGAACATACTAAAGGTCCCACTTTTACTACTTAATCACACATCATATTGTTAAGTTTGTTCAGATTACAAGAGTACCTCTGTTGTACATAGTTCAGTGACTCTACACTCTCTCTATTATTGTTCTTTTCTGCATTTTTTATATATATTGTATTCTTATTAGGTTGTTTGTTTATCATTCCTCAGATGGTTCTTAGTGGGGAGTTAAGATGTGCAAGGCAGATAGTAACAGTTTCCAATGGTGAAGAGAAAATCATTGCTTATGCTAAGCCAATCCGAGGGGTAAAGAAAATTTGTTTTTTTTCCACTCTCTCTTTTCTGTTCTTTGTTCATTATTTTTATATGAGCTCTAAGCTTTAATGCATGACCTCATGACACCAGATAAGGGGAAGCGATGCTTCCACTGCCGAGTCATCAGAAGCTGAAGACATGACTTCTCCAAGAGCACTTAGGAGCTACATTTCACACCGTCAGTTGACTCCTGTTCGCGAAGAGGTATGGACTTCACAATTCAGTTGAAACTGAAATATTGACTAAACGAATTTGTTTATTCTTATCTTGAATGATGACATTTAATAAAATTTTAGGTGAAAATGGTGAAGGCTTCCAGCTTTTGTGCACGCCTCCTTGAGCATGATGATATTCCCATTGTCGACAAAGCAGTAGATTTGGCATGCAACAAAGAATCTTTTTCAACGTCAAAAGGTGAACAAATTAACAATTGAAATTCTTTTGCTTTGCGTCTTAGATTGCAAGAATTGTGTTTCATATTTTTGTCCATTTATTAGTACTTACTGAAGGTCGACTGTAGCACATATTTGTTCCATCATCTACTTGTAAGCATTTCTTAATAAGAATATTGTTTGAAAAACCTCAATCAATATTGATTAATTGTAGTATAGTGACAGTTTGAAAAACCAGAGTGAAATCAATGTTGATTAATACTGTTTTTTGCTAAAAGGAAACTGCAAAGAGACGGAAGGCTGATGAGTATTGTTCATGCTTCTTGCCATCGGATTGCATTTTTGTTTAGCTGGTTGTCTATTGTTATTTTTGTTCTCTGAATGTTGTTATTTTATGATCTTTATTTTGTATTCTCTGCTGGTACTAGCAAACTTTATTTTGTGATCTTTATGTTGTTAATGGTATGTTGCAATGTGGATTTAATGGTTTATTTTGTGATCGTTATTGGGCAATCGGGGCAATATCGCTAGCTGAGAATTGAGCTGAATATCATGGTAGATGTGAAGTATGCATCGAGTAGCTCACGAGTAATGATTTGAATAGTTCTGAGCGGCTGAGCCCTATTCGAATAATTTCTGAATATTTTTTGAGTAGCTCACGAGTAGCTCAATAATGTATTGAGTTTATGAGCCTTATTTGAACCGAGTAGGTTTTGAATACTTTTGAAATGAATCGATTATGGGCAGAGGTTTTTGAAAACGGGCCGAGTTTGAGTTTGAGCTGTTAGTAACAATATGAACTGGGCCGAGTATGAGATGAATACTCGCCCGTTAGCAGCCATAGTTGACAGTGAGTTTAGGTTTCCTCGCTCGGAACCCCAGGATCGAATCGCGAGGGGACATTTCATTTTTAATAGAAATCATTCGAACAATTTCCTACAAAATTGTTAAGTCGAAATTAACCAAGGCCCAGACTTCTCACACTTTATATTATGGGCCTAAAGCCTCTTTCACTCCGTATTTCTAGATATGGGCCTTAAAACCTATTTCGCTCATGCTGTAGGAGTACGATGTATCAAATGAATAATAATAGGGGCGAGAAAAAAAATGTCCGCTACAGTACGAATGAACAGTAATACATGCCACATGTGAAGCAGCGGAGGAAGCGGAGTAAAAGAAAATCGGCAGTAGAAGCTACAGTACGAGAAAGAACAGTAACTTCTATGTCACAATGATATAATTAGATGAGGCTGGAAATTTTTTTTTTGTTATTTCAAAGCTTAAATGGATTTGAAGTATTCAGGAGGTTTTGTTTCGTAAAATGTACTCACGATTGTTATGTATGAGCTGTGATAAATGTCTTTGGCCAATACGTATTTGAATTTTCAAAGTTTCTACTTTTTTCAGATAAAATATTTGATTCTCCCACCTTCAATCTCCCATTTCACTCTTATGATTCGAAAAGTGGTCTACACGTTAATTGCGCTGTGATTTTTATTTCTTTTGTCTTATAATTTTTTTTTGAAGGAGTTTTGTCTTATAATTTTAATTGCACAGAAAGTGATACCAGCATTAATTGTCAATGTTATGGGCTACTATTGTCTTATTCTTTTTTATACCAGCATTAATTGTCACGTTAATTCGAAAAGTGGTCTACACGCTATCATTTGTTTTAGCAGCGTGAATGCATATGTTTAATTTGAACGCTGAACGTGAAAAAATAAAATCATGACTGTCAAATTTTTCAAACCAGAATTTTGAATATAATTCTTTTTTTAGGGTCGGACAAAAAATTTCGAAGAGACTAGGAGTTCTGCCATATTAAATAGACAAAAATATTAGTAAATAAATAGCCGTTAACACTAGTAATCACACATTTAATGAATGTTAATTTCGGACTCGGATCCTCATCTTTTTCTCAAGAAAAAGTAAATAAATAGCGGCACATGAAATTTTTCAGGAAATTCACAGCTGTTGTATGTAAATTGGAGAACAGAGCACAAACGATCCAATTCTCTGAATCAATTCTGTTGCACCAAATTTAACATACTCAAATGAATAAAAATATGATGATTATGGATGAGTAATGCTTATTATTGCATCGAACAATTAACTTCCAAAATTGTCACTAGTTTTAACTGGATACAAATCAAATCTACAAAAATTGAAGTATGAATTATGTAAATAATTTTGATAAATTTGAAATATTTATAAATTTGAACTTGCACTGTTAACAAAGACAGAGAGAAATAATAAGATTAATTAATGAGCTCGAAATGAAATCGTATTTTTGAACAACAGTAAGCAATTCTCTTATGGAATTCTCTGATAAGTCATCTTAAAAAAACCTCCTTGATGTGGCTTTATTCAGACTTTTTTTTTGAATCGGATGGATTGAATTAAACTAGCAAGAGGGGTGAACAATTTTATACTTGAACGCATGGATTAGTTTTACATAATTGATTTTAAATAAAAAAACAAATTTTAGAATTATATTATTATTTCAGAGGTTAAGTCTAAGCACTTGCCAAAAAAATAGAACTATCTAGGGGTGTATTCAAAATTTTCGTCAGAGGAGTTCAAGATTTATTATTTTTTCAGGAAATTAAAAATGATGTATATTTGACAAAAAATCATATTATAAGCATATTTTTCATAAGAAATTTCGATTATATGATTAATTTTGAATTTTTTTCAGAAGTACATTAATTTAAAATTTTCCATCTCGAATTAAAGCATAAAAATTTGACTCTTTAAATGCTTCCTGGAAGATCTCGGCAAAATTAAAGCAACATTAAGCATCTTTTTTCTTTAGTATGAACTTCTAGATTTATTTTTTCTTTGATTAAAAGTGATTTTTCTAGATTTTTACCATCTGAAATGATGGACTTTGATTGAAGCGACCGCAAAGATAATCAATTCGTGTGCATTCACTAAGCATGCTTAAAGCAAGCCGACCGCACAAAACCCATTATGACCTCCAAATAGTTAAAAAATAAATTAAAAAGAATAAAAATCGACCCAATTGAAATGATTAACTTGGGGACTCGATAAAAGTATGCAGTGCACTGTGAAATTTTTTTCACCCTTAAAAAAAATAAGAATTACATGCGTATACTTCTGATTTCAAAAAATTTGACACTTATAGCTTTGTTTTCTGCATTCAGATTAAACGTTGCATTCACGCTGAAAAAAAACAAACGACAAAATAATTAAGTATGGTGCAAAATTTTAAATCTGCGTTCACGTCTGAATGCTGCGTTCAAGCAATGTTGTGAATGCTACGTCTGGATGCACGTTCAAACGTTGCTTTAGAGTGAATGCATATTTCAAAACTGCGTGGTATTTTTTTTTCTTTGTATACTCAAGTGACCTCTATTTCTGAATGCTTGTGTCTAGAAAATACGTCTGAACGCAGAAAAATAAAAGCATGACTGTCAAATGTTTGAAACCTGGATCGTGGATGTAATTCTTATTTTTTTGAGGGTCAAATAGAAAAAACATTTGTGCGTTATATCTAAAATAATATAAAGATGGGTGTGTGACGGCGTGTCGGCTTCAAGAATACACCGACACTTCAATCTGGACCGTTTATTTCTTTTACTGCCTTGATTTGAGTTGTTTATTGGTTGGATAATATGTGACAACTTTTCTTGCGGTTTTCGTGTAGAAGTTTGAAATTTGCTAAATTCATTTGCGTCGCACTCGCCACATGAACTAAATAGAGAATCTAATTTTAATAGGTAATCATATATATCATCAATTTTTTTATCAAACTCAAATTCCAGTTCTTAGTAATAATAAATCAAAAGAGAACAGAGAGTTCAAGAACTCCACTGTCACTGTTATAATTAAGCGCAAATCCACTTATTGATATGTGATAATGTGAATAATACTCCCATTAACACTACATGATAGAATTGACAAGTCACAAGTAATGCTTACATCTCATTTTCGTCACTTGAACACCTTTCTGATTTCTTTAGCATGTTAACTGGTATTCCCTTCTATTATGAATAGAGTGGTTCTTGAATTTTTAACAAGAAATATATTAAACAAAAAAATGAAAACAAAATAATAAAATAAAAGTGACATACTGTGTATAAATCTAACATTTATAGTTAATTTGTTCAATATATTTAATATTATTTAAGTTTAAAAAAATTGTGTATGTCTTTCGTATTATTTAGATAAAACAAATATCAATTATGATTTATGAGTCGATCTAAAAATTAATTAGTCACCAATAAAAAAACTATTAAGTTAAAAGTTTAAAAACTCTCTTTCAAATATATTAATTTTTGAATGGAAGAATAAATAACTCCTTTCCTAATGAATAGAATGATTCAAATGCCTCCACTTTTGTTGCCTTAATTCAAATTGTAAACCATCCATTCTTAATGATGTAAAAATAAAGGCATTAATGCAATATACTAATTTTGGACCCTTCTCTTAAATGAAATATACGTCTACTAATTTTGGTTTTGCTAATTTGAGCACTATTTTTCAATATATATTAAATAAATAAGTAGAATTAGAGTTATCCATATGTCTTTTACTAAACAATCTTATATATTTTATATGTTTGTAATACTAAATAGAAAATTTATTAGAACATCATGTTTCCGTGTTTGTTTAAACAGGGAGGGTTTGCTGGAGATCCCTAAGACTTGTTTCAATTGTTATTTATGTTTACTTTTTACTTCCAAAATTTCCAGAAATATTGCCGTTTAGACAGTTGAGGTTGTCTCATTGTCTGTTTCAATGGACACGCTATCCGTGAATTATTGCTGATGCTTTTACGCTCAGCCATGCCAACTTCTCAACACTTCATTAAGTTACCAAATAATGAGTCAATTTGAAACTTTTGTAGCAATGAAAAGAGAATATAAGTGGATTAATATATAATTATATATATTACCCTTGGAAAAAAACAGATCTTTACATTTAGACTAGAAGTAACGCAACTTTTGAAGTGTGCTTGTGAGTTGTGACTCAGTGCATTTTTTTTATGACCTTCATGGAACCTCCAATACTTACCCGGTTCATACGGGCAGTGGACCTTGGCATGCTGATTTGCCTACCCCATTTATCCCACCAACCATAAAATTAGGAGGACCAAACTAATTAAACGAATGCTTTGACTTGTCATTGATCCCTTCCTATAAAAACCCATGTGTGATTTGTCACCTCCATCAAATTCTCAATTGAGCTCATTCATCTTTGCTTGAGAGAGAGTTGAGACAAATAAGAAATGGGTTTAAGAAGCAGTAGTACTGTGATGGCTGTCATAGTCTTAGTTGCTGCCTTGACATTTGCCTCAGAGATATCGACCATAAATGCGGCGAGATTTACCGTCGGTGACGACAAGCACTGGACTTGGGGCTACAACTACACTGACTGGGCACTGAAGAATGCACCATTCCATGTCAATGATACTCTAGGTAACCTCTCTGAAATAGAACTAATTAATATATTACATGTTTTATTAGTTTTTCATTCAAACAAATTATTGCCAATTACACACTGATATGATCATAAATGATGATTTTATCATCACAGTGTTCATGTATGATCCTCCGACCAATATCACCCACCCGCATAGCGTCTACCTGATGAACAACCTTAAGAGCTACCAATCGTGCAATCTTAACAAGTCGAGGATGGTCGGCAACGTGATTCAAGGCGGAGGCAGCGGGTTCGAGTTTGTGCTAAAAAAGAGAAAGCCTCACTACTTTGCATGCGGGGAACGCAACGGCTTGCACTGCACGATGGGGCTCATGAAGTTTATAGTTACTCCGAAGAGACCTTGCCGTGGTTAGATCACTGCAGCCATGGAGATCAAGAACTTAATCCTTGTTTGCAATTGAAATTGCAGCTATTTCATTATACTCGTGTAACCGTGTACTTTTAGCATATTTATTTATGTAAATTGGAATGTGTGAAACAAACTATTAGAATTTGAGAATAGCGGAGCGTGTATCCAGCCTTAATTAGCAGGAATTGAGTGATTACGTAATTATAATAATTAATTAATTAATTAATTATGCAATTACAAATACTAATGTGAAATTACGTACAACATGTATATGGACCAATTACTGATTTAATTAACAAAATACGTCGACAAACTACACATCAGCGTAAAATTAGTTTATACATAATTGGCAATTACTTTAGTAAAAATGAAATTAGATTATTAGAACTAGTTACTGGTGTACAGAAAATGAAATTTATTTACTGTGTCGTTTTAGAGTCATAGAGTGTCATATTGAGACCCTCTTAGTAGTGAAACAAACATATTTGAAAACAATCGGATAATTTCCTTTTGTTATTATGTTTAATATAATACTATTGCTTAGTTAAACTGTCTCATTTTGCTAAATTGCGGATGCAAATTTTAGCGAATGTGGAAGAAATTTGTGACAAAAGAAATAGGTGTCACCTAATAATAATAATAATAAAAATAAACCTCGAAAATCAGATCATGGACAAAAGAATCACAAAGTAGGCCCATTTAGCCAGTTTTAATCACAACAGACCCAATTGTTGCAAAATAATTCTCCGATTATTATAAACAGAAAAACCCATCTAAAACCCCAGTCGAGTGCTCGAATCAAATAAATGGCGTTAGCCATATCTCGTTGGACCACTCTAAGTCTAACCTCCACTCTTCTATGCCCCTCTCTCTCGCGTATCCACCATCCATTCCGAATCGGACGACTACGTTGCATCTCTTCTTTGTCTCAGATGTCTACCTCCGTAGAGGCCACCAGCGCAGGGAAAAAGACGGCTCCTTACGGCTCGTGGAAGTCTCCGATCACCGCCGATGTGGTATGCGGCGCTGATAAGCGTCTCGGCGGGTTCGCCATTGCTGGAGATGGCCGCTTGGTCTGGATCGAGTCGCGCCCCGAGGAGAAAGGGTATATATACTGTCTTGTATTTGTATTTTCTTGTTTTCTGAAAGGTGTACGGGATGAAAGAAATGGTGGCTTTGGTGGAGTGTGAACTTTGAGTCATCTCTCCGGCTGAAGGTTGAATATTTGTTGATGGTATTAGCAGGTCACTGATACTAAGTCATATCAATTTGACTCTGGTGTAGAAGTATTGAAGAAACCTGCGTGACGTGTGGGTTCATTTTACCTTGAAATAATAACATATATAAAAGATGACATTTGGAAAATTTAGTTGTTGATTATAAGCAGAACTCATAAAGGAGAATGTTAATTAAGTTATAACACAGTCTTATTTACATTTTCTTTTATGTTGGCAGCATTCGTAACTACATTATCATGTACAAAATACCAAAGCCACCAGTTGCTGCAAATAATAACTGAAAAACATAAGACAAAAAGTAAACAATCAGAGCTAACAACACCACTACCAACTTATGGGGAAATGAAAGTACCACATCTGCTTCATAACTGCACCAAGCTGCTATGAAGACAATGTATTTTCCTTTACCGACCATACCATATTGGTAAAACATCTAAATGCAAAATCATTCTGTTGTAAAAAGAGCAAACATAATACCTACCTTGACCTTCTTCTCATCTCAGCAAGGTCATTATAACTTGGGAGTTGGGATGAAATTGTAACATAACTCCCAGCTTATAAAAGGAAAATAGCAAATGCCATGTATTAACATTTGGAAGTGTTTTTAATTCTTCAATCACTTTTAAACATAGAAGTTAGTGTCTTACAATACGCGATGTGTATCTTACGATTCGATACGAGTCAAAGGGCGAGAGATACGTATCTTACGGTTCGATACGATTAGTGAAATTCAAGGGTGAATCACCATTTTTCAAGATAAATACCTTAATATGCAAAAAAATATGCAAGAAATTTACATACGATATCAATTAACACTTATCAATATATGTTAGATACTAATTACTATATAATCCTTTTGTTATTTTGAAAATAGCTTAGCGTATCTTAAGGACACGATACGATACAAAATTCACCGATCCACGATACATTTTACGATCCAACTACTATGATACTAATTACTATAATCCTTTTGTTATTTTAAAAATAATTTAGCGTATCTTAACAACATGACACGATACACGATAGGATACAAAATCCAACGATACACGATTTATTTTACGATTCAACTACTATGATTCGACTTGGTTCGATCAAGTCCTTCGTCCCTGAATTTTGTTTTGGTTTAGAACTATTGGTTTTGGTTCAAACTGCCCCTGAACTCTTTTTTGGTTCAAAATTCAAATTACTCCTTGAACTATTGAATTTGGTTCATTTTTCTCTCTAAATTATTCAGGGCAAAAACTTGGGTACTCCTAAAGATGGGTACACTGGATACTCTAGTCCATCTAGACGTTTCAATTCATCGAGATTGGTGAAAACTGATTTTTTGAAAAACACAACAAAAATTAAAGTGAATCATTTTTTATTAATCTCGATGAATTGAACGACCTAGATGAGCTAGAGTAAACAATGTTCATCTTTTGGAGTACTCAAGTTTTTGCCATTATTCAGGGGCCAAAAACAGACTTTTGTCCTTTTTTTTTCCTAATGACTCTTGTCACTCAGTGTCAAATAAACAAACATTCTATAGACAGAAAAACTAAAGAACAGCTATCATGCTATTCTCCTTATAAAACATCTAACTAGCTATATTTTGTCCTTAACATAACTGGCATGCAAACTCCCTGTACCAAGACAAAGGATCCCAGTCAGCTGCATTCAACTGTCCAAAAAAACATTACAACCACACTTGAAGTTTTAACATACCAACACAACAAAATCTGAAAAGAAGATGTTACTACTCAAAACCAGTGATCACAAACAGGAGCACGCCCTCCTCATGCTATTCCATACTTGAGCTCAATTTTGTTGTTGATAGTGTAGTAGCAGTGGACCAGTTGGCATTGGTCCTAGTTGAATTAGCAAATCCTTCCTTAGCAGTGGTATCACTTCAGCCTGGATCTGATAATGTTGTCATTGGTGTCTGTCCAATCCTCAAACTTTTACAATACACCTTCGGAGACATTATTTATTTTCGCCATACAGTCAGTCCGTGTAAAGGCATATAAAGTTCTAAATCTCAAATCTCATTTACCAATTAGCTTAAGAACATCAAGTTGGACCTGTCAGCATTGGTAGAAAGGAAAAAAATGTAATTTATATTTTATAATATATAAGTGAAAATGGCAAAAATTAAGTGCCATGTAATAATCTAAATTTTAATATATGCTTATTGAAATTTGTAGATGCCACCTTGGTATGTCCTTGTGCCAACTAAAAGGATTGGTTCCTGATAACTACATATTCTAGTATAGACTATTCTTTTTGAAGAAAGCGATGGCAACCGTTTAAGAATGGAGTTGTGAAATTGTTGAAATGATGCTTATGTGTCCGGTACATACCTACTTTATAGTTTGGACTACTGGGTCTGTTAGTGAGGTGTCCTTTCTATTCCACGAGCAAAGAGCTTGATACTTTTTGTACGTAGTTGTTTCTTAGTCCTATATATAGACTTGGTAAACTTTATTGACCTTTGGAAATGCTTCAGACGCGCAGTCATAGTTAAGGAACCAGGAGAGTCTGAAGACGGGCCTGTGGATCTTATACCTGAAAGTTTTGCAGCTCGGACTCTGGCGCAAGAGTATGGTGGAGGCACTTTTGCAATCAAAGATAGCACTTTGGTATTCTCAAATTATCAAGATCAACGTCTGTACAAGCAGTCAACTGGAGGTAGAGTGGATAGAAGTTTTCTTTTGGATTAATTTGCTTCCAAGCAATAGCAAAATCTCAAAAGAGTCTTTTAACAACTTGAACATTTTTGTCAACAGGCTCATCTCCCATACCTCTTACTCCAGATTATGGAGGGCCTTTGGTGCACTATGCTGATGGGGTCTTTGATCCTCATTTCAATAGATATGTTACTATCATGGAAGGTGAGTTGAAATAAGAAATTACATAGTTTGATTGTCAGTTTAGCATCTGATGTTAAAAGAATTTTCAGATTGTCGAGAGAGCAGCTTGAACCCAGTTACTGTAATTTCTGCTATACCATTTGCAGATGGAGATGTTCAAGGTGAGAATAAAATACAATATGTAGAGTTGTTTTGCTTGCAGAATTGAAGGAGAACTTGTGATTGACTTCATTTTTTCAATTATTTTATTTTATTTTTTGTTTTTGGATATGGAAGAACCAAAACAACTCATTGGTGGCAATGACTTCTATGCTTTTCCACGTATCGATCCAAGAGGAAAACGGATGGCTTGGATGGAATGGAGCCACCCGAACATGCCTTGGGACAGATCACAAATTTGGGTTGGTTACTTCTCTGAAAACGGGTATGTTAACTTGCCTGTAGTTCTTTGCGACTTAGTGCTTGAACTAGTTCATCTTATTGAACTCAATACAACATAATAAGAATTTGTTCCCTTGCAGAGAAATAAGCAAACAGGTCTGTATTGCTGGTGCTGATCCTACTTTAGTGGAATCTCCTACTGAACCCAAATGGTCTCCAGCAGGTGGGTGCTATCATATTACAGGAAACATCAGTTTCCATTTTTGCCTTCTATATTGTAATGCGAGAGTTCTGATTGTTACATGGAATTTTGTAGGAGAGCTGTTCTTCATTACTGACAGAAACAGTGGGTTCTGGAACATTTACAAATGGGTATAAGTTTCTCATATAGTACAATAAACTATTGTTTCCTTCCTGGTCCACACAAAGGTGCAATTTGTGACCCAACCTGATTCAAACCTGTTTATGCTTGACCCAACGGGGTAGCTGATCGGGTCCGATTCCAGCCTTTTCTGACTCTCCCACAGGTCAGTATGGTTAAATAGGTTGTGATCCAGGCAACAACATCTCTTTTCCCCACTGGGATTTGAACTGGCGTCCTTCACTTTAACAAGTCCCAAGACCAACCCTACTACTCACAACTTATGCTGATAGAGGTGACCAAATTACAATATAGAATTTCTTTGTTTAGGTAGCTTAGGTTTGGTGCTGGTAGAATCATTATAAGCTTTGGCTGGCTGGATCAGTTCCGTTTTGGTTTACGATATTTTTCTGTCATAAGGCTTAGTGATGTTAGAAAATAGAAAGTGTGTTGTGTGTATAATTCTTCCTGTCCTTGCTTGATGACAGGTTGAAGAAAAGAACGAGGTGGTTCCAGTATATTCGTTGAATGCTGAGTTCACTAGACCCCTTTGGGTTTTTGGTATTAGCTCCTATGATTTTCTCGAGAATGATGGTGTAAATCGTATTGTCTGCAGTTACAGGTATTTAGAACTGCCTTTTTGTTTTCTGTGCCTTTTGCATCTCTCGCAGTATGTTATCAATGAACTGTGATTTGTCATATGCAGACAAAATGGTCAGTCATACCTTGGCATTCTGGATTATGAATGTGGTTCTTTTTCACTGCTTGACATTCCCTTTTCCGATATCTCCAACATTGTATGTTCCTAATTTTTTGGGCCCATGGTCCATGTATTTTGGGTATCATTTAATGCCAAATATAGTTATACCATAAGTATATTTGTCCAGGTCTCTCGAGAGAACTACTTTTATGTGGAAGGTGCATCTGCAAGCCAACCCTTGTCAATTGCAAAGGTTAGGGTCATACTAAACTTTGATTCTTTAGTTGCACAGGTTTGGAATAGTTCTCTTTATGTGTCGAGAGTCGAGACCAATGTTCTTGCTCTTGTTTTTTTAGTAAAAGTGGATGCCAATTTATAAACCATTTACGTTTATTGTTTAGTGCTCTGCTCATGGTGGCAGTCAATGTGCTTTCAGTTTGCATTTGCCAATATTGATAACTGATTATTTTTCTCTGATATGAACTTCTGTTGAAACAGAAATCTATATAAAAAATTTGAGAAAGCTTGACTGAACCTAAGAATGAACTCATTGAATTTTGAAATGGAACGGGAAAAGGATTTAATAAGATTCATTGTACTAGCTACAACAACAACAAAGCCTTTAGTCTCGAACAAATTGGGGTAGGCTAGAAACGAAACCCAATCTGAACTATTGGGTTTCATTTCCATGGTACTAGCTATCGAACACTGCTAAATAAAATTGTAGCAAATGGTACTAGTAGCTACTAACTAAATAAAATTGTTTCCTTTTACTTTTTATTTTTTTCCCGAGTTAATTGAGATATTGCTATCGAACACTGCTTTTTGCTATTGAAAAGAGAAGAAAAACATTGCAAAGTTTACAAATATGAATTCTACAGTTTTACTACTAATCTTATGGTTTCTACATGGAATATATATTGATCTAATTATTGGCTCAGTATACAATATGCTTTGGTAGTTAAGGTTGAGATACTGTTGATCGGCGGATTAAAGTGTTACTTTGGACGTACTGTACAGCAACTATTATGAAGTAAAGCAATGTGTAATTTTGATGAACTGTGCTAAAAGCTGTATTTTATCTTGATAGGTGACTTTGGATGAGAAGTTATTGAAAATAAAAGAATTCTCCATTATTTGGTCATCCTCGTCAGATATAGACAAATACAAACTGTACTTTAGTACCCCTGAGGTCATTGAGTTTCCTACAGAAATACCTAGTCAGAATGCCTATGCTTACTTCTATCCCCCTAGAAATGGTGACTTTCAAGGTCCATCAGATGAAAAACCACCACTATTGGTCAAAAACCATGGTAACTTTATCATTGCAATTTTCAATAATTTTTGTGCCAGCTTGTTATACCTTTTCTTAGGGTAAATTTTCTGAGAGGTCACGAAACTTGTATCGAATCCATATTTGGTCACTGAACTTCGAATTATCCATTTCTTATCATTGAACTTTGATATTCTCCAAATTTAGTCACTTCCTCGTCTTTTTCATCAAACTTTTAACAAAAAAAACTGATGTGAAATGCATATTTTTTCTTCTAAAATCTTCATAATAATTAATCATTAAAATATAGTTGTAATTTGGGTGCCATGTCAATTTTTTGTTATTTTTGTATAAAAAACAATGGAGTGACTAAATTTGAAGATATATCAAAGTTCAGTGACTAGAAATGGATAATTTGTCAATAAATTAAATATTTTAATTATTTTTCATATATTATTGTTGAAGTATTTGATACTTCAGATATTTTACAGGAGGTCCTACTGGAGAAGCACGTGGTATGTTAGATCTTAATATCCAGTACTGGACTAGCAGAGGATGGGCATTTGTGGATGTTAACTATGGTGGCAGCACAGGTTGCAGTGAATCATTTACCACACCTCTTACAATATTCTTATTATTGAAATTGGGTTTTATGAAAAACTAAGCTTGGCTGAAGAATGCTTTGCATTTATGAAGGTTATGGGAGGGAGTATCGTGAAAGACTGTTAGGCAAATGGGGCATTGTTGATGTAAATGATTGCTGCAGCTGTGCTAAGTTCTTGGTACGCTTTGTATACCACTTCTTGTAGAGTTTGAATTTCAGTACTGAAACTTGATTTTTAACTATCAAGTCTTGTTGCCTTTTTAAGGTCGAACAAGGAAAAGTTGATGGAGAGAGACTATGCATAATGGGAAGGTCAGCTGGTGGATACACAACTCTTGCTTGCCTTGCCTTCAAGGATACATTTAAGGCTGGCGCTTCTTGGTATGGTGTAAGTTACCATCCAATGAAACCTTGTTAAAAAGTCAAAACTGACGGCCAAAAATGTTTGCCTACTCTCCTGCTTTGGAAAGGATACTTGTTTCTATTTTATGTTACTGTGATTAAAAGAGAGAGGGGGGGTGTGAGAAAAGTTATATTATCGTGCATATTCTATTATTTCCGCTTTACTTTCTCATTTTACAAAAGAACAGGTCGCTGACTTGTCTTTGCTGAGAGCTGAAACTCACAAGTTTGAATCACGCTATCTTGACAACCTTGTTGGTATGCATTGTAGTTATATTTCCACAATTACAACCATGTTCCTTAATGCACATTCATGATTCATGTGGTACTGTTCAAACTTTTCAACATTTCTGAAGTTCTTGTATTATTCCAGGGACTGAAAAAGCTTATTTTGAGAGGGCCCCTATCAACTCTGTTGATAAATTCTCATGTCCAGTGATTTTGTTCCAAGGACTTGATGACAAGGTATGTATACCCAAATTAATGAGATTCTTTCTTGCCGGGGACATTTCAATAATTTAACTTCTATAAGTTGACCTTTTGCGAACGATGTTAATCAGGTAGTGCCACCAGATCAGGCCCGAAAGATTTACAAGGCCTTAAAAGAAAAAGGATTGCCCGTTGCTATGATCGAGTATGAAGGGGAACAACATGGGTTTCGCAAGGTACTTGAAGAAATGCTCAAATTATACTTTTTTTGGTCTTAACAAAGTTTTCCATGTTTATATTTCTTTTTGGATGTGTAATCTACTGAACTGACAATCCTTTTTCGAGCAGGCTGAGAATATTAAATTTACACTGGAGCAGCAAATGGTGTTCTTTGCAAGATTAGTGGGTCACTTTGATGTTGCCGATGATATCACTCCGATCAAAATTGACAACTATGATTAATCGTCTGCCATGTTTGCTCCTTACTGTCCAGAAAAGGTTTTATGCTTTGTCGGGAGAAAATAAATCTGATAGAATTTTTTTTAATTATTTATCTGTTTGTTTATATTATAATGGTTTTGCTCTATACAACAGAGACTTATCATAAGATAGTTATTTCTACGGAAGTTGATATAAAATGAAAATAATAAGAGATCATGGAATAGCTGCGTATTTTTTTATATTTAAGTTGCAAAAACTAAAGAAAGCAACAAAAGAACAACTCTACGCTGTCAAATCATATGTCAAAGCAAGAAATTAATAATTGACGATCGAGAGGAAATGAACAAACCAATTTGGTAAAAATGTACGACATGATTGTCCTGCAGCCAATGACAAAATCATACTAACAATAATGTATGATGAGACATTCAATCATTAAAACAATTTAGACATGAAGGATTCGATAATTCTGATATTACTAAAAAATAGAATATTTTTAGTAAATCATGAGGGGTGCAGTGCTTCCTAACCCCTCTTGTCTCTTGTCTCTGTCACAGCACGCAGGAGAATTCACGTCGTTTGTTGTAATTGATGACTGTTGTAATCTCGATGTTATAGCAGCCTTTAGAAATTTGTAGTAGTTGTATTACTGGGATACATTCCCTGATGCGGATGCCGAGTTCAGATTGGTAGGCATTATTCAAGGAAATAAAAACTTATCCCACTCTTTGCTGCACCTCTGCTGGTAAGAGTTGAAAGAAATCAACATCCCATTTCTCATGCTCATCCACCACATCTGCCACTGACATCGAGCCTGATTGGAACCAAGTTTTTGCTGGTACAAGTTCGGCTAACACCTCTCCTGATTCCACCCAGTGGCTGTGCCAGAAAGGTGTGTGTTTTGCCATTTTTTTTTTTTGAAGAAATGTTTTGCCATTTTGTAGCTTCTTCTTAATGCCTTGAGATGTTTTCTCTCGAACTGACATCAAGCCTCTCCACGGTGCAGAGACTTATTATAAGATAGTTATTTCTACGAAAGTTGATATAAAATGAAAATTATCAGAAATTTTCTTAAAATGGTGACAAGCAAAATTGGCAGTGGCAAATTCAGAAATCCAGTTAAGTTTAAATACAACTAAGCTCGCGCACTGAACTTGCGATTAAGCATGAACACAAATACATTAAAATCCACTAAAATACCATTAAAACTCTATTTTCAATACATGTTGGCGCAATTTTAAATTAGATAGAGCCAAATAAAATACTCAATTCTAATTAACAATTGTGATTAAATTTCATGCAAGATTTAAAATATAAATAAATGAGCGGAATCAATACTTACTTTTAATCTCTACGACCTTTCGTCTTTTGCTACTCAAGCAAATTCAAGAAGTCGTTGAAGATGGTTGAACAACACTTCAGTATGGTCGCTAGCGGATCCTTCCAAGCAAACACCGACGCTCTTTCTTTTCTTCGAGCCTTGAGCCCTTACATCTTTCCTTTAGTGATCAATATAACCACGAAAGATACACAAGCAGATATCCCTTGGTGCATGTTCTTTGCGAATGATGTGGTCCAAATTGATTAAAGTAAGGTAGGCGTTGGTAG